>CM063509.1:11910016-11985016 GCA_032207245.1 Pardosa pseudoannulata | reverse complement strand
AGGATGGTAAATTACTGTGAGAAAAAGAAAGCTTCACAGTACTTGCTTTGTACTTGTTTCAGCAGTACATATACTAAATTGGAAAGCCTCAGAATAATTCTCAGATCGTAATTCTATGGTGGATCTACAAATAATTTGTTATGAATTGTCACAAATCAGACAATAAAATTTAAAAAATGCTGTTCAAAAATGGCAGCTTTGAAAACAAATATTGAAGCAAAGTACTAAAATGTGTCTAATTGTTGACATGTTGTGCTTTCGTGGTGTTAATACAGACGCCTTTTCATTTTGATAAATGCAAGTCAAAGATATATGAATTTGTCAAAGATGTTTTGTATCAATCCCCATATTCACCTAACCTTACTTCCTCCGAATTCTTCTTTTCAAGTTACTTCAAAATTCACTGGATGGTGTGGAGTTGACTTCTTGGGAGACTGAAATACCACATCCCATAACTTATTTGCAAATCAACCTAATGATATTTTGTTAAAGAAATATTCAGAAAAAAAGAGTGCTAATGGGGTTCAGTTAATGTTTATGTTTTTGTACTACTACATCTAAAAACTGCAGAATATTTTAAATAATTCATTATATTATGTGTAGTTAAAGTGTCGTTCATTATCCATTTACTAAGCACAAATTTTAATGCTATAAAACTGTATTATTTTGTTTTTGCAGATCCTACTATGAGTGAAATGGAAGTAGATGATGCTACAAATAATGGTAAAACTGATAGTGTTCCCACTACACTGTTATTGCCTCAAGCAGATGTTCAGCCTACTGATCTTTCAATCTATACTGATTCTACTTCAAGCACTAGAAGAACAAAAAGAAAAAGGAGTGAACTTGCTGAGTTAAGTGACTTTGTGTCAAAGCGCCGTTCTACTAGAGTATGTCCTATTTCTCATTCTTTTTTTTTTTTTTTTTTCAAATTGTAGCTGTTATTTTTTGTAGAAGTATTTATGAAGTAAGATTTTTTTTAAGTATGTTAAAAAAAATCTTATTTTACAAATATTTTTAGTTTATGTAAAGGCTTTCAGTTTTGTACTAAATGTGATTAAAAAAGTTTATTTTTGGGGAATTTCAAGTATAAATTTATAAGTTTAACAATTCAAAAATCTTATAGCTAGATGCTGAATATCAGTATGGACAGAACCAAATATATAACAATGGATAAACTACATATACATGGTTTCTGCGCACCTGGAAAGTCATGGAAAATCATGGATTCAGACAATGGATTAATTTTGTCATGGAAAGTCTTGATTTTTCAAGTAAAATGAGTAAAAAAAGTCATGGAAAGTCATAAATCCGCTAAACTACCGATTAAAAAAATGCATTGAATTGTTTAATTCTATTTTTACTTGTCATTTGGCTGAAGTTACTGAGTTTGGTATTTATGTATTATCCTATTGACCCTATTGCCAAGTAAAATTTGTTCACCAATTAAACTCAAAGCAAGAAAGCTTAATGGGTGGGTAAATATATATTATTCTGGTTTTTTCTTAAATTGTAGATTAAAATTTTATTAATATAATAATTATTATTTTTTAATAAAAATTAGTTAAGATTTTTGCACAAAATATAAGTTTATCTCTAGGGATATTGTATATAAACATTATAGGGTTATATTTGGCTATTATTCATGGTCACCTGGATAATACCAAAGTACCCTGAATTTAAATTGGAAACATTTTGATAGAAAAATTGCTATAGGATTAAACTTAGGTATATAGATACAACAATTTATTTTTATGTATGTGAGTTTATTAACACTTATAAAGTAAGTTTATAGTTTTTTTATGATAAAATTCCTGTAATTTCTCTAAAAGCATATATTTTATTTGTATGTACATCAGAAGTGAGAAGTTTTATTCATATATACTTTAATGAAAGCTTTTTTAAAGTCATGGAAAATGATCTGCTAAATCAGGGAAAGTCATGAAAAGTCATGGATTTGAAAAATTTTATTTTGGCAGATACCCTGCATATAACCTTAATATCTCCCAGACGAAGAATATTATAAATTTGATTTGTTATAATTTTTACTTACCTTAACTCAAATGTTAATACCCAAAACAACCTATGAGCATATTTTTTGTGTGCTCAAAACTGATTAAAAGAAAATTAAAGTTATCCTTTATAATACTATTACTTATGGTTCTGAAGCCTGGCAATATTTAAATCACAGGCAAGCCCCTATATTTGAAACAAAAGTTATTAGAAAAATACTGGTTGCTGTTTATTGAGGTACAGGTACAATTTTGAACTATATATATGACATAAATAAGTATGTAAGAAACACATGAAATTTGTTTTCTACATTTTCTGAATGAACCCCTCTTTATAGACTTTTTAAGGTCTTTAATTACTAGCAGAAACTAAAGATAGGGACTGGTCAAATTGAGATGGGGTGTTTAGACAGGGACTTTCATATCAGTGGCGTGCGGTAGGTTTTCATGCAAGGTGTGCAGAGAACATGGATTTTCCAATAAATCTTTAATTATTGAGACATCTGAGTTCTCCATTCTGAAACGGGTTATTTATTATGAATATAAATTTAAAGATTATAATAAATAAAATATTTATCTACGAGTAGTCGAGTTGTAACTATAAAAACAGCTAAACTTATGAGAATTCTACTAGCACTGAAGCAAAAATCATGTCTTGTGTTGTGGGGTATCATATCAGTGTCGAAAAAGCAACGCTTCAGGCTTCTACGAAAAACTTGTATGTTCAGCAAATGTAGCACCACATGGTGCCCGCCGCTGTGGTGCCTCATCTGGATCTCATTGGTATCAACAAACCGAACGTCTATTCCACGTGCAGAGGATTTCGTTGCACGCTGACACAATAGAACAAACTGTTTCTTGTTCCGTCAATGGATTAAATTATGTTTATTAATTATTTTTTAACATTTGGAAATCATATATTCTGAGAAAAACATCTTGACAATTTTTAAAAACAAAACCAGGGATATGGTGTTACATAATATAACTTATATACTGTCTGTAAGATACAATGAATGGTAAAATTTGGACTGTTCTGTTAAAATTCGTTTCTTTAAAACAAAACAACATTGTTTTTCAGCTAATTATTTCAATAAATATAATACATCACCGAAATTAATTTACCACACTAAAACATCTCCCTTTATATTGAGGAAATACTTCTTTTATATTTCCATGAAAATAAAATCTTACAATATATAAATTTAAACATTAACCGTCTGCAAAATTGTATGGCCAGTTAATTAGTTTAAAAAAAAAAAAGTTCTGGCTCTAATACAACGCTTAATAAACCATACCTTCAGATGATTCTGAATGCCAAGTGCAGGGAAAATAGCTGCACTTGCCTTAGTGTTGTAGTATGCTGTTCTCCAGTAGCCCATATATATAAAACATGATTTTCAATTTAGTGCGCAGTGTGTTACACATCAGAACTTCCTATGTTCGTTTGCTTGCTACGTGGTGCAGCACCTAGTACCGCACGCACTGCAGGAATACAAGCAAGCAAATCAACATAATATTTGAATATATTATAAATAATATTTTTTATATACCATATAAAGATAGGTAGACATAGGTGCAGAAAATTATTGTCCCTCATAATTTTGCCAGGGTGTGCAGTGCATACCCTGCACATATGGACCGCACGCCACTGTTTCATTTATTAAAAGTTGCTAATTGTTGAACAACTGCTAATGAAATAACAAAATAGAGGAAGTTTTGGGTAGGTCCTGATTCACAATGAGCTGTTTGTATCACTAGAAGTAGAAGATGATGGCTGAATAGGTAGAGTAGTATGTTTTTAGTTCTGATGTCTGTGGATTTCAAATATATTACAGCTGTCAGTGTTTATAGCCATTCATAATTGGCTTTGACTATTAGCTTACTGACTGAATAACAAAAGATCCGAAAGAAAAGTAATGACCATAGTTCTCATAGTTAGTCAAACCCTGATTTATGAATTTAAAACACTTTGTTGTTACATGTAAAGCTTCATATGTCACATAACTTAAGCACAAAATAATTTAAGTAGCAAATGGATTAAAAAAAAAACTTTATTAGTTCTGTCACTGGTAATGTTGTATTGATTATACGACTGCAGGTATATTTCTTTCATCTTATTACAAAAACTACCCATATCATAATATTCACTATACACATCATTCTTATATGAAAAATTTAAAAAATGTAATAAAAATTGTACAAATGTCTCTGAAAGGAGACAAATTTTCTTAATTTAGCACTTTAAATGGAACATTAGCAGACAAATATTACAGACCCTGAAACAGTTAATCAATATGGACTTCTGAGGAAATATATACTTCCATTGTAAATGATTATAAAAAATTTTATTTAACTAAAGAGTAGCCAAAAGGCTGATTTCTGCAATAAACTGAGAATTAGGATGCACTGAACTTCAAGTTTTGCTAATTTATATAAACAAAACATCAATAAACTGATGTATTTTAAGACTTCATTTTAAAAAATACCCTAATTGTGTTAAAATTTTGTCCTAATTATATCTTTAAGAAGTGATCTAAAAGTGTAAAAATTGTTCCCTTAAAGTTATTGAAATTTCAGTCCATGATAAAACAATAATTATAAAAGATATTTTGTTCCCATAGTCAAAAGTTATCAATGTACTACAGTAAATTCTGGGGGGATAAAAGAATCCATGTTGTTAGAAAGTAGGCTTATTTAAGGTAATCACTCAGAAAGATTGAAATACGGTTTGAAGGCTAGACCCTCTTTTGTGAAACCTGTTTTCTGCGTTATAAAATAGGTTCTTTTACATAGTTTTTATATTTTGTCATTAAAAATAAATATTATTGTCATAGATTATTTTAAATATTTTAGGTAAGAAATCCTACCATTAAAAGACCTCTAGATAATACAAATTATCAAGAGCTTTTACACAAGTTTTTACCTCCCAAATTAATGTAAGTCCTTTTTTTTCCCTTTTGTATATAGTTCTCTCTGTTGTGAAATTTTATTATTGTAAATGTGTGTTTTAACTCAATTTTAGATTTTTTTCAATATATCTTTATGTATTTTTTTAAAAAATGTTTTCTTAAAACAGATTTGTACTGTATATAAATAACAAATTTTATTACAGTTCATCTGTAATAATTTACTTCTTGAAATGCAAGTAATATAATATAAATTATTTCTTGTAAAATTACTAGTGTCTACGTAAAGAGCTGATCTTTCTATGGGAGTATTATCTTTACTGTCTG
The DNA here is from genome assembly GCA_032207245.1 of Pardosa pseudoannulata. NCBI lineage: Eukaryota > Metazoa > Arthropoda > Arachnida > Araneae > Lycosidae > Pardosa > Pardosa pseudoannulata. Next base: position 11,979,771 of record CM063509.1, on the reverse strand, counting down.
TACTAAAAATCGTAATCATATGGCTAATATGAACATATTCTTAGTTGTTTAGGTCTTTTTTTTTTTTTTTTTTTTTAATTTGGCAAGATCTTTATTCTACCATTTAATGATATCAGACTTTAGAGGATTATCAACATTAACACACACACACACACATTTATATATGTATATGTAAAACATTCATAACAAATTTATATATATATATATGTATATATATATATATATATATATAATCAATTCTTGATATCTTGGCTTCAATTACCTCAAAAAAACTTTTGAAGCCTTAAAATATTCATGTAATTTAACAGGAATTTTTTTCTTACATTTTGAAGTTCACTCTGTATATCTCAATGCTACAGAGGACAAAAGTAGAATAAATAAATAATTGAAATTGCATTTGATTTGGAACTTTTTCTAATTGTCTCATTAAATGTAGATTTCTCTGAATGATTCTCTGATGAATGTTAGAATTAAGAATTCTGTAATATAATTTAATTTTTTGAGGAATAATCAAAAATTTCTGAATTTGTAGATGTAAATTCAAATCTAAAGATATAATTAATACTTTGTATAAAAATTTAGTACTTCTATCCTAACTGGAATATGGTAAACAATTTATTTTTATTCGTGTTATATATTGTTTTTATTGTACTACATCTGTTGTTATTCTTAATGATTAATCTACAAATTTATTGGAATGAAAAGAATTTTGTCTTATGCTTTTATGTTATATTTTTGCTATAATGATCAAATGACATAGAATACAATTATATTTGTGGGTGGAATTGCAGTTACCTTGTATATTTTTCTCATGCCTGATGACTTCAATATATTGAAAGTCAACTGAACATATATACATATATAATGTACACACCCGCATATATACATTTATACATACATATATATATATATATATATATATATATATATATATATATATATATATATATATATATATATATATGCTTATAAGAACAAATTTGTGGATATTCTGTGAAAGTATTTTTTTAGACAATAGATAATTCCTTTACTTTGTGGTATATAATTGTTAAAGGCTTGTTAAAAGTAAATCAGCTTTTAAGAGTATTTTTCTTTAGTTATCCACTGTTATTTATTGTGGATTCATGTGTAATTTAATTATTTTATTTTAATTTCCTTAGTGGAGATGGCAAATTTGATGATCAAGACTATGATAGTGATCAATTATCACAAGACAAATCAAGTGGGGATCATACATATGGCCAGTCAGCTGACAAAGAGAAAAAAGGTTAATTTTTTTTTACCCTAGAACTTTATAAGGAATAAATTAAAAAATATGTACTGATTCTTAAAATTTAATAATTTTGTTCCCCAAAAAGTTCTTTCTGAAGGTGGTTAAAAGTAATTTGTAGACTTTGTATGCTGAACAATTTTCCTTTCTGAGAGATGAGTAGATAATAAACCTATAAACAGCCAAGGCATTAACATAGAATTTACTGTTCTGTCAATTACTTTTGATGTAAGATATTTTGAGATATCACTACAATAATAAAAATGGGACTGATAATTTGGCCCAAACCTTAATTCAAGGAAAGTTTTTACAAAATTTTTGGATTGATCTGTGTTCTTGTGGAGGGTCGTTGAAAAAATTATTATTGTTAAGCATTCTTTTATCAGTTGTTCAAATACTAGTTTTATCACCATCATTTACATTAAGCCTATAGGAAAAAAATTATTGATTGTTGATCCCCATGATTCACAAATAGCTTCTGATATAAGAATAGATATAATGTGTATTAAGAAATTGATAAATTTAGAGATCTCTGGTTTTAATTCATTTACAGTTTGCACTAATATAGCTTTCATTTAAAAAAACATTCTATTTTGCCTAGAATGATCAACTGCATCTAAATTCCAGTTAAGAAAAATTTGATATTCAAAAAATAATAAAATAATTCATTCTTTTCTTCTCCAGAGGGTGAAACACATGGAAAAAGTTTAATAAGCTCCAAAAAGTGGAGAGATCTAAAGTTTAGTTATACATATTTGAACGTGGAAATAATAAATAATCAAAGCAGAAAAATATTTTAGCAGTTGATATTACCAACATCAAGTTCCTTACTTTGGTCAAAATAAACCTGGTATTGCTGTAACAAGGAATCAACGTAATCCAATAAATATTTTATATCCTTTCCTACTTATGGAAAACCATCGATATATATATATATATATATATATATATATATATAAAGGAAAAAAAGTTTTTCCGCAAGCCACGATTGCTCTGCAGCAAAGCTAGTTCTGCAGCGTGCATCACAGTTTTTGGCACATTCTGCTTCGGGGAATAGAAGAAAGTAATTTTTTAATACAACAGACAGTGAATCAGACTATTCAGATGACATTGAAATATTTGTTTATGTAAATATTATTGAGAATAATTGAAGTGCAAATGACTGAGAAACAGATAGGAAATAATTGCCATACCTGGTATTGTTTATTTAATTTATTAAATTTGTTTGGATATCTTCCGTAGTGTTACTGGTAATTTGTTCAAACTTTAAAATGTCCATTTTGTTTCTTGAATGTGAATATAAACTTTTTTTAAAGAAATCATTTTCTTTAAAATTCATAATTGTATTTTTAAATATAAAAATTTTATTATGGCATATTCAGATTTTATTAGTGCTTATAAACTAAAAGTTTCAGCATATTGAATTGAAGTTGTGATTTTTTATGAATTTATAAGTAAAATTAGGCTTAATGGGGAATTTTGCTCTATCCTATACATGGGTATACTTTTGGATTGCACTGGACAGGGAAAGCACTTCTTTCTCTTTCTCTCAGTCCTGAATGGGTTATAAGATTAATTTGTGTTGTATATAATACTTCTTGATATATTTTATTTTAGGTATTATTAGGTATTAAATATTGTTTTCTTATTTCCAGATTCACCCGATCAATCAAATTCAAGTAGTTTTTCTGTGGCTGAAAAAGAAGAAGTTTGTGAATTCATAGCTAAAAATCAGTCAAATGGTGGTGTAATTGACTTGTTGTATAAATATGTTGTTACACTTGGGTCTAAGAGCAATATTTCTTGGTAAGGAAAATAATTACATATTTTCAAGATATTGTTCTACTTTGAATTTATCTCAATATAAAAACACTATTACCAAAAATTCAAACTTTTCATCTGTAGTTTAAAAAAAAAATAGGAAAAAAAAAAAGAGTACCTTATTTTTGAGTAGATAAAGCATGTACAGGTTGAAATGTAATGTGTGATAAATCTAAAGGAATATTATTTTTCTAGTTACAAAACTATCTCTCTCTCTCTCTCTCTCTCTCTCTATCTATCTATCTATCTATCTATCTATATATATATATATATATAATTTGTTTGAATTATTTTATTTTGTTTATGTATGTAAATTGCATACACTTTAAATTTGTAGGTAGCATGTTAAGTTTTAAAGCCACTGTGTTGCTCCTGACAGAGAGATGCTTGAATATTAGTATATCTGTATACAGTGAAACTTCTCCAAGCAGCCACCCCTGTATAGCGACCACCCTAATAAACGGCCAATTTTCTATGACGCAGATTTTTTTATTCATAGACCTCATGGTAAAATAACTTGTATCAGTGGCCACACAACCCCCTCTAAACGGCCACCTAGTGGGATTGCCCATTTCATTTTTCATGAAATTCTACTAAGTCAGTGCTTTAATTTTGAGCGGAAAAACTCAAGGTTAGTTTTATGGTCGGATATAAGATCCAGGAATAATTTGTGAAGTCCATTCCCGCAGTCTCCCACCCCCCCTTCTAAGAAACATCAAATCTGTTATCTCTTTTGTATTCTCCCCACACCCTTCAGATAGGGAATCCCTATTGTACCACCCATGGAAACTGAGGGAGAAACTGGACAATCATGCCAGTTTCATTTCATTTTGTTTGTCAGTGATCTGAGTTGCAACTATGTTGAAACGTGTTTTCCTAAATCTCGAGCAGCACATTGAAGTTCTGCTTGTATATGAAAATGGCAAATCGACAAGAAAGTTACTTGAATTATCACAACTGCAGAAGAATGCAAATCAATGAATTTATTAAAGAAAAAAGTTTTATTTTGAAGGAATATGAAGACTTTAATTTTCTGCTTTTAAAGTGAAAAATGAACTTAAAAAATGGTTGTTATAGAGAAAAGTAAAAACTTTAAAACACACAAATTGTAGAATTTAAAAAAAAAAAATGTAAGAGAGCATGAAATAAAGTACTATTTTCTCTTTAGATAAGTTTCGACTTTCATTTTAAATAAAGAATATATTTCAGACTTGTTGATATTACGCATTATAGCAATTATCTTATAATAAAACCCTTCAGAGTGGCCACCCCTTCTGAGTAACCAAATATTCTCGGAACGGTGGGGTGGCCACTCAGAGAGGTTTCACTGTACCTATATTTATTACATTAAAAATTTAAAAATTCTTTTCTTAAAACGATTTTAGATTATTCTATATTAAAAATAGTATTTAAACTTGATATTAAAAAATTGTTTTTTCTCTTTAAATGTTTTGACATTATTTTATTACATTAATTTTTAATGATTACTGTGTTTTTCTTTCCCAGGCCCAGAGTATTGATTGATGTGTTTTGTTCTGCCTTTTCTCGCCTCCGAAAACATATTACTACTCCTAATATATTCAGGTTAGTTTGTTAAATATCTTTGTATCACATTATCTATATATTCTTTAAAGTATCCATCTACGTTCGGAGAACTTTTTTCTTTAAACATAGAAACTAGTTCATGTTTTTACATTTTTAGATTTATTTTTTATATTATCATAGAGAATTGCACTTAAAAAATTTATTCCTGGAGAAGTTTTATAAAATTTCTAATAAATGAAGAGGATTTAGTAAGAAAATCAGGTTTTTTCTAAAGGTCTAATTTTTTAATAAATTATTTCAATATTTTTTGATGCAACACATTTTTTATACACTGGACTAGTGAATCACCTAAAATCTTTCAAAATCATACACAATGAATTTTTAACGAATTTTCATTATTTTTATATCTAACTATGAGCGTAAAATCGTTAAAAATTATCCAAATTTAAAGCTTTTAGGTCATTGACTAGTAAATACTTTCAAAAGCATTCATAATAATTTTCAACAAAATATTTTAAGAACTTTTTGAGAAATCACATTTCAAGTTTCAACATTTTATTAAAAATAGGGTTCTGAGAAAAACGCATTTGAAGTTTATGAAAGCAACTTTGAGTGTTAAAAAATTAAAATAAATCTTTAAAATTCCCAACACTTCCTTGCTTCAAAACTATCTAATTGCCAAGTTGCTAATTATTAAAAATAATAGAAAAATGTTTAAACTAATCTTCATGAAAATTTAAAAAGTTTAGTCCAAAAAATGCTCATTAAAAGACTTTAAATTTACAACTTCCGATTTATTTTGACAGCTGTCACTAATGTTTAAACAGCTGTAACTTTTCTTTAAAATGCTGTAGAGACTAAACAAAAACAGATTTAGAAGCCTAAAAGTTAAAATTTTACAGTAGAGAAATAAAAAAAATTGTGATTTTTGGCAAAAAATGACATTTTCAATGTAGACGAATACCTTAAGGTTGTGGTTCCAAACTGGTGTACTATCTTATTCTCTCAAACATTTTTGGGGTTCTGTGTGAAATCCTTTCCTACCTACTATAATTAATCAAAAAAAAAACAAATAATGGCTTTGAATAAAATATATTTATGCTTTAACAAAGGTAGTGTTTTTTATAAAGTAATAATTAATTGGGATTAATGTATTTGTTAAGCTTTCATCTAATTGAAAAGTGTTATAATTTTTAGTTGAATGTCAAGGTCAATCTCATGTTATCTTGAACATCTAGCTTATTGTCTTTATCCATACTAGAGTTAAAAATCCAATTTCATACAGTTAAGTAAAAGCTACTGACACTAGTTTTGTAAAAGAAAGCATGGAAACTTCAAGGTATGATGATACATAGCACACCAACATCGAGGTAAAAATTTTCATGAAATATGTCATGCTCTGAGGGGTCATTTTGCATGAGCAAAAATTCATTCTGCACTTCATCACAAATTATGTAACATCCAAACATACATGAAATGAGTTTGGTAACTATCTGTAGCCTATCAGGGGCATCTGTACCATATTGCCAAGCATAAATAAATTATTAAAATTATATCACCTACCTTTATTGGTTTTTAAAATAACATTTCCCCCCAATAAAAAAAACAAAGTATGATGATGACCCTATTATGGGTCCTGACCCATCTGTTGGAAATCACTGTATTGTAGTATAGTGACTGTGCATTTAGAGTACAGTGAAAATCGTTTATCACAAAACTCAGGGGACTGAAATATTTTTTCATGTTAAAAGAATATTGTGTTAAAGGATATTGTAAAAAAAATTATATATTCAACAAAATTTAGCTTATAAGAGTACAATTTATATAGATATGTATATATGTATGTATTTAACAAAAATCGATGATACAAAAACATTCACAATAACTTAATAAAATTATACTTTTTTTTTTTTAATCAAATCAAAACATTTATTGAGTTCTCAGAAAGTAATCTGATTTATTTTTTCATCGAATTTTACAATGTTGTCCATTTTGTTATTCATTTCACTACTGAAATGTGTGTCTTAATAATTGTGCATACTTTTCATGATGTTACTCACTTTGGAACAGGAACCGCATTATTCATCCATTTTCGTTTTCGAAATCTGCAACAGTAATATATTTCAAGCTTTGAACAAACACTAAAATGCCTTTGTCTATCATAATTGAGGATGTACTCACATTATCATCATCTAATATAACAAATTATTCCGGTGATACAGTAGGGCTGTCCAATAATACAGAAACTTCCATCTGTGTGACTGGTGTTTTCCATATTTTGTTCATTCCGAAAGGGAAATCTTTTTGTGTTAAGCGATTTTTGTTTTGTGTTAACCGTTAAATGCCTGATTTTTTAAAAACTGATCATTTTTTCCCCTCTTATTACATAAATAAAAAAAAATCTTTAAAAATAATATTTTGTTTTAAGTGTAGTTTACGGTTTAAAAAATGGTTGGTTGCCAATTGGCAACACTTTAATTTAATTTAAAAAATAATTTTTTCTTGATAAAATTTTAAAATATCAAGCAAGCATTAATTTTAATAACTATAAGTAATTTTCTCAAGATATATTTAAAGTAATTAATTCTTATTAAAAATACAAATTTTATTGCCTAATACAAAATAATGTAGAACAGAAAATAAATTGTTACTTGGTGATAATTAATGATATGAGTACAAATTATCCACAAAAGTCTTGTCACAACTTATGAGGATGTTATAAATATGACTGTATATACATTTAAAAAAATAAACTATTTGTATCCACTTAAGTCTGTGTCACAATCTTTGTGAATGGCATAAAGCTGACTGTATATACATTAAAAAAAAAAATAATAATAAAAATAAAATCTACAACTGTAAACTACTACAAAAATAAACTACTTTTATTGAATATAGAAGGAAAAACCAACACTGCTTATTCTTTTCTAAGCTTAGTGGAACTTTAGGCCAACAGGAAAATCTCGTTACATCAAATATATTACAGCTAAATATCCAGAGAAAGTCGTAAACATGGGCTACACACATTACCTTTTCATACAATAATTTTTACTTGAGCAGCTCTTCAGAACAAAACTGTATTTTCAAGCTTTTTTTTTTAAACATGCAGCAAATAAATGAACAAATAAATCTATCTATATTCTTAAAAGAAGTAAAAGAGACATCTACATGTTAAAAATTTGTTTAATATTATCCTCAGTGTGTATATTATTAGCAACATTAGATGTTAGAGCTTCAATATTTTTCTAACAGTATTTTAAAAGACTAAATTGGATATGTTTCCAAAAGGCAACACAGGTCATTTAAGGGTTAAGAGAAAACAAATACATGAAAGTACATTGTAGTTTGTCAGGGGCATTGTATTATTTCATGTTAACCAATATTTCATCTTAAAGAGTTTTTGTGTTAAACAAAATTCACTGTAGTTAAAAAAATTTGGTACAATGTTGGTGTACGTCATTGTGTTTGGTGTTTCTAACTTGAGCAGTAAGTTTTTATAACTAACTAAACTAAACCCAACATTTGCATCTCACTCTACCTCAAAATTTAAATGTTTTAACATTTTATTTTTTCATTTGATAAACACTTAACATGTTAGGTAAAATCCATATGTGTGTACAGTAATTAAAATTACTAGCTTTATAGCTATTTTATTCCCAAACAATTTTAATCTATTTATGACCTTTTATTTTTCTGAATTTGGATTTTGAAATATGATGTGACAAAAATAAAACATAGAAACAAATCAAATGCTGAAACAGGTATGGGAATTCAATCATTCAAATGTGACTTGAAATTTGTAAAGAATCAGGAAATTGAAGAAATTACAGCATTTTTTCATTAGTTTCCTCCTCTCTTATCTTTTAGATTTTTTGTTGCATGATAGAGCACTTTCTTTTTGTACTAGAGTTTCTGGGTTCAAATCGTACTGTGGATAAGGCTGTTCATAGATGTTCAAAATTTGCTTTTAAGCACTGAGCTAATTGATGCTGGTATTTTTTTTTTTAAACCATAGTTCTCCAAATGAAATCCTCCCAGTTTTATTGTTATTGCTATTATTTTTAATTTTAAATGATTATTGTGTTTCATCTAGTGAATATTAAGATAGTGTTTATTCAATACTACATTAAAATTTTGGCAAGATGGCGTGTATGAATCAAAAACTGTAGAAGGATCTTGTGATATAAAATGTTTTGAGAGTTTCATAATCAAAAAAGTTAGAGAAACATTTTTATATTAGATAGTAAAAGAAATGTAGTCTCTTTAATTTTTAAAAAATTTATTTATTTTGCATTACATTTTTAATTTATTCAAAATTTCCTTCACAGCCGTAGCACTGAAGCATTTAGAATCAAAGAATTGGCGTGGGTGAGTAATAATCATTTTTCTTTTTTAATATTAATTATCTGCATATCTGTTCATTTAATTTTTTTTGTGTGTGTTATATTTTGGCCTAAAGTTTATTCAATAACCTTTTGAACCATTAATATTTATGTATTGTAAGGAATAATTTCTAAGAAGATATTAATGAAAATCATTTATGTTTAATTGCAACTTGTCTTAAGCTGACATTTATCTAGCCTTTATTAAAAGGTAAAACAAGTCTTGAAACCAATTAAACATTCATGAAATAAACCATTGGTATCCTCTATTTACATAGAGGTAATATAAGATATTCTAACAAAAGGTTCCCGTACGATGGCCGATTGGTTAGAGTACTGACCTTCGGTACCAGAGTTCGTGGGTTCGAATACCACAGTGGCATGGATATTTGTAGCCATTTGGAATCGGCTTTAAGCTGTAGGTCTCGGTCTCATTAGCCCTTGTGCTGCAAAAAGTAGACCGTAGCACTCAAAACTAAACCTCTAACAAAAGTTGGCCAAATGATGTCATAGTGGTTATCCTGGACTAAGGTCTCACTGTGCCAGGTTTGAGCCTGGCAAGCACACAAAACCTTTTATATTCCCAAAACAAGCAAGATAAAACCTAAAGTTTGGATGCTCTCTTGCTGGCAATAGCCTAGTTAGTCACCATGCAAGTCTAGGATTCCAGCTAGGTTCAAGCCTGACAGGGACACAAAGACTCTCTTGTTAACTCAGAAAATATGCAGGACAAATCAGCATGGCATGATGAGCATTCTATGCTCATCAAGGTATGAAGCCTATTGCCTGTTCTTAAAAGGTAGGAGAATGGTACAAAATCAGGATCTGTAAGCATACACATGCCTGGTCAATTGACAAAGGGACATCTTTCATGTAAGAAGTAGGAATATTAGTGTCTAGCGACCTATTTTAGTGGTCAGGATGCCTCCTGAGATTCTGGCCTGAGGAATGTAGGAATGAGGTTTACAAAGTGAAGTTCTATTTAGTTCCTGTCCTGACTGGAAATGCTCATTTGGCAATAGTGAAATATATTCAGCCCTACAGAGGAAAATATGAGTACCATGAATGTACATGGAATCAGGAGAATATTGGAATTCTCTTCCCAAGGATGATCTAGTTCTTAAAGATTCAAGATAATCTTTAGCATGGCAATAAACTTTAATTTCACAGTAAGTGGCCTGTTGTGAGCTATCATATCCAATCAAATCATTAAAGAAAAAATTGATCTCTATATAGTGAAAAAAGTCCTTATATTTGTTGCATTAATAAAGAAATGCACATAACTCTTCCAATTATTTTTTGCAAAACAGCTAGGGGCGCTGACTTTTCATTTGTTTAGAGAACTATTGTTTACTTTTTTTTGCTTGATGGGGGCTGATGAAATCAAGATCTACTGTTTAAATTGATATTAAATGCCTATAAACATCCATGCCATCAGTTTGATTTGAACTGTAGTACCAAATAGTAGCGCCATACCCTTTTGCCCATCATTCAGCTCACTTTTGGTACCAGAATCTGTAAAAATGGTATCCCTCTTATGGCAAAGCTATTTGTAGCTATTTAAAATTGACTTTAATAGGTAGGAAACAGTCTAATGAACTCCTATGTTTCCCTTTAACCCTTTAAAGGTCACCTATATAAACTCTTTGGAATTTAATGAAATTAGTTCATGAATATTACCTATGAACCTTATAAATGCAAAATGTATTAAAATGTTTCTTTACAATCCTTAGGTTTGCATTAGAGAATACTGTAGGAGGGATTGAGGGGGGTTAACTGACAATCCTTAGGTTTTCATTAGAGAATACTGTAGGAGGGATTGAGGGGGGTTAACTGACAAACCCACCCTCTTATACAGCATGAATATAATACTTTAAAATTTTAACTATATTAGAAGAACAATAAATAAGTGTTCTTAAAAAGTGTAATAAATAAATAGCTTAACAATTTATAAGTGTTGCTTGAATAGATATTTTTGCATAGGGTCATACATGAAAAAATCAAATTACTAACTTTCGAGGTACATCAAGTTTAAATACATATATTTCAAAATAAATAAATTAATTAAGTGTAGTACTATCATTTATTGTAATTTTTAAATGTCAAAAACATAAAAAACCGAAAAAACCATTCATATTTCTCAAAAAAATAGAGAAAAAATGTTTAACAAGAGGTTTTCCTGCAAAACCACTGTCTGCTAAAGGATTAACACACTATACTAAACCAATTAGAGGTTTATGTAGCAACTTAATTACGCCAAAAGTGAAAATTTTATTCTTCTGATTGTGAGCTCTGCCTCATCTGATAAATAGGTTAACAATCATTTGGCTTAAATATTTTTGTAATTATAAATTTTATCATTGAAGATAAATACTTAAAAAATTCAAATTACCATACATTTGATTACTAGAAATAGTGTAACCATCAATTATTTTTTGAAAAATCTAAAATAGAATTTGAATATGACTGAGTATTTTTTTACTTTTAAATAAGTTATTTAAGAACTATTTTCAGATATAGAATAAGATGTAATTGCTAGAAAGATCTATCAGAAATAATACATAATTATGACTTTAAATATATATCTACTATGCTTATAACTATAACATGGTTAGGATTTTATTAGACGAGATTATTTAGAATGTCCATTTTTTAATGAACAATATGCAAGTTATTTATTGAATTTAAAATGATAAATATGTAGTTTGTTCTAAGTTTTAAGATATTTTTAAAAAATGTCTTTCTTATTTACTGTATCTTCTGTTTAATACATTTATAAAGTAATGTTTTAAAATATTTTAGGGCTTTTTGTTATATTGTGAATTTAAAGTAGATCAATGGTATAAATGTTCTGGACATTCTATGCCATTCTCTCTGAAGATGTAAGTATTGTTCACCCATTTATTACTCTTAACTTATTATACTGTAATTTATAACTGTCTTCTTATGTTTATTAATACAGACCTTCATCAAGCCCACTAAATGTCATAGATTTTTCACAATCATTCTGAAAATGTGAAGTAATTACTGAATTATATAGTTACTGAATACATATTTCCTATTTAGGTACTTGTTTTTGCATTAAGTATATTGAAGCATTAATTTTTAATAGTTATTTAATTTGCTTTTTTTTCTGCCTTTCTACCTTTGTTTTTCCTTACTTTTTCCCTTTTTAGACCTCTGTGTCTGCACAAACAATTGAAATCTTGCTCTATGGATGTTATAGGCAGACATATTTCATATTCTGCATTAAACTTGGGATTTTTTTTTTTTTTTTTTGCCACAAATATGAAAAATAATTTTTTGGATAAATTTGCTGTTCTAAATGGCACCAACAACTGTGCTGATAAATGAGCACAGAATGTTAGCCAATAACACAAATCCTTATTTCATAGAGGTCGAAATAATTACGTGTAGCTTATGCATTTAATATATAACCATATTCTATGTCATATTTACTCATTTTTAAAACCATTTGCTGCACCTCTAGCACACCAACTTTGAAATCTGAATGGCACCTCCACACATTCGTACTCTACAAAATCTGTCAATGGAATGTCCAATATGAATCACTAAACTCTTTTGGGAATCACAGGCAAATATGGAAAAATTGCAAATTTATGATTTTAGTCCCTGGAAAATGTGAAACCTTTTTCACATTCAGAATTAAAGCTCTTTTTCTTCACAAAGTAAAAATTAAAATTGTGGAAAATAATTTTATGAATGATAATTTTTAATATATTAAACACATACACATTTGTATATATGTGATATATCCACACACACATATCTAAAAATGTATTCAGAACATACCATAACTGTATTAATAGTTTGTCCTAAGCATATCTGTAAGAAATTATCTAAAAGTTTTGACTCTGACGTGATTGTAATTAATGTGTTACATTGAATTTAGAAAAGCCCACTATACCAAAGTTGAGAAGGTTTTCAATTGAGCATGTACCAAAAAATTCATATAGACTTTAAGCAGGCTTGCAATTCTGTCATTTTTCTCGCCTTTAGTCACTTTTTTTACAATTGATCACTTTTAGTCACTTTTTTAAGAAAATAGTCACTTTTAGTCACTTTTTTTATGGTGTATCATGGGGGTCTGACAATGTAATGAACCGTATTTCATTCTTAGGGCAAGCACTACGATCACTCGACACGACTGAAGCGAAACCAAAACAACAAATAAAATACCAAAAACATGATGCTCTCATCTTATTTTTCTTATTAAAATGTAATTAGTCATAGGTTTTCCAGAATTTAGTGATTTTAAAAAGTTGTAAAGAAGTTCCTGAAATGTACATTTAATACATTAAAGTAACTTATGTCAGAGCGCACATTTCTCTTTTTCTTTTACTTCACAATTTTTGTTTAGACACTCTAATTTAGCTATGTACATACTTCAAAATATCATTAATATATGCAGAAAATTGTGATTATAAAATTAATGTATTGTATGTATTCAAATCTAATTTATAGATTTTCTTGAATAAAAGCAATGTTGAGTTGTGTTAATCATAATTTATAACCTTTTTGTATTCGATGCTAAAATTATGTCTTGCATGAATCATTTGATTTATAGTTAAAATAAATTTACAGAAATCTTAATAATAGCATCTAGTAATCAAGAGGAGAAAAAAATCGCTTTTTTTTTCAATCTTTAGTCAGTTTTTAGTCACTTATTCCGTATTATTTGTCACTTTTCTCACCTTTTTGAAAGTACCTCTGCAGTTGCAAGCCTGCTTTAAGGCTTGCCCCACCTAAACGAACTCCATCATTAATATCTAAATGTTTCAGGGCTTCAGGTAGTCCTGGATTTTCATCTGATAAAGTAGGAAATGACTTTCATGCTGATATGGAATTCCTTGTTCAACTGGTTTCTCGATATGATGTACTTGGAGAAGAGTTGCTTAATTTTTCTGCAAGAGGTAATTTTAAAATTTTTCTCTTTATAACTGATTTTTGAACTGTTTTTCTAAGCAATAATTTACATTTGCTAAGTGCGTATAGTTATCAAGCTTGAATCAATTTTAAATGGGCCAGCTAACAGTGATAATACCATGTCATATTGATTATAATCCAAGGAAATTTTAACTATACATATTTTCATTTTCATTTGAATTTTTTTATGACATGTCTGCAGTGTTTTTTTTAAACAATTTATATTTTATTCCATAGCATTGAACAATTGCCATTTTATTTAAATTATGCCTGATTGTTATGGGTGACTTCATTTTTAATAAGCGAAACATTGATGATACCATGTAACATTAATTATAATAAAAAGAAATTCCAATTGTATGTATCTACAGTAAATATAAAGAATACTCAAAATAAAAATTGTTCTTAATACTGTTCTACTACATATATCTTTATTAATTCTGTAACACTATCCTGTTCAAACAATGCTACTATTGTTATGTTTCCAGGACAACTTTTTAAAAAAGTAATTTTATATCAAGGAAACACAAGTAATGCACTCCCTCTCATTAAAAAAATAAATATTTATTGCATACTAAAGTTATTTTCAGCTTTTAATTGTTTATTATTTTAATTATAATACACCTCCAGTATATATATATATATATATATATATATATATATATATATATATATATATATATATATATATATGTATATATACATATATATATACACACATACATATATATATATATGTGTGTGTATATATGTATATATATATATATATATATATATATATATATGTATGTATATATATGTATATATGTATGTATATATATATGTATATATATGTGTGTATATATATGTCTGTATGTATATATATGTATATATATATGTATGTATATATATATGTATATATATATGTATGTATGTATATATATGCATATATATGTGTATATATATATGTATATATATATATATATATATATATATATATATATATATCAGTGATGCACAAACTTTTTGTGATGAAGGGCCAAAAAATTAGAAAGTATTGTGTTGGGGGGGGGGCAAAGTAGCACAATGTTGTAGTCTTAAAAATATAGGGTGTATTTCAATTTTTATTTAAAGGTAATAGATAGGTATGTATTACTTGTATTAATCATTACTGTACTCATGCACAAATTATGAAATAAAAAATTGCTATAAATAAAACTAATAAAAAAAGCAAAAGAATCAGATTAATGATACATACAAATAGCTAAACACAAGGCTAAAAATTTTGTTCTTACTAGAAATGTAAAAGTACAAAATGTAAATTCAGTGAAGAGAAAATTTGGCATGAAAATGACTACTCACATTAATGAGATGGGTGGAATTGAATTTTCGAAATTATTGATTTTATGTTAGGATCAACACTAGTTGTAGCAATCCGTAGAATGGATGAAAGATTTTCATCAGTAATCCTGTTTCTAGTTTTTGACTTGTTAAGATTCATCAGTGAAAAAGTTTGCTCACAAATATAAGTGCTTGCAAAAAAAAAGTAGAACATTCAGCTGCATTGTTTTTTAATCTGGAAAATTCCTGAGGTAAGGATTTATAAAACTCCAGTATTGTTTTTTCTTGGAATTGATTCTTATAGAAGTCTGAGCTCTGTAAGCCAATTAGAGTCAACTGCATACTTTCAGGTACTGTACTTACATCGTCAGAAAATGGCAAAGCAAATAAGTCAATTTTTGTTTGACATTTTTTAAAATCCCAAAATCGCTTATCAAATGCAGTGAGTAAAATTTGTATCTGGTCGTCATATTGCATTTTAATTTGTGAAAATTTTCCATGCATTTTTTTTTTTTTTTTTTGCAGTTAGGAAAGTGTGCAAAATTTTTGCTTTTCAGGTGATCATGAAATAAGCTCAACTTACGTGTAAATGCATTTATATTACTGACAAGCTGAAAAATAAATTGATTATTTCTCTATAGTCTTACATTTAAATCATTCAAATGGCTTGTAATGTCTGCAATTTATTTTTCTCGGATACAAAGAATTTTTTACCACAAGTTTCGGTTAAAAAAAAAAAAAAAAAAAAAAAAAAAAAAAAAAAAATCGAAATTTTTTATTTTATTATAATTTTTTTACAACTAGCGGCGGGCTAATTCAAAAGGCTCCATGGGCCAAAATTGGCCCGCGGGCCATAGTTTGTGCATCCCTGATATATATATATATATATATATATATATATATATATATATATATATATATATATATATAAATAGAGAGTGAAACACTATTATCCATCTACATAGGCATTTATAAAACATTTTTATATTTCAAAGCTTATTTTAAATGATTAATGATATAAAATACTTTATAGATTAACCTGAAATATTTCTTTTTACCCCATAGCTCTGTGGTTAAAAGCAAAGTTTCATTCTTTAGAAGGGGAAATAGACTTAGCTGTTTCTTGTATGAGAAAGGTAACTGGCATTCTTTTTCAATTTTCACATATATTTTAATTAAGTTACAGTGGAAAATAATAATCAGTTGTTGATTATTTACCGTTAAACATTCTCCTTTTCAAGTTTTCATTGTTAAGGAATAATTTTCAACTATAATCTTATAACAATAATATACTATACTCTTATTCAAATTTTAGTGTAACTTTTGCTCTTAAAATGAGCTTCTTGTTTGAGAATTACTTTATGTATTATTACTGTAAATTTGAAATTTACTTCATTGTGTTTTTTAGCTTAATGATGTTTTATGTGGGGATGATGCAAAACATGCAAAGATAATTGTGCAGAACTGTAACAACTCCAACCTTATTTCTGCTGGTAAAATTTAAAGTTATATATTTTTTCACTGTAGAAATAAATATAAAAATGTGCCAAATGTAGAAAAAAATACCAATGGGGTTCTTATGCTAAATCTGTACTTCTGTGCTACCCTTTGTTAATATCTTTTAACATTTTTTTACCTTCCATTTTGGATTTATTTTTATTTTTAGAACAGCTCTTTTATTACTATAAGCTTATTCCCTCCCCCTTTTAGGAATATGCTAAAATATATTTAAAAAAAAAAAAAAAAAGATTTTAAATTAGTCTGTGTTTAAAATGTATTTTAAACACAGTCAGACAAAAATGTAAAATATAAACAGGGTAGTTACAAAACTTAAAAGAATTTGAAAAATCATTAAAATGCTAGGAAACTTGGGGATTTAAAAAATATTGGGACAATGAAAAAGTTTAATAAAAGAAAAAAAATGCTAATATTTTGCAACTGTGCTAATTAAAATTTATAAGAAATACTTCAAAAATATTTTTTGTTCTCCTGTAAAAATATGGCAGCATTTCAGTAACAAAATTTGGACATAAAAATGTTTATTTTTTACAAAAAACAAATACATTATTTGATTTTTTTCCGTTTTTTATTACTATGCATAATACTGAAAACAGCTATAAAATTTCTTCTCAAGAAAAAATGTGAATCGACACTTATAACTACTTAAAATTGTAAAAATGTGTGATTGCATGTTTCCTTTCATTCTACTTGGGGAAAAAAAAAAAAAACTGAATTTGTATAGCAACCTTGATAAATTTTGTTGGTGTGACAAAAAGTATACTGTAGTTATTTAATTTCATTTATTTGATGTATATCTTTTTCTTTTTGCCAACTTTTTTGTGAACTTTCCATGCTAGCTATTCTTTTGCTAAAAGTAGCAGTATAATTGTTTGCAAAAATAAAAGTTTTTAACATTTTATTTACATTATGTTAATGTTCTATAGTTAACTTAGTTCTCTTTCTCTCTCTCTCTCTTTTTTTAAAAAAATGAGGTATTTTTCTATTTGCTGAATGTAAGGATAAATTGCGATACATGGCACTTTTATGCATCATAATTTATCCAAAATTTAAAAAATGCCTACTAAAGATAAGCATGTGATATTACAGAGTTCCCATGGTCCTTAAAAGTCCTTAAGAACTCTTTAATTTTAGCTTTCATTTTTAAGGGCCCTTAAAACTCCTTAATTTTTGTCAAAAGTCCTTAAAAACTACTTAATTTTTAAATTGGAATGTGATCAATTTCTCTATCAATATGATCCCCTGTTGTCACGTGATTTCCTATCAGATTTTTTATAGGACAGGTTTTTTTTAGTTACTTATTATTTGACCAATAAATAATCTTTCGCATACTGAAAACGTTTTAAGTCAGCTGCCCTTTCCTAATAGCTAACAGTCATGCAGATTTTAATTAAGCAAAGCATGGAGGTTGTGGGGGTGGGTGTTGTAGATATTTCAGTTACTTATGGAAGTTCAGTTTTTCTTGCATTGAATGTAATAGAAAAGTCTAAAACTTTCTTCTTTCCCAGGGAACGTCAGGTATAATCAGCTAGTATATACATATGCACACACACACACATATATATATATATATATATATATATATATATATATCAGTCATTTTTAAACCCTCAAAAAGTACTGTTTATAATGTTTTTATTCACAATTTAATTCTAGTTTGATCACTCAAAAAGCTTTAGATGTACATTTATCAAAATTAGTTTTTGTCAAATAAATTTATCTTATAGTCAAATAAATAATATGTCAAATAATAATAAATAATAAATATGTCAAATAAATTTATCTTAAATTTATATTTTTAGGCATTTTTAAAAACTTAATTCTGAAATATTGTAGGGCATTTATTGAACTTTCCTTGTCTGTATCATAGTCATTAATATAGGTTCCTCGGGAAATAGGGTTTATGTTGTTATGCCGTGTATTTCAAGTAGATCCTTATAAAATCCTTAGAAAGATTTTAATTTTTGTTCTAGAAAGACAGTGGGAACCCTGTATTATATCAACCCAAACCAAAGGCTGAGCCCAAAGCATCTAGTATGCAATACTATTAAATAATTATTCATCCATTGAGATTATGTAAGTAACATAAACAATTTTTTAGGTATTGTTAAGCAGCAATTGGAATCGTTGCAACGATGCCAATCTTTAGAAGAAGTCCAAAGATTGTATGAACATGGTGACTATGCTGCAGTTGTTGATCTTCTGGTGCTAACTTTCAATCAGCCTAGAACTAGTAGAAAGGTAAAATTATGTGTTTGTACAGATTATTATTGCATATTAATATTATAATGCTTTATTTTCAAATAATATGAATGTTTCCTTTCTTATTTTTGATGACTTTCTAAATATGTTATATAACATTTTCAAAAGGAATTCTAAAATTAAAGTTTCTTATTTTTTTAAGGCAATATTTAATTACCCACAGTTTTTTTTCTTATCAATTATTATTCATTTAAATATATTTATTCATTTTAATTAAAAAATTTTTTTAATTTAAATAAATAAATAAGAGCAAGCCTGATTTACAAAGTTAAATCTCAGATGTTGAGTACTAATCCCTAGTTACTTCACTAACTATTAAATACAGAATTCATTTTGTTTTAAGATTATTGTATTTATATAATTGTATTCTATTGACATTCATATTGAGAAAAATTTAAATGGAAGAACTACATTCCTGTTCAATTTATTTTTGCAGCAATCGCTTGATGGTGTACCTGAAAGACATGCGCAACTTTTATTACTTCAGAACTCTCTAATGAAGCTGGAAAGATACAAAGTAATTTTATTAGTAGTATTTGTTTATTAGTTTGACCAAAGGGAAAGTTAATTAAATGTAATATATTGGTGTTCATAAATTAAACACAGCATTATTTTGTAAAAAAAGACAAATTATGAAGGTATTATGTTAATAAAATCATTATAAAATATAATTAAGCCTTAAAGGATACTAGAATGTAAAAAATAACAAATTTATTTGAATGCACACAGTATGAAAATTAAGCATGCCGATTTATAAGAGTTTGAGAAGTAAGCAAACTTATTATTAGAATTTGATTATGGTTTTTATATATAAAAAGTCTATTACACTTCATAGAGATTTTTGAAGAAGAAATAATCATATTTACTTGGTAAAACATAAACACACCTAGACTAAGAAATGTTCCTGGACTGGGCAAGGTTGATTCAGCCTTTCATCCCTTCAGTGGGTAGATAAACTGAGGACCAAGCATGCTTAGGAACTAAACACTGGGGGTTCTGCTTAAGGCTGACCACCAAACCAGAACATATGCTTCGTACCCAAGGTCCGTTGGTCTTGGAAAATGTAGATCAGCACCATAGGCCTTGGCTCCTTGTTTTAGTTAGATTAGGAAATAAGCAATTGAAGGCAGCTCCATATTTTTATTAAAAGACTGCAATTCAGTTTATTGGGGACTAGAATATTGGGTGGCCAGAATCAAGCATGGCAAGCACAGTAAACACTCAGATAATATGGAGGATAAATCTGTTGGTCTGGATGGCTTCATGCCGGGAGGTTTACAGATGTGTAAGAGATATAAAATTGAACAAATCAAAGACCAGAGTAAATCAAGGTAGTTAAAAGTTAAGGGGAATATCCAGTGTGGCAACCCAAATGCCTAATGCTTGTCAAAATAGGTAGCCTTCAACAAGTTTCAAAAGGTATCATGATCAGCATACATCTTGTCACTTAGTTTGTTACAAAGCACTGTGTTCACTTCTGGAAATGTGTGAAATACGTCTCTGGCAACCTTCTAGCAACACACATGGTACAAAATTATTTTTAGTCAGCTGTTGATGACTTATCATAGAGAAAGAAGGGGTATCAAAATAGAGCCAATCAAGAATTTGGAATTGTTGAACCTATCCATCATCATCAGATGCAGTAAATTTTATGGGAAAGTTAAAACAGCATATGTAGGATTGTAACACATGTAAGTTTAATAGTTTTGTGTCTATTGAAAAGTTGTGTTACCTGGGCTTTAAAAGGATGCACATTAGGAATTAATACTGTATTTTCCCAAAAATAAAACACAATCTTATATTTTAGATCTTATTTTTCATGTACTATAATTAAAATTTGTTCATGTTCAAGAAAGATATTTATTCAGATTTGAAAAATACATTTATTCAAGTTCAAGAAACATTCAAATCTGAATACAGTCATTTATTTTAACAAAGCTATGTCTTCTTCTTCTAGAACATAAAGTTTAATCTTGAATTTTGGCCTGATATATTTTACAACTTCATTTCTTCTAAGACCATTTGTCTTAGTGTCTCATGAAGAGCAACAGAGCTCTCTTTAAATTAGCTGTTCTTGTTCATGTAGCCTACGTTTAGGGAATTAGCAACATAATTGTGAGTTGTTTTATTCCATACATTCTCTACCCAAATAATCATTTCTTGAAACTTCATCTGAACAAATCATTATTTCATGATTTCTTCTTGTGTGGAAATTCTTTATTGTTTTCTCAGTGAGTGCTGGCAGAATACCAAATTGGCAACTGGTAATTCGACAATAAGTCACTCATGTAATTGGTGATCTTACAAGGGCCTATATTAATATTAATCTGGAAAGTTATGTGTGACCTTATTATTTTATTAGGTCTTATTTTCAGGGAAACATGTAGTGATAGAAGTTATTATAGAGATGAATGAATACTATTTAAAATTTACACTCACACACTTACATATATATATAATTTTAATATGAGGTCATCTCTCTTTATACTGCATATATAGCACCAATTAGTAACAACTGTTTCCTATACTTTGGAACTATGTTAACTTTTTTAGACCACCAATAATTTGCTTTTGTAGATAAGAATCAGCATTTTGCACTTGTCTTTTAATTTGTGGACTCTAATGTTATCGTCTGTACTCTAAACTTCTTCATATAGTATTGTGCTTCACTACTTTAGATGTGAAACCCTTATAAACATGTTGGACATTTTTGAAACCCTTAATCATGCATAAAAAATAAAGAATGTAATGTATAAGATTCATTTATGAAACAAAATCTTAAAAAAATGACCTAAAAGGAAAATCAATTATAGGAAAGTAATAGCCGAAGGAAAATTTTTTATGGGAAATATTAAGTTTCTTTCTATACTGTATAATTTTCTTTAGATTTAGCTTAATTATCTGTGCAAGGATTTACATGTGAAAACTTGCATCTAATATGCTCCTATATTTTGCTTTGGTTGCTGTAAAAGCAGATTCATAATAAAGTTATGTAATGTTTTGGGTTATATGTAAATATATGGTAGTTGCATTTCTGATGGAAGATCACCCTGTTAAAAATATTTTACTCCATGGTATTTAAATTCACTTTTTAATATAGTTTCCATATTTTTATTTTCTCTTTTCTAGGAATGTGTGTATTGGAGTGAGGTATCCTTTAATGAAGCATTGCAGCAGTTTATGAATGCTACTAAAAATTCAGAATGGTCAGAAACTATGGCACAGTTGCTGAGTGGTTTGGACAAGTAATATAATTTTGCTTTTACTTTTATATGACTTTAATTCAGCATACAAGGTTCTTTATCCTTCAATTGATCAAGCTTGCAATTTTGTCACTTTTCTCACCTTTAGTCACTTTTTAAAGAAAACAGTCACTTTTAGTCACTTTTTTCATTGTGTATCAGGGGATTCGACAATGTACTGAACCATATTTCGTTCTTAGCACAAGCGCTACAATCACTTGACACGATCAAATAGAAACCTTCTGTATTATTTTGCATTCGTAGCTCTCGTAGATTGGCAGATGACCTTGGGTAAATACATTATTGAATCGTTGGTTGAACAGCTGCTGGTGGGAGAGAAAAACTTGGCGAACACAATGACATTTTACAAGTACATCACCCCTTGGCTGTTCAGACCCACCTCTCTTTCCAAGTACTATCACCCCGCGGGGCTATTTCGGACACTGCCCGGATTTCCGGTTGATCTAGTTTCCAGTTCTTTCTGTTGTTGAAAAAAGAAAATCTGAATTAATAAAAAAGTATTTTAATAAAGACCAAAAATGTGATGCTCTAATCATATTTTTCTTATTAAAATGTAATGAGTCATATGGTTTCCAGAATTTAGTGATTTTAAACAGTCGTAAAGAAATTCCTGAAATGTACATTTGTACTGAAATGTACATTTAGTACATTAAAGTAACTTAAGTCAAAGCACACATTTCTCTTTTTCTTTTACTTCACAATTTTTGTTTATATACTCTAATCTAGCTATGTACATATTTCAAAACATCATTAATATATGCAGAAAATTGTGATTATAAAATTAATGTATTGTATGTGTTCAAATCTAATTTATGGATTTTCTTGAATAAAAAGCAATGTTGAGTTGTGTTAAACAAAATTTTTAACCTTTTTTTTTATTTGACACTAAAATCATGTCTTGCATGAATCATTTGATTTAGAGTTAAAATAAATAGAAAAATCTTAACAATAGCATCTGTAATCAAGAGGAGAAAAAAAAATTGCTTTTTTTTTCATTGTTTAGTCACTTTTTAGGCACTTATTCTATATTATTTGTCACTTTTCTTACCTTTTTCAAAGTACCTCAGCAGTTGCAAACCTGATTGATTCATCTGTTTTTGAAAATAAAAAAGCTTAAAATAAGAATTATTTAATATATAACAAGCTTGTTAAGATCCATGTGAAATTATCTGCTTTAAATGAATAAAGAGAATGCCTACTTGTCAGGAATGTCTAGAAAAAGTCAGGAAAATGGTTAATATCTAATGATTTTTTTAATCCTCTCTGTAGCAATTCTGTAATTTGATTTTTTAAAGTCTGTAAACAAGTTAAACTCTGTATTTAATAATTAAAATGAAAAAAGTTGTACAAAATATCTTAATTTATGTATTGATAATTTACTACTCTGACTCACTTTTTAATGTAATATTACCCATAGTATTTTCAGCATCATAAAAATATTTAAATTGTTATTGTTTATTTTATTAACTTAGGATGTTTAGATATTTGCATATCTTCTTAAAAGTTAAAATAAATGGAGTTCTTTTCTGCAACATATTATGCACCAAAATATACAATACTGAAATGAAAAGATAAACAAAATTACATTATTGTTATCTCTGAGTTTATTTCTCTTAAAAAAAGATTAACATACACACTACATACATACACACACTATTAGCATGTTTAAGCTAATAGTGTGTGTATGTACATGGTTTCCGTGCACCTGGAAAGTCATGGAAAATCATGGATTTCGGCAATGAATTAGTTTTGTCATGGAAAGTCTTGATTTTTCAAGTAAAATGAATAAAAGTTATGGAAAGTCATAGATCCACTAAACTACCGATTAAAAAAAATGCATTGAATTGTTTAATTCTAATTTTACTTGTCATTTGGCTGAAGTTACTGAGTTTGGTATTTATGTATTATCCTATTGACCGTATTGCCAAGTAAAATTTGTTCACCAAGGAAACTAAAAGCAAGAAAGCTTAATGGGTGGTTAAATGTATATTATTCTGGTTTTTTCTTAAATTGTAGATTAAAATTTTATTAATATAATAATAATTATTTTTTAATAAAAATTAAGAATTTTGGACAAAATATAAGTTTATCTCTAGGGATATTGTATATAAACATTATAGGGTTATATTTGGCTATTATTCATGGTCACCTGGATAATACCAAAGTACCCTGAATTCAAATTGGAAATATTTTGATTGAAAAATTGCTATAGGATTAAATTTAGGTATGTAGATACAACAATTTATTTTTATGTATGTGAGTTTGTTAACACTTATAAAGTAAGTTTATAGTTTTTTATGATAAAATTCCTGTAATTTCTCTAAAAGCATATATTTTATTTGCATGTACATCAGAATTTTTATTTATATATACTTTAACGAAAGCTTTTTAAAGTCATGGAAAATGATCCGCTAAATCAGGGAAAGTCATGAAGAGTCATGTATTTGAAAAATTTTATTTTGGCAGATACCCTGTATGTAGCTAAGGCAACATTAATAATGGCACAAATGCAATACAAATTAAAAACAAAGCTGTTTTGTAGTCACAGCTTCTTTAGTATAAAGACAAGAACAACTAACTTCTTAAGCAGAACTAAGCTGTAGGCTTATCTTACATAATTTACTTCATTTTCGTCATTCTAAGTTTCTTACGAATTGCTTTAGAGATGTAGATTTTAAGTAATTGCTTTTTCACCATTTGAAATGGTCTCTATAAACTTAATATTAAGATATTTCTTTTAAAGTTTCTCTTTATTTATGATACTGTAGAAATAACTATTTATTGTATATTTTATTTATTACTGAATGTTATTTATTTAAAATAAATTGTTATTAAGATTCTGGGTGATTCCCCCCCCCTTTCATAGTTTTTATTGCTTTTATGTTGACAGTTCATGAGTAGATGAATATTTCATTTTAATCAATAGATGTGCAAAACTGGATTCAACTTATTTGAGTGATCTCGAGGATTCAAAACTTGTTCGCTTGACTCAGAATTTAGTGTTAGTGATAGTAATTCAGATGGAGAACTATGATTTTGCTGGTGATAATGCTGCCCTATTAGTTGTGTTGCCTTGGATAATTCTGTACAGATTAATTTTAAAGTAAGTATTATTTTAATAAAATTATTTTATTAGGTCTTATTTTCAGGGAAACATGTAGTGATAGAAGTTATTATAGAGATGAATGATTAATATTTAAAATTTACACTCACACACTTACATATACATATAATTTTAATATGAAGTCATGTCTCTTTATACTGCATATATAGCACCAATTAGTAACAACTGTTTCCTATACTTTGCAACTATGTTAACTTTTTTAGACCACTAATAATTAGCTTTTGTAGATGAGTATCAGCATTTTACATTTGTCTTTTAATTTGTGGACTCTAATGTTATCATCTGTACTCTAAACTTCTACATATAGTACTATGCTTCACTATTTTAAATGTGTAACCCTTATAAACATGTTGGGCATTTTTGAAACCCTTAATCCTGCATAAGTAATAAGGAATGTAATGTATAAGATTCATTTTTGAAACAAAATCTTAATGAACTAAAAGGAAAATCAATTATAGGAAAGTAATACCCAAAGGAGAAATTTTTTATGGGGAATATTAAGTTTCTTTCTATACTGTATAATTTTCTTTAGATTTAGCTTAATTATCTGTGCGAGGATTTACATGTGAAAACTTGCATCTAATATGCTCCTATATTTTTCTTTGGTATTATTTTAATAAAATTTTATTTAAAAATGAGACCAGTTATCTTGTACTGATCTCTGTATCCAATGTAATGAATGCTTAACTAGTTTAAAATAATACTCCATTTGGGACCACGGTCATGTATGCACTTCCAAGCTTTTCTCATCCATGGCCCAGTAATATATATATATATATATATATATATATAATGCATTCAAGCTTTGAAATGCTTTTGTATCATATATTTAAATATCAATACATGGATTTATTATACTGCAGACTCCACAGCATTTCCTTTCCCCCCCTTTAGAAATGGTACCACATTCACCTTATAATCTAATATACCTCAGATAGTAGCATCAATATTTTTTTTCTTCTACAATAGAAATATGAATGTATTTTTACCTATAAAAAAAGTATTCAAGTTTAGTTATGTATTCTCTTCACTACCAGCTATATAAAAATTGCATAAATATCGTTTGTATTCCTGGTAAATGTTATGAAATACTTCAAAGTTTTCACATAAAAATATGTATTTTAGATGGTGGCATAATAGGGAGCTAAAAATTTTAGGTACACATATGTGTATCTCGGTTCTCAATTATGCTGAAAACATAATTTTTGAAATGAAAAATCTGCTTAAGGACACATATTTTTATACATTGCAGCATTATTATCACTTTAAAAGTACAATAATGTTATTAGAATGTTAGAATCACAAAATATTTTTTTAATATAATTTTTATTATGTAGTACTTTATCTTGGAGACAAGAAAATATTTTTTCAAATATAACTTTTTACTATGCTATGCTCCATTTTTAAAAATTGATTTTTCGTGATATATAGACAAATATTATTGCAGAAAAGTAAATAATTGCACTTATTATATTGTTAGAATAAAAAAAACCTGCAAAATTTGTATCATATAAGAGAAAAGAAAAACAATTTTGATTTCAATTTTTATTGAGTGTAGTATTTCAATAAACAGTTATTTTTCATTATACAGAGGTACATTTTATATTTAACACACATAATCCTCGTCCTTGATTTACATCCTTCTAATCTGCACTTTGACTCATTTGTTTCATCCATAAATTTTGGTGCATGGCCTGCATTGTCCAGTCTGACCTTTTTGTTTGGTTGATTGACAACCTTCCTCTGTTTTATTTGGAGGTTCATTTTCCTCTGAACTAACTCCTCTCATTTTTCTCTTTTCTTATGTTATTTTTTATGTTCCTTTCATATCTATTGAGAGCCTGTGCCACCCGCATTTCGTATTTAACCAGGGACAAGAATTTTAATTTATTTGCTTTATGATAGCGCACATACCACACTAAGCAATTTGAAATAACAAGATCCACAAAATGAGTGAACACTCTCATTGGTCATTTCTTTGTTTGCACGTACATCTATAATAGACCAAATAGTTGTCACATAAATCGATCTTACCCATTGATCTATTATAGGTCTGAACAACTGCTGACTGTGATACACTAATCTTTTTTTTTTCTCCTCCTTTGACCACCACATGCAGCTTGATTCAGGTTCACTACCCAAATAAGATGATAAAAATAAGACACTTTTGCTGTCGATCCATTTTAAAATGCATAGTGTTCCATTATTATTTACAAGCTCATCCAATTCTCCTCTTTTTTAGGATTTTATCCAATTTTAGTTCATGCATAATTTTAGCTAATGCATAAAATGCAGGTTTAAATCTAAAAAAATATTTTAACACAAATTTGAAACAATTTTTAGTTAGAACACATTAATTATAGGACTTAAAAACCATTAAAAAACAAATAATATTTACTTATTTTTACAAGCACGCTGATTTGACGCAATTTCTTACGAATCTCTTCAGAATAACAAATATTCCAGAAGAACTTCTGACTACTGCTGCAATTTATTGGTATCAGTCAGAAGCTTAGACATCCTCACATGTGTACCTTAGTTGTTAAATACCATTTTTTTCAATAGGATTATTTTTCAGACGAAACAGTCGAGGTCCACATATGTGGACCGAGGTAGGGAAGAAGGTATAAAGACAACTGTTTTGAACTTTAATTATTAACAAATAATTAATATAAACAATAATAGGTATAAATCACAGGTTGAAAGTATAATGTATCAGCAAATATTGTAAATAGTACTTTGTAATTTAGCTTATAAATTTTTCTATTTTTCAATGTTTTCATTTAGGCTTGAAAATTCTTATTTTATTTGCTTATTTATTTTCATTTAGTGAAGAAAAGAGAGAAAAAGCTAAATCATCTTCAAATAATAATGCTGTCGATGTAGCTGCTAATGGGAAAGGAGTTAACAGCAGTTTCCTTGCAGATTTTGATTTAAGTGCTTCTATGCCATCCTCACTCATGCTTCTTTTCACAGCTCATGAATGTCTTGGAAGGCAAGTATAAATTCTTCTATGCATAATACCACATTTTTTAAAAAAAGAATATTTTGAGTAATTATATCACAAAATGCCAGTCTTAATTAGGTTATAAATATTGTGTCAATTTATTTTTATTGAATCACAAAAGAACAGTTCTGGAACCAGTGGCCTGCACAGACTTCTTTTATATATGTCTATATATATATAGTAATAGTCTTAATAAAAAATTTTACTTTTATTTTGTTTATCATACTTATCTAAAAGCTTTAAAAGAAAGAGAATATGTTGAAGCTGTTAATTACATTTTGTTATATGTGTGAAGCTCCTTTTGATTGTAAATTATTTGAGTTTGTCTTATTTGTTATTCTTTCTCTAGGCGATCTTGGTGCACTGCATCTGAAGGGTTGTTGCTCTTATCTTTCATTAATATTTTGATGTCAGAGCTTCAGGATTTAACAGGAAACACATTACTCTACAGGGAAGATCTAGAAACAGGCTTAGAACAATGCATTTATTGTTTATATGGTCATCCCAATAAACGATCAAGAGCTAAACATTTACAAGAACATAATACTAAACAGGTATAGCAGTTATTGTGAATTTCAGTTAGTGTATTATAATGATACCTTAATTCATCCTTTTTCAAAGAAGCAGAAATGGAAAGTGATGAATGGAAGAAAGCAGTATTCATCGGAAATAGATGTAGAAACTGAGTCTGAAAGGGGAATATAACACTGTACCTCTGTTGGATGCTTAATACCTTAAATTTTGAGTATATAAAGCGGGATTTTTAAAAATGTGCACAATAACATTGTTTCTTTAAATTATAATCTCAGATTCTATTTTAGTTTTTAAACAGTGTAGCATTCTTTTAATTAAACATAATCATGTTAATATTTACCTTTTAGTTTTTGTGATAATTTATTAAAAGTAATCACTTCAAATAATCCCTCCATTTTTTAAATTCTTGTTTTGTTTCTGTAAAAATGCTTTAAAAAATCCAATACCCTTAACAAAAATATTAAAAATAGGCAAATTGTCCACCTTTTTCCATTTCTTGAAAGAAAGAAAAATTAAGCATTTTTATTAACATATTTTTTAATAGAGCCTATCCAGGATTTAGTGCATAACTGGGTAAAAAAGCCAGCATTTCGATGAGCACTAAGTATGTATATGTTGTCAAAATTACTCATTAAATTATAATGTCTTAGTTATGAAATCAGAAGGTACATGCTTTTTTTAGAAGGTTAACCATCCAAAGTTCTCATTCCTTCAATAAATTAAATCTTGAATTTCACAACTTCATTTTTACATTTAAAATTTTAAAGAACTTTTGTATGTTAAGATGCCTATTTTTTTCCTTTAAAAGCTCACTTTGACATGGGAGAGAGCTGTATTAATTTTCCAGTATTTCAAGCCAAATATTTTACCAGAATTTGACAGCTATAGAACAAGTA
Organism: Pardosa pseudoannulata; assembly: GCA_032207245.1. NCBI lineage: Eukaryota > Metazoa > Arthropoda > Arachnida > Araneae > Lycosidae > Pardosa > Pardosa pseudoannulata. The sequence goes on along the minus strand of CM063509.1, from coordinate 11,949,882 downwards.
CAATCTCTGCTGAAGTAAGTATCGTCTTTTATTAAAATAAAATTAATACATTTTAAGCTTCTATGTTTGCATTTTTTTAGTTTTATAATTTAACCCATCCACCGACCACCCTCCCCACCTTTTTCCCTTTCAAAGCAGTCACCCTTTTCGTAAATTCCAGACGGAACTTACCGTACCATACTAGAGTTGCCGGTTTAAAAGTTGTCAGGCTACTTTTAAGTTATTTTCCCTGCAAGGTAAAGGAGTTCCGTTACGCAAAATTAGTTTCTTTCATTTATTATCGCTTTGCAATATTTTTTTCCTCAAAAAAGTGTTTTTACAAGTATTATACATACAGAAAATAATACAAATTTAAAATAATTAAATTTCAAAAATTAATTTTAAAATGTGAATGTATGTTATTTTGTTTTAACTCACAAATGAAGAGCTGTTTAAAAATGTCATTTTAATTCGTTTTTATATAGAAAGAAGATAAATTAATCTGACTTTGGTATTTTTAAAAATAAAAATTATAAATTCTTTTAAAATTCAAAAAATAAAAAGTGGATAATGGATCTTTTAGTTAATATTTAAAAAATATTGCTTTTAATTAAAAATCCAAAGAACAAATTAAAGAATATCTATTCATAGTTTTCTATATGTAGTTGAAATAGAGTTTGAGATAAACCACAACCTGGGACAAATAGATAATTTAATTGTCCTGGATTCTGATTTAAGATGGGAAAGATAAAAAAGGGTGAGCGATTTATAATGAATTTTCTCATAGGAATGTACGAATCTCAACTGGTATTTACCAGTTGAGATATAACAAGCAATAGTTAAATAGAAAATTATATATAAAAGAAGGTTTTCTTTAATGAAACATAAAACAAACCTGAAATTAGTGTGTGATTTTTGAAAAGAGAAGTCGGAATTAAAAATTGCATTGGTCCCAATTTCCCCCTTTCCCTCCCTTAACTTTCCTTAATTTTTAACTAAAACAACATAAAATTACTAAAAGTATACTCTATCTATCTCTCTCTCTCTCTCTCTCTCTATATATATATATATATATTTATTTATTTATTTATACTTATCAACTAGTGATATATATATATATATACATACATACACACAACTAGTTGAGAAATCTAGCAGGGAAGCAGTAGATTTGGCTTTTTAAAAACCCAACCAAAAAATGCCTTATTAAAAATATGAGTGTATAAAAAGGGTGTTTCAATTACAGAATTTTTAATCCAAAACCAACTTTCTCTGGGTTTTTGATTTATTCCTTGCAGTATAATTAGAGCCAAAAAAGTTCGTAGCTCATTCTCACATACAGGTATCCATTGCTGTGCTCTCGAATATTGTTTCAGAACAGTCTCATTTAAAATGTTTTCAGCATATGCATTGGTTTCAAGTCCTATTTCATTTATAATTTTACTATCAAAAATATATTAAAATATTTCAAGGGGTCCTCAATATCGCACATACCTATTTTTATTCCTGGGTGTCCTATAAATGGAAATCTTGGTGGCGCTACTCCATGTCTTGAATCAAGGCGACACCAGTCTTTAGCTAAATCTAATGGATTATCTTCTTCACTTTCCTCAGAGAAACTACTTTCTGTTTCACTGTCAGATGAACTCTCAATTAAAAAAGGTGTATCCATTGAATTATAATTTTAGAACTTCAGGCAACTGAATACAAATCAATCTACAGAATCCTATTAGCACTGGAATCGAAGTGAGCATAAACCTGCAAGCGGTCAGCAAAAATGCAACATGTGGGGTGAATAAATTTTTCATAGAACCCAAAAATTAATTCACCCCACGTGATTGATATCCTTTTCTTAAGTGATTTCAAAAGAGATTTAACATTTAACCTTAACTCTATACATTTACTTATATTTGTATTTTAAATAAAACCCATTTCCCTTGTACAAAATATTTGCCAGTTTCAAATATTTTATGAATTAATTGAAAAAAAATATATATTCTTTTCTCAAGAAAACTATCAATACATTTCGAGGATACTGTCAGGAGTTCGGAGAATGAGTGAGTATGTGGTGGGTGAAAGGCAAGAGCTGAAGAATAGAGTAGGGCAGGTGCCAAATAATCCCCAGAGTATTGCAGTGAAATGTGCCATGAGCGCCTGAATTGTTTGACGACACGTAAATGGCGTGACAAATTTCAAACAGACCACCTGCGTCGAGAGGGTGACGGCCGTGCCGAAATAAGACTAGACACAACGAACGATAACGGGTCGACAGGTCCGTGTTTGAACAGGAATTCGCTGTCGAACCCCCGTCGACACGTCCGTTCAGCGGGTTAAAAATATATTTTTAATTTTAACCTTTGTCACTCCTCTTTTTTTTTTTTTTTTTTTTTTTTTTTTTTTTTTTTTTTTTTAAATATATTTCTAATAGTTTCTAAAAAATTTTGAGCACCATTACTTGTCTAAAAGTTTATACTTCGGTGTTCAACTTAAATTTTTTTATCAAATATTTAAAATAATATTGAAATTATTATATTGAAATATTATAATAAAATTGATTATAGTTTATTGATTATCAGAGAATATTTTTATTTGAATATTAATATATATATTAAGTATGTACCATAAAGCACACTATCTGTATATTTCACTTTTGTGCGTCATTTACATTTATATGATATTTTAGTATATTGTTAGTGTATATGTATCCATTGTAAGGATAAAGTCTCATTTACATGGCACAAAGGTCATAAAGCATTAGTTATATGTCATCTATATATATATATATATATATATATATATAAATGAATTTGTGTCTGTCTGTGTGTACTCAATAGACTCAAAAACCATTCATCCAATCACTGTGAAAATTTGAGAAATTATTAGATACATCCCTGGGAGGGTTTTTGTAAATTTTAAACATTCGAAATCCATTCCTTCACCCTTTTTCGAGCATTTTATGTCATTATTCCAACCATTATTTTCCCCAGTTAAACGCAAACGATTAATTTTTTAATTTATCGCATCATAACTAAGTGAAAGAAGCCATATTTCCAGCAATGTGACGTCATCCCAAGTAATTGTCTTAAACGCAGTTTTCCTCGGTTAAAAGCAGGATATTAAAATTTTCAATTTATCACATAATAAATAGGGGAAAATGATATTTTTCTATCACTATGACGTCATTCCTTGAAATATCTGATTTATTCATTTCTTATTTTAAATTATTTAAACATTGTCTGCGTAGTATCCATTCGGTTTGACCTGGAAATTGAGATATAAAGTGATTAACTTTCATTTCTATGGGAAGCAAATTATAGCATTTTAATATGAGAACTAATTATAAATTTAATTCTTGGTTCATTTTTATGTTACAATGAAATGTTTATCAACAATATTCTAACAACAAAAAGTACAAATTTCAGTGACTCATCTTGGGCAAATAAAAACCTATCATTTTATATATCATTTCACATGGTTGTCAATATGAATGTGTGTTTCTGTTTCATACAAAACTATGTGGTTTGTCATAAATTTCCTTAATTTGGGAAAACATTTATTACTAACAACAAAATTAGCTTTGTTGCTGTCAAAACCTCTGCTTCCTACCACATAATATTGCAAGATCTATTAACGCTACTAATGAGCGTACAGTAGTAATGCAGTAATGTAATTTAGGGTTAAACTTATATTTTACCATAATAAAAGTTTGAACAACTTTAATATAAGACACAAATTTGAACATAAAAACTGAATAGTGTTATAATACACTTATAATAGAAATATATAAATATTCCAATTACAAACTGAACTGTGACGAATTTAGAGAGTTATTCACAAAAAAAAAAAAAAAAAAAAAATCTTTGTTTAAAAGTAATATATTAAGTTCACCGTAGCGAAACATGGGCAAACTTGCTAGTTTTCAATAAAAAAGACTGTACTTTCCATTGGTTTTCAATGCTTAACTCTCATTAGCTCCTGGAAAGATCCTCTGAATCTTAATTAAAATTTCTAATTCTGAGAGAATTTACTTTAGGAAAAGATAGAAAAAGAAACTATAAAAGTATTTAAATTTAAAAGTAAGGGTAAGTACAGTAGAAGCTCTGCAAGTGTACATTGCACAGTTAAAAAAAAATATATAATATATATAAATATACATACATCTATGTATATATACACACACACACCTAACGTAGTAACTGTTATTTGTTGTGATTGTATTGTAAATGTATTTTTGCAATTTTCCCTGCTTTAAATTTGTGTTACTACTATAATTTCCTTCGACTCTTGAGGGGCAAAACATGCTGTGCATGTCACATGTTATCTGCTTCTAAAGTGACAGTGATAGTTATGCATGTCTACTTAAATTACTCAATTACTAAATTGCCAGTTAATTTCCAATACAAGAGGTTAACTTAATTTTAAAATATATTTTAGAACTTTTCCACAGCTTCATGAGTATTATTCATAGATGATTTGTAGTGTCAAGAATATTTATACTTAAAGGATAAACCCAGGCAGACTAGTCCAAACTATTTCTGTTAGAAGACTAGATTACTCTGAGAGTAGAGCTAACTTTCACATAATGTGTGGACTGTGACACTAATATTATTGCTTTTGAATTATGTGTAATTGAATTAATATAAAACAAACTATCTGGTGCTAGTTTAAGTGATGGTGATAAAGAATGTGAAGAATGCAACATTATATAATCTTTTATTTGGATTGGCTTCATTTTCTTCATATGTATAATATCAAAAATCAAGGTTTCATGTTGACTCAATACTTGTTAATGAAATCAAGTAATCATTTAATAAAAGATTGAAAAGAATGGAAGGAGTGAATTCCTATTATTAATATATTATATAAGGATAATAGTTTGCATGTTATATATATTAAGAAGTGTACTAATACTGGTTTTCATTTTTCTTATTTAAAATGAGTATGAACCCTTTAAATTTATATTGTTTTGAAATAAATTCTCATTGTTCTTATTTTTGCTACTTCTAAGGAGCATTTTTCATATTTTTTCCTACTTTTGAAATTTTTACTCCTATTCCCCTTCCCCATTTTTTGGCAAAAACTCACTTTGGGACCAGCGGGCAGCAGTTGAAGTTTTTTTTTTTTAATTGAATACCTACATGCACATAAATGGTATAATAAGTACTCAAGTTAGGCTATATAAGGGTATGTTACTTATTACTCCCGACCCAGCAAAAGCCATACGGGAATAATATAATATAAGGGCTATATAAGGGTATGATGTTTTTTATTGTAGGATAAATGCTTTATTTTAGATGCTAATTGTTACCCTCTTTTAATACAAGGTGATTGTAATTAAAGTTCCACTTGGTCAGAATGACTTCAAATTTGAACTGAATATACATGGTTTCCACACCCCTGGAAAGTCATGGAAAATCATGGATTTAGACAATGGATTAATTTTGTCATGGAAAGTCTTGATTTTTCAAGTAAAATGAGTAAAAGTCATGGAAAGTCATGGATCCACTAAATTACCGATTAAATAAAAATGCATTGAATTGTTTAATTCTATTTTTACTTGTCATTTGGCTGAAGTTACTGAGTTTGGTATTTATGTATTATCTTATTGACCCTATTGCCAAGTAAAATTTGTTCACCAAGGAAACTCAAAGCAAGAAAGCTTAATGGGTGGGTAAATGTATATTATTCTGGTTTTTTCTTAAATTGTAGATTAAAATTTTATTAATATAATAATAATTATTTTTTAATGAAAATTAGTTAAGATTTTTGCACAAAATATAAGTTTATCTCTAGGGATATTGTATATAAACATTATAGGGTTATATTTGGCTATTATTCATGGGCACCTGGATAATACCAAAGTACCCTGAATTCAAATTGGAAACATTTTGATTGAAAAATTGCTATATGATTAAACTTAGGTATGTAGATACAACAATTTATTTTTATGTATGTGAGTTTATTAACACTTATAAAGTAAGTTTATAGTTTTTTTTTATGATAAAATTCCTGTAATTTCTTTAAAAGTATATATTTTATTTTTATGTACATCAGAAGTTTTATTCATATATACTTTAACGAAAGCTTTTTAAAGTCATGGAAAATGATCCGCTAAATCAGGGAAAGTCATGAAAAGTCATGGATTTGAAAAATTTTATTTTGGCAGATACCCTGAATATACTAGAAGAAAAGAGAAAGGGTATGGCATAAAAAAAAGAAGGTGAGGGGGACTTAAAAACCAATATTTTCCATTCAGAGTAGTATAATTTTGCATGGTGAATGGGTTTACCACTAACAGTGTCACAGCTGTATGAGTGACTTAGAAGTTATTTTTTTCCATCAAACAATTTAAACACAGTTGTAACAATACAATTGGTTTTCTGTGCAACCTCCATCAAAGTCGTTCTATTTCAATTCAAAATGTCCCTTGTAGTTGAATCCATTTTCATTATGCTACTTACACTACACCACTGTCCATTGATACATTTTTAAACTTTTTTTTTTATGCCATACCATTTCCCCTTCTTCCAGTATATTCAGTACAAATTTTGAAGTCATCCTAACCACTAATTCATTTTTTACAGCATTTTTAAAGTAGAATTTTAATTTTAATCACCCTGTAAAGTATGTAGCAATATACTATTACTACTATCTTAGAAAAGAAAATCACATAAAATTTATAATAATCAAAGTTATATTTAAAAATTTCAATTATATGTAGTTCAATTTGTACTTTGAATGTACAATTTTATATATATAAATGCATCATATTTCTTTATCAGGGGTGGGCAGTGTACAGTTTTTGACATTAAATATTGCTTGTTTTAGTTTATATATATGTTTTTTAAATACTCATTTTTAGGAGTGTTAACACCTAAAATACTTCATTAAAATTTTACATAATTCTTGTTGGTTTGACCAAAATTATGCATACAAACCTATTGGTTTTTCTGAAACACTGTTTTTGTCTTTTTAACTTATTCTATTTTAAACATACTAAATAAAAAAAATTCTGCAGATGTATTAACTGGACGATAATGGGTTGAGAAAAAGTTCCTTAATTGGTGAATTTTTCTTTATTACAGCTTGAAAATCTTTTTCGAAGAATATCTGCTCTAGTACCTCCTGATGAAGATCCAACATCTCTAGTTGATGGTTACACTGCATACATTGAAGGAGGAACTGATAAGTGCCCTGATCCACCATTTGGTAATAAGGTTCTTAGGTAAATATTTATATAGTGACTTTAAATATTTTTAGTAATCTTGCATAAATATGAAGAATATTTTTAAAAAATAATTATTCTCATTATGAATCTTTTATTTTCAGCAATGTCGTCAAAGATTTGTACTACTTACTTGGAGATTATTACTTCAAAAACAAGGAATTTAGGTATCATTTAAGAATATTTTACCAAAATTTAGACTTTTTTTTCCCCTATAACTAATGCTATATATTTACTTTATATACACTCAATCAAAATTCTTGTGTAAAATATCCTCAATTTCTTTGGTAACAAAGAAAAAAATTCTGGAGTCAAAATAAAATATTGTTTGTTTCTGAAGATTATCCAGGTCTCATTTTTTTACATTTCAATTTCCAAGTGCAAATAAGTTTAGCTCCATAAGTTTCCAAAGTTTCACTCATGACTTTCATAATTATGTATGGTGACAGTCAGGTAATAAAGATACAGGTGACTCTTATACAAAGCATGCTTGAATAATATTGACACAAATTACATCACTTGATGTAGTAAGTTAGACTGGTATCATTTTGTTCAAGACAGAATTGAACTTCTGAGAACAGTTAAACATGCATGCATAACTGAAGAATATGCCAACATTTGAGATCTATGTAGTTATCTAGTTTTTGCAACCTGAAAATAGATGGATCCCATTCATTACAGCAAACCAAAGTACTGTTGGCACAATGAAAATAAGAGGTCCTGCATTATAACCCTATAGTCTAAATTAAGCCCTCTCAGATTTTCATTTATTTGGACCTTTAAAGAAATTTTTGGCAGAAAAATGCATTTTAAATGAGAAAAATTGAAAAAACACCATTTTGGTATGTTTCAAACAATAAATAGTATTACCATGAAAAGATGTTAAAACTAATATCATGCTGGGATAACTGTGTCACCATTTATTAAGATTTTGTTAACTGATAAACAAAATTGTATAATTGTGAAATTTTTTGTCACTCATAACTGTCAATAATTTTTCCTCGTACCTTTGTTTTTGGTTCACCTTAATATGCAGTTCCAAGTTTATCAAGCTGAAATTTATCTTGTGGTCAGTTGAAATACAGAAAAAGTTGGAGAAGAAACTTTCATAGTTTGCTTTTGAAATCCCCAAACAATGAAATATTGAATATCCTTACACATTTTTTAAGAGCAGCTACGAAAATATTTGTATTGTTCTACAGAGTTCATTTTAGTTCTATCATCCCTCCCCAGAAATGACTTTCAACATCAGAATTTTAGTTATTAAAGGCTTCAGTTTTTTCCTGTTGCTACCTATAAGATTGCATTCTGTCTAAAGAAAAAAAAAATCAGCTACATGCTCTAGAAATTTGAGAACTACTGCTTGGTATATCTTATTTTCCCAAACGTTGTACCATCTCTTGACAGCATTTTTGCTTATCTTTTCTTGCAAACAGCAAAATCAAAGAATAATTTTTTTTTTAAATTTAAGGTGTTTTTTTTTTTTTTTTAAATTATATGAGCAGGTTTGTAAAAATTCACAAATTTTGATTGTTTTTTCATGCAAAATATTTTTGTAAACTGACATTTTCTTGCAAAGGCTATTTTAAAATATCATTTTGAAAAGGACGTATTAATTTCTATGATGTTCCATATTTTATAAATTTTAAATATATACTGGATATTTTAAGATTTTGCATAAAACCTCTAAGTTTACATGATTATTCTGTTCTTTATATTGGATATCATTTGTTCTGTAAAAATATATAGAAATAAAAAATGAGTTAAACAGAGAAGTAATCTTTTATAATAATAGCTATAAAACTATTTATAAATGCATCTCAGTTTGCTATGCGGAATTATGTTGTTTACTTTATGTGCATAAGCTTTATATTAATTTTCTGAATTTTTTTTACTTGTTATTAATTTGAATATTTTTTATTCAATTGAATAGCTAAAATTTGAATGCAGTTTTTGTTTTACATTTACAGTAAAGCTATTCGTTTCTACCTTTGTGATATTTGTATCAATCCAGACAGACAAGACTCTTGGGCGGGAATGGCTCTGTCTCGAAGTTCTCTACTGGATCAAAAATTAAATTCTGTGAGTAAATCATTTTTGTTTTCATTTTGAGCAATTTTTAAAATTTTCTTGAGAACTAGTCAACAGTTAGTTGTACTATCCTAAGATCTTTGATGTCTTTTGGCTACAAAAAATTATGTCCTCTCTTCATTAAAAAAAAAAAAATAAATAAAATAAAATAAAAAAAATTTACTCCTAGAATAGTTGTGAAAACAGTGATTTAGTAATGTAATTTCTTACACACATTTAACTTTAAAGTTTATTTCTGCAATCTCCATCATTTTATTAAGCCTGTCGCACACAGATTCCACTCCCTCTATCACAATAAGTGAAAATACAAATATACCTACAGTCTTTGCACAAGAAGCATCCTCTTTTCTTACACTCTTTTAAACTAAGGAAAAGTTTAGATATGTCAAGATAGTCCTCATTTTTTAAAACAAAATATAACTAAATATTTTTACAATTTTTGTTTCACCTGTTAAATTGTTTCCTCAAAATGCTGATACCCAGGGGTCATAGCCCTATGGTGCGAGTGGCACTTTAGTTAGTGAGAAAGGGGCTGTTAAAATATTTAAATGTTTTAACAGCGTTCATACACTTAGAGCAACTACAATTTTAAATTTTAGTTGCTCCATATAGAATTAAAGCAATTAGATTTCATGTTAGATCCTAAATTTTTGAACAAATTAATGATTTTTTAACTGCTGTCTAATATTAAATAAGTCACTAATAATAAAAGACTAAGTATATATATATATATTATTATTATTATTATTATTATTATTACCCCAAAATACCTGCCTAAATTCTCCTTTTTTCTCTTCTCATTTTCAATGCCAAGTTTCCCTGCCAAAAATGTCAGATATAAGGGACTATTCTTTGACCTAAATTCTTTTTACCCATCTCAAATCTAATGCTGTCATAAATACTGCATAATCTGTTCATTATCCACAGTTTAAAACTGTCCCAGAAAATTGGTTTTATTTCTAATAACTAAATTGCTTCTTGTGTGTTTTTCAAGATAGATTAAATGATCAAGATTCACTCTTGGTTCCCAAAAAGTTCTAAACAATCTAATTATTTGTTGATTGCTTGCTCTGTAAAAGGATGGTCTGTTAACCCCATTATTTTTATTCTCAAAGCTCCACAGTATTGGACTTCACTTTCTTTAATGTGACTGCACTACGATTAGAAGTTCTAATTGTCCAACATATATATATATATATATATATATATATATATGTGTATGTATATATATATATATGTATGTATATATATATATATATATATATATGTATGTATATATATATATGTATGTATATATATATATATATGTATATGTGTATATATATGTGTGTATATATGTATATATGTGTATATATGTATATATATATGTGTATGTATATATACATATGTGTGTGTGTGTGTATGTATGTATATATGTGTGTGTATATATATATATATATATATATATATATATATATATATATATATATATATATATATATATATACTTAAATTGAACTTCTGCATTCAAGTTATCATCAGAATTTGTGTAGTAGTATGTGTTGTGCAAATTGTTCAGAATATAAAAATGATAGTGAATTTATTTTTTTTAACAGTATGACCTACGAAATGAATCTACAATATACAGAAAAGCTTCTGCAGCCTTGAGATGTTTTGAACATGCTCTAGAGCTAGATCCAACAACTACATCATTATGGATAGAATATGGATCGTTAGCATATATCCTACATTCTCATGCTTCAAGACAGTTGAAGCAGGTATGTATTCACAATATCCTGAAGTAACTATGCAATTTAAAAAGATATTATCTTCTGGTTTATGTGTAACAATTTATGTGTGTAAAATCCTTTGTGTGTATGTCTGTTTGCTATGCATTTTGAATCTATGCTGGCTAAATCTTCATGAAATTTTCAATGGTAATTTAGGTAACTATGAAAAGGTAATATCTCTTGGCAAATTTCATAAATTTAAAAAATAAATAACTTTAAGGATGTCAAGTATTTCATATTCATTTGCTAATCATTTGTTATTTAAATTGTTCTCACTATTATCCACTAATTCAAATTTTTCATTGTTTATCTAAATAGTCTGATTCACTGTTGTGCTAGAAAAATTACTTTTCTCTATTTCACTCTCTGATTCATTTATCAATTCAAAAATCTTGATCTCAAAAAATATTTCATTCCTCTTTCCATGATGGTAAAATAAAACTAACCTAAAATATGATAAGCATTATCTGGCAAATGACAATTCTCCTCTAACCAATAAGCATTCTATTCTTTCTTCATTGTGTTAATATATAAACACAAACTGTATGCTTAGTTATAGAACTTTTGAGAGGATTTGAATTCTGTTGTTTTCATGTTCGATCTACCAAAAGATAAACAAAACCTTCCTAACTAAAAGCTGATATTAAAGTTCAAGACTGTGAAATGTCACTGAAAATTGTAAGTGATTTCAACTGCCATCTGGTACTATTTAAAAAGTTAGATAAAACATTCTAAAACCAAATCATGTTAATGTAATCATGGGCTTTGGGACATGAATTGCCAGATCACATTTCAGACACACACACACACACACACATATATATATATATATATATATATATATGGGATTTTAGTGCAGCGCATTCTCACAAGGTCGCGCCCTCATCACTGAGTGGGGTAAGTAAGGAACGACAGAGGGACATTCCAGTCGGAGTCATGGAGGAGTGACCAGCTCGGGTGAAGGACCCGTGGCACTTGAGCTCCCTCAATTTATTAAACACCGAGTAGGGTGTATTTTCTATGTTAAACACCGAGTAGGGTGTCTTGCCTATGTTAAGCTTTGAGTAGAAAGTCTTGTCTATACCGCGTCGTCACTGTGATTTAACTATGTGTCTTTGTGCTTAAATGTTTTCTGTGTCATTACATCATTAAATGTTATTATTGTTAATTTAGTCTGTCATCGAATTTGTCTAACGACACCCCTAGACACCGAACCCTACATATATATGATCATCATCTTGATCAGGTTAAATAACATGCTATAATTATCAAATTTTTTAAGTAATTTAATGGATCTGATAGTGTTTAAAATGTGTTTCAAGATAGTAAAATGTTTTTGTTTTTTAGACCAGATTTACTTTATTCATTTAATGAGCAAGTCAGTTAATATGATGAATAAAAATGGATAACATTTCTACTTGCCATATTTCTTTTTTTATTATCATTGTTTCTATTTCGTCCTTTTTTTCCAATGCCAATTTATTCTGTTGCTAGATGTAATAGTGAGGAAGTTTGCAAAATTAAAAGTATTTAATATTTTATTTATGTGACATGCTTAATATTTATATAGGTACCTTGGTTCTTTTTTAATAAATTGGCAATTTTCTGTTGGTTAAATGCAAGGATATATTGTCAAAGAGAGTACTATTATTTAAGCTTATATTCCATATGTGTATTAAGAAAATTAAATAAAATGTATTACTTATTTTATGAAAATGAGCTATTTTAACTCTCAAAATTGTTTATAATTGTATGTAATATTATCTAAAAACTAATTTGAGACAAATGTATCCTTTAATTGGAAATCTTAATTAACCTACATGAAAGCTGGCTCTGCAGCAGCTAGTTAGACTGTATAAATCTCGACCCTGATTATTCAAGAACACAGTTTATTGGGAAATGAGTAACTAAGATTGGAAATAAGCAGTTGAATATAAAATGTGATAAGTAAAGATACTGACTTAGTTTCTTTTTTTCATGTACATAAAGCATAGCCTAAAAATGTTTTTCATGAGTCTTTAATCTTTTGCAATAAGAAAAATAATTTAGAATATTTTAAATTAGACATTTAGTATGCTGCTATACTGTTAATGACGAGAGTATGGAAAATCGGCTATAAATCAGGGTTCTGAGGAGGGGGAAATTTATTTATTTTTTTTTAAATATAGACTTTCTCCATAATTTTTATATATCAAATTAATCTGAAATAGTGTTGCAAAATTTTTAGAAATAAAATAAATTCTGAAAATGAATACAATATAGTAAAATTTGGAATGTCATCAAAGTAAAACCAAATTCCATCTTCTCATTTTCCTGTCAAGACATTTTTATTTCTCACAAATAATGACATTCAGTAATATAAAATAGAAATTACATGCTAGTTGACCAATAAAAGGAGTTGAAATAAATATATCTTTTATTTGGTATAAAATAATAAATAGTTTTTATTAGTTTTAGTTTTTCATCATCATAGTTGGACCGACAGCCCGTTGTGGGCCTTCGCTACCTTAAGTTTTTCCCATCCTGCTCTGTTTTGTACTTGGGGCCTCCAGCATCTAACGTAAGTGACCAAGTCTCAGAGGCATAAGTTAGCACTGGTCTTATGAGAGTTTTGTACAATAGGATTTTTGTTCTTCTTTTAATTAAATGGCTCCTCAATTGCCTTCTGAGTCCACATAGACATCGGTTGGCCGCATCCATTCTCTTCCTGATCTCGGGACTGATGTCATTTTGTCACTCAACCACAGAACCCAAATAAGTAAATTTCTCAACTCGTTCAAATTTATGTCCCTCGACTTCAAAAGTAGAGCCAATATTATTCTTTCCAAAATATATGTATTTTGTCTTTCCCTCATTTATCTTTAGCTTTACCTTTTCTGCAGCTTTTTCTAATGCAATGAAGGATTCCCTCAGGGTGCTTGCAGATCTGGCAATAATATCAATGTCATCAGTGTAAGCCAGGATCTGTACAGATTTGTTGAATAGTTTTAGTTTTAACAGTTTTTAAATGACCCATTTGGTTTAAATCATACCAATCCTGGCATGAAATATTGCAATTAATCTTATATGCAACTTTGTTTCTATATAAGCTATCATTAATCTATGCTATAATAAAGAGTCTAGAGAAAATGAATTGTAGTTTAGGTATAAATTGTAGCTTTGAACTCAATTTGCAAAACTAAGACTGTTTCATTGTATCTTTCATCCATTTGCACAGCTGCAAATTGAGTTGTTTTATTATTGTTAAGAAATTATCTATTTCCAGTGTACAAAATGGGATCTTTGTAGTATTTACATGTATGAATATTATTAACAGGAGACATTTTGTGATGAAATGCATGATATGCTAAAGAAAAAAAAGTTAGAGATGTTAGAAGTTGCGAAGAGATGTTTCCGTGCTGCAAACCATTGTGAAGATGGAGGAGAGCCAGAAGAGGCATGGTTGCACCATTATATGCTTGGCAAAATATGTGAAAAAGAAGGAGAAGGACCTGTTATCTATCTTGATCACTACAGAAAGGTACTGCATTCAGATTCATCTTAAATTGAATTAAGGCCAGAAGCTATGTATATAAAATCCATAGACTCCCACAACTATTTTAAACTATCTTAGTTGGCATCAGAAAATTTTAAAATATAGATACGTTTTTATTATATGAAAATATACTGTCTTTCAGAAATTTAAAAAGAAAATGAAGGTTATACTAATAAAATTACAGAAGTATACAATTTAAAGATTTTAAAGAAGACAAATAAGACTCCTAGAAAGCTTTAAGTTAATATACAAAAATAGAAGGTAAAATTAAGATAATAAATATTAATCTGTTATTCTGGGGGAAATTTGACAATAGGCATATATAATTGGAAACAATGTCAAACGTAAATACCAGTCTTATTAGTCCTTTGTATAGAAAAGTTGACACTGCTCAGATTCAGGCAACTATAGATATATGTGTGTATCTACAATTCTGATACATATCATTTCACATAAAAAGTTCTAATGTAGTTTAAATTAAATATGTAATAAATTAGTGCAGTAATTTTGCTCTCTGTTGAACATTTTTCTGACCAAACTTTAACCCTTTCGCGACAGGAAGCGCAAACGCGCGCTTTTCTCTGAGGCCGGCATTCACTTTCGTGAGTGAGTATCCTGGGCCGGAGGGTATTTTGCTATTAAGCCTAAATTCATGAAATTAACGAAGTAGCAATGCGTTATTTAATAATGCTGTGTAAAGTATTTAAACGGAATGGGATTTATATATGTTTATAGATACTTTATTTACTTAAACTATTTCTTATTTAAATATATATTTTACACTTTACTTTTTTTTTCATTTTTTACTTAGTGTTTAATGACTTTTACCATTGCAAAACTGAATGCAACATTGCAAAACTATGTTATTTAAACTTTTTTTGTATGAAAAATTTTAAAAACAGGGATCTACAAACAATCCTACATTACAGTCCTTGCACTCATAGTAACTCCAGGCTTGCAATTCTGTCACTTTTCTCACCTTTAGTCACTTTTTTTACAATTGATCACTTTTAGTCACTTTTTTAAGTAAACAGTCACTTTTAGTCACTTTTTTCATGGTGTATCACAAGCAAAAGTCTGTTATTGAAAAAAGAAAATCTGAATTAATAACAAGATATTTTAACAAAAGACCAAAAATGTGATGCTCTAATATTATTTCTCTTATTAAAATGTAATTAAACATATGGTTTCCAGAATTTAGTGATTTTAAAAAGTGGTAAAGAAGTTCCTGAAATTTACATTTGTACTGAAATGTACATTTAATACATTAAAGTAATTTACGTCAAAGCACACATTTCTCTTTTTCTTTTACTTCACAGTTTTTGTTTAGATTCTCTAATCTAGCTATGTACATATTTCAAAACATCATTAATATATGCAGAAAATTGTGATTATAAAATTAATGTATTGTATGTATTCAAATCTAATTTATAGATTTTCTTGAATAAAAAGCAATGTTGAGTTGTGTTAAACAAAATTTTTAACTTTTTTTGTATTTGACGCTAAAATCATGTCTTGCATGAATCATTTGATTTAGAGTTAAAATAAAAAGAAAAATCCTTATAATAACATCTGTAATCAAGAGGAGAAAATTTTTTTTTCAATGTTTAGTCACTTTTTAGTCACTTATTCTGTATTCTTTGTCACTTTTCTCACCTTTTTGAAAGTACTTCAGCAATTGCAAGCCTGTAACTCATTTGCTGTTTTTCCAGAATGTGAAAAAACGAAACATCGTCAATTCCTTTGTCAGAAATGTCCTTCTCATCATTAGAATCACTAGATCCATTATGAACATAAAGAACAATCAGAATATATTATAGTGTCACTATTACTAATATCCTAATCTGTTTCAGAATCAAAATCTGAAATATATTGAGTCATTTCAGCTGTTTCAAGCTCAGTTAAACACTTTCGACACTTCGAAAATCTAACAATAAAAAGAGAAACAAAAAATCAAGTCTGTCAGATCTAATTCTGTACTAAAAACTGGACTGCAAACCGAAATACACAATGCTTTAGCAAAAATAAAATTCCCCTGCTTACATAAACAAACACCACGTGGGAATTGGGAATTTAAAGAGCCGTCATGAAACATGTCAATCGGAAACATTCCTTTTTCCTCATGTTTTTATAATCAAAAACCACTTGTATGTGTATCATACTACTCTCCTGTTGAGTACAAGGTCAAATCTACATGTATCTAAATCCATATGGACATACAATGCCATCTTGTGCCAAAGCATATAGTTTTTTAAATGTTCCACAACACTGGCACACATATGTGACGGTCGGGGGTGAAAGAGAAAATGCTCTGGCACGCCAGTGTGTCAGCCAGGAAGTGAGTGCATTTCTTGCTGACACGTATTTGTGACAGTAGGCGCGAAAGGGTTAATCAGTTACTTATAATTCAAAATATAATAAGTAAAAAGATTGTTATTATAAGTTATTGTTTCTATAATATGATATATTAAACTGCATATACATGTATAAGTGTAGGATATGATGTATTAGTTGCTTAAAAATACCTTTATTATTTACTTATGATATGCAACAGAAATATAAAAACAAATGATTTGCCCTGAAAAATCATCATTGTATATATATATATATATATATATATATATATGTGTGTGTGTGTGTGTGTGTGTGTGTGTGTGTGTGTATTCATTTAATATTTGATTGGAACTGTAATTTATTTATGAATTACCCTCTGGTTATCCTTAATAATTAACATATCAGCACAATATGTCCTTAATAATTTACATATGCTTGTTATTTCCTTCTAGGCTTTGGCTTATCTTCATGAAGATTTTGCTCGATATCCTCAAAAAATTCTGTATCATAATCCTGCAGAATTATCTATAGAAGCTCTTGAGGTATTATACTTATTTGCATTTAAATTTTATTAATTTAACTTTGCCATTTTCTACTGACACTTAGGAAGGATTTTACCAGTAAAAACCTAGTAAATACTATTAGCCTATGTTCATTTGATTTAAGTGTATTATCATAGTTAACTGATAAGCATATGTACTATCTATATTATAGTTATTAGATAATATATTGATATATATAAGCAAGTAACTATTGGACAAAGGATATTATGTAAACCACCTCCTAAGTTTTAGTTAGAAAAATGTTTTTTTTTTTTTTTTTTTTTTTTTTTTTCAAAGAATAAGTGAGACAAGAGACAGTTTTGTACTTTAAAAAACTTAAAAAGCTGATAAATGATATTCTATATGAGCCCATAACTACTAATTTAAAATTAAAATAATTTTTGAATTGTGTTACATTTATATTACCCAATGAGTACCCCAACTATGCTAAAAATTTTTAGAACATTATTTCCTAAAATGATCTTACATTCTTGAATATGTTTAAAAGAATATTAAACAATGTTCATGTTTACAACAGTCTTATATAGTTGTGTTTTTTGTTTAAATAAAACAATAAAAATATGTCTATATAAATGTACAAAAGGATTTTTTCTCGTGTGTAAAAATTGACATATATATATATATATATATATTTAAAATATATATTTGTTATACATAAATGGTTAAAACTAGGGAGAAAACATGTTTTCCAAAAGTAAATATATGGTAAAATCTGTGCAATCCTAGCTTACAAGGAATGATTAAAAACATGTGTTTTTTTTTTCTAACAGCGTTTATTTTTCCGGATTTCTTCTATTTACTTTCGGTTACTGGGAAAAATGTTTTCCATATAAAAATGCTGTATACTTACTGCATTAATCAAATATACATGAATGTTAGTAGAAAAAAAAATTAATTAATCTGGTTAAAATAATTAAAAAACATGAGTTTGTGAGCATAAAATTACCAGGCATGTCTTTTATATACTATTTTTAAAAATCAGCAACTGCAGTTCTGTGGATGACACATGCGCAATACTTAATGTTAGCTAGCCACAGACCCCTTTCTGGAAGAATTCAGCTGTTTTTAATCATTAGAGTTTGTTTGGACAGTCATATTGTAAGTGTAAATTGTAATAAAGTTCTTCATTTTGCTTATAATCCTAGAGGGCAGCACCTGACATATTTTTGAAAAGAGTTCTTTGTTATGATTATGTGTGTGTGCATTCTGTAAGCCTTTTATGGCAATATTTAAGGTCATCTTGTGATGCATATGTAGCCTATGAAAATGTGTTTAGTTTGCCCAAAATTTGGCGGCATCTGCTTTTTTATCTTTTACTATTTTGCTGTGTAATTGTGATGTCTCAGAAATAAATATTTTAAAGGCATTCTCAAGTTTTTTTTTAAAGGCCTGCATATACAAGATTTTTTTTAGGCACCAGTGAGACAAACACGCAATCTCCTACACAAGTTTAGAAATAGGTCTTTTAAACAGAGTATTTAATAAACATTGAGAGAAAAAATAATAAAGAAAGTTAGAGCAAAGCACATCTTTTACTTCAGATGTTTTACAATTTTTGTTTTGTTCCCTAATAAATCATTTTTATATAGTCTTCTAATTAAAAATGTATGAATTATTTGATTAAAGAATTTTAAAATCTGTGAAATTTTGTAATTACAAGTATCATGTTTAGTTTTATTTACATTTTCTTGTAGTACTTTGTTTCCTATCCAGCCTGGTAATATACCCAAAATGTATTAGCCATTTACAATTTTATTTTGATCTTTGTATTTCAGGTATATTACAGAGTCCATGCTAGTTGCTTAAAGTTTCTTTGGAAAAATGAAAGTAGTGGTTTTGATTTGGCAACTGTTAAGATTGTGCAAGATTGCTTGCATTCAGTTAAAACCAGTCCATTTTGCACTTTTCAAGAGAAATCCAAAAGTGAAATGTAAGTGATCCTAGCAAACACTAAGAATACTAATTCTAGTTATATCAATTATAGGTTATTGGGTAATATTTGTTTCAGTTATAGTCTCAATCAATTTTAGTTGTATCCTTTTTTTTAAAAAAAGCTTGTCTTTATATACTATAAAAAGTGAAAGAGAAAAATTAGTAATGCCTATTTATATATGTATGTATGTGTAACAGTCATAGGAAGCCCTACAAATTTAGTATATGCTGAAAATAAACTGAACACTTATTATTCATATGCAGCCATTGTGGCCATCTTGAAACCAAATATCCATCATAACATTTACTCCAGTTTAAATAAAATCCTTTATTTTGTAAACACATCACTCAAACATGTAACCATGGAGGCTAGCTATTTTTATTTTGTCTCATTTCAGTGTAAAGATGTTGATTCTCAGATACAACCTTTTATAAATAAATAAAGAAATAAAAACTTACAGTATATAGTTATACAAATGTTTTATAGGCAGTTCTTTATCCTGTGTGTTTGAACTCCTTTTCTTAGTTACAGGTTATTCCAAGCATGTTGTCTCCAACATTTTAAAATTTATTTTACATTATCCGAAAGTATGCTTCCTTTGGTAGCTCATTATTTTGTTTTAGTTTTAAGGTAATATATGCACACATATATATATATATATATTTAGAGATACATTCATACATATGTCTAAGTTTATGGTTATTAATTTTCTGTGATACACATGAATTAATCCTTTATTTTGAATTACAATTTTATAATCTGTACTTCTTCATAGATATTCTAATTGAATGTTTTGTATTTATAGTGTGGGCTCGTCTTCTAATGCAGCATCCGAAGCTGAAGATGGTAATCCATCCAAAACCATCGAATCCCAATCTAAAGTTGACCATAACTATTCTGAGATTGCTAAGAGTGCAAAGAAAATATCAGAAGAAACTAGACATGGTCGCCCATCTACTGATTCCTTACCTGAAAGTCAGGACTTAATTGTAGTTAAAGAAATATTGAACTCTCTTGTTAGTGTTGTGGCTGAACGCTTTGTAGATGAAGCAAAAGAGCAGGCTAGCCAAGTTGTAAATGATATTAAAACAGAAGTGGAAGATATTGAATGTAAACAGGATTCATCTAAAATCATTATTGAATCTCTTGCTGAAGAATCTGTTTATACTTCAAGGCCTTCTACAGATAACACAAATAAAACATCTGAAACAGAACAAATCTCTCAGATCATTTCATCAGTGCTGGAACCAATGGTTACTGATGATATGGATGAATTTGCTAAGTTGCAAGAATTGGCTAAAGAGCTTGAAACAAAGGCTGCAGCTTGTGAAAATCAAAAACTTGATTCTGGCAAGGAAAATGATTCTATTCAGGAGCAGGTAAAAGAAGAATTATCCTTGCATCCTGTCGAAACTAGTAAGGATGAGGAAGTTTTAAAATCGCTCTCCTCAATACTGAGTTCATTAGAAGCTGTGAAGAATATTGATGCTAATGGTGCAGATCAAAAGCCACCTGATATTCTAGCTAGTGACAATCAAGTGATCTCTACTGATAATGTAAGTGAGGTAGCCCTAAAAGTGGAATCTGAAGTTTCAAGTAGTGTTACTGATAGCTCCAAAAAGAATGCTGAATCAAAGGTTGAGGACTCAAAATGTATTGAAAGTATGGAGATTAGTCCTAATGATGTTAATGGTGAAACATCTGATAAAGCATCTGTAAGTAAGTTATCAGAAAATATGGATATTGATACTGAAGAAAAACTGGTGCCTCAAAATGATGAAAATGAAATTACAGAAAAAATGGATACAAGTGATGTTTCAGATGAAAAACTTACTTCTAGTCAAAACAATGAAAAATCTAAGGCATCTGATAATGATAATAAAAGTGAGTTTTTTGCTTATCTAATTTATGTGTGTAGTAAATTTAACCCAATGTTCTTTAAAATTGTTTTTCTATTTTATATAACATTGGTGTTGACCTTAAGTTTCTATATTAAAGCATGTAAAGATTTTAAATTCATCTTTATAAAAGTATGTAAAAGAAATTATAGTAAATAGCATTTAATTAGATACTGTGATAAACAATCTATGATATTTGCTTTAAATGCATTTTTCAATTAGAAAAAGAAAAAAATACAGTGAATCATATAAGCTTTAGTCAAAATAATATTTGTGATATCAATTTCTAACATGTATAGCATGTAATACTGACAAATAAAATAGAATTTAACTTTGATAATTAGTGTGAAAAAAATGCATTTAATGAATGACAATATATGAGCTAATTGCTAAAGGAAGTTTAATATATTTCTAAGTTTTAGAAATATATTAAACTTCATTATTTTGTTTATTACTTTTTTATTTCTTTAATGAAAATTTATTTTCATTTACAGCTAAGTATGTAAATTCATTATTTCATAACTTCCAATTGTGTCTGTACAGGTGATTCTCAGAATGATAAAAAAACTGAAACAGTAGATGGCAGTAGTCAACCTCCTTCAACTTTACTTACTCCTCCTCTGCCTTCACCAGAAGAATTGAAGAAAAGTAAATCTGAAATTTTGCGGTTGATTCCCAAATGTTTAGATGCTATGAGGGAATGTCTACAGAGATTTCCTCAGCATTATAAAGCCTTATATCGAATGGCTCATTATTATTGTCACTCGACTTCTGCTAATAAGGTATGCAAATATATAACATCTATTAAATCTTAATACTTTCAGACTGTTTAGTGATATCAAGTTGCATAAATTTTTAAAATTAAAATGAACTCCCTGAATCTGAATTTATTCTGTATGAAGAAAATCAGGTTTTTAACTATTCTCCTCCTAGTAAAATTCTTTGTAGAATTTTTCCTTTTACCAAAGAAAAGTTTAGACATGCTTTCAACTTATTTCCCTATCTGATAGGTGAAAAAAAAATGCAAATTTGGTTTTTGTCTGTCCTGAATGGGTTAAACTAACATCAGTTAATCATTTAATTGTGTATATCACATACCCTATTCTGAGAAAAAAAAAAGACAAAAATTTTATCTCATATGTAAGACATACATAAAGTTTGGCATGCAAAGGATTTTCCAGATTCTAAACCAATTGCAATAGAAATCAAATGAATTGACGTCCAATGCTATTTTAATGTTATTCTTCAGAGGACTTCATTCTTAACAAAATCCTTGTCAAACCTTACTAATTACATCAGACAATTGTAACAAGATTGTCTGAAATCAATTAGTAGGTTTTGGCTACTTTGACCATGGCGCTGAAATTTAAGACCTCTTATGCCGTCTTCTAAAAAGTTTTTTTTTTCTCTACCTCTTTCTTTTGTGTGTAACACATGCACCCTAGGTAGTGTAAGAGAAAGGATGTTGAATTGCATTTTCTTTCTCTTCATTCTATACAAAAAGAATGTTGTGACTATGTATAAGCAAGATGGAAAATAATTTATTTCAGTAATTTATTTATACTGTAGCATTTAAGCAGCAGATAGTTCAGTATGCAAAAAATCAAAAGCAGAAAAATAAAAACTGTGCTTCAAGTCAAAAATTTGACATTCAAAGTTAATAATTACTGTTATTTTCAACATTCTTGTAAAAGAAGTAAATTAGCAGTTAAACAAAAATTCAGAAATACTTAAATGTGTAAGATTTTTCCCTTTTTATTTTCTTCCTTGAATTTCACTTGTTTTGTACATATATTGTGCAATTCTCTATTTTCTGTATATAACAGAAATCTTGAGTTTTTGACTGAAATTTAAAAAAAAAAAAAGTTATACACAAGTAAATACAGTAATATTTTTACTACATCTTAATGTATGCTTTATTATTATTATTATTTTAGAATTTGCAGTGGGCTAGAGAGATACTTTTAGCTGCTACTCCAGCAACAAAGAAATATCCATCCATGTCAGGCTTATTTGCTGAGCGAAAAAATACAAATTTCTTCAACGTAAGTGAAATTTTTCTTGCTTAGTCATTTTGAACTTAAATATAAATGAAAAGAAAAAACTCAATTAAAAAAGTTTAATGATAAAAATAAAATAAAGAGTTGTTTTGATGTGTATCAGTAACATTTTAGTTAGTCCTGTTATGTACCAATAAGTAGGTATCCTCATCAGCTATAAAATGTATTATAACTGACATATTTTACAATAAAATGTTATTCATTCAAACCTAAAACATCCTTTATGCAAAAGTCTATGGTATCCATAGCTAATGAGTTTAACAAAACTTATTAGCTATGAATAGATTCTGGAATTTTCTAGTCTTTAATTTAACATTATATCATTTTTCAGGGCCTCTAAGTGAAGATTCACTTTTTCCTTTTTATATTTCATTCCCATTTTTCTTGTATTTAGTATCTGTGTATATTGCTAAGAATAAAAATTTCAGAGATGGTTTAAAATACTGTATATTTCCATGTATAAGCCTAGAATTTTTGAGGCTTTTTAAAGACTTAAAGTGAAGGGGTCAGCTTGTATATGCCTGTGCATGAAACAGATGTAATGCATGTGGTTTTTTTTGGCATCGTAATTGGCAATAAAAGTTGCCAAATCAGCAAAAATTAACAAAATGGGAGGGGGGGTATAAAAAAAACAGTAAAGAACAAGAAAGAAAATTTATAACGGCAAAAAGTAAATGAAGTTTGCAAAAATTTTGATATGAGAAAAAATACAATAATTGAAAAAGAAATTTAAAATGACTCTTATTTGTGTTAATTGCTTCAAAACAGTACTATAACTGTAGCAGATTGGCTAATCATTTAATAAACACAATTCTTCTTAAGATGGAAGCAATCTATAAATTACCAAACATTTTGAATTTTTTTCTTTTCTTTTTTTAGTTTATATTGCTTAAAATTATGAAAAAGTTATCTTTATATAGGGTTATGGTCTAGTGCCACAATTATCAAACTGTGTGCTGCAGCAGTAATCTAGGTACATTAGTGTAAAATTGAAGTTAAAAGAACATGAAATTATTAAAAATTTAAAATGTTAGCCTTAAATTATTTAAAGGCTATTGACAAAATAATCTAATATGGAAGCATTTGTTTTTGTGCCTCAATCTCTGGTTAAATTATTAAAGTAAGCTTACTAAATTAAAAATAAACATTGTTTATTTAACATGAAAGATTTCCACCCATAAAAATAAAGTTAAGTAAAAAGCGATTTAAAAGGTAGATAAATAGAAAATAATATGGATGCTTTAAGATGGATATATGGATATTTAGAAATAATTGCTAATTTAAATCTAATAATTTGGCCGTAATGAGAAAAGTTCTTTATACGTTGTGGAGCTAGGATTAGCTGGCCTTTTCCACTGATCTTCATATTACTGCTTGGCTGCTTCTGTCTCATACTATCTGGTTTCAGCTACTCTTCCACTGCATTCAGCTTCTCTTTCGTCTTCTCCACTATCATATATCTGCTTCCACTGTCTGCCTCCTACACAGCTAACTATTCAGTTGCGATATATATAGGTGAAGTGTGGTTAACACCCACAAGTCACGTGATAGCAAACAGTAGACTAAATCTGTGTAATTAAGCCCTCCATTAAGAAAAAGAATTACACAGCTATTATACTGATCAACTTAAACTGCTAATTAAGTTTAATTGTCATTTAACTGAGAAGGTTTGTAAATAAGTGATAAAAACTATTCATAAAAACTACTGTAGGCTAACATAAAATGTAAGTTTTTTTCTTTGCCACTTTCGAAATGTGCTGAGATGTTCTTGTATTTGTCTTGTGGTGTGACCAACTATCTACCTCTGCAATTCTTTAAAAATTGGGATGCTGTTCAAAAAAAGGTTTGAGAAGCATTAGTCTAGCATTTTTATTTAAAGCAATTTGATTGGAAGATATTTCTCCCTTTTTACCTGCTTAATGACATTTTTGGTTTCTTAGTGACTTATTTGAATGTTTTAGAAATTGTTTTTCACTTTAGCTTATATATGCATTTTGAACTTTGGGTAACTTTTTTGTAGGGAAATCACACCCTCGGATTATATACAAATGGGCTTATATATGAAAATATTCAGCATGTTCAACTCTTAATGGAATTTATATATTTGTATATAGATTATTTAGAATTCAGCATCATAATGAAACAAATTAGAAAAATTCCATTTGACTGCTACTAATATTTTTACCTTTGATTCTTTCGGTACTCTTCCGGCATCAATAAGTCAAAACATTATGACCAAAATAAAATCACACTTTCAAGTGAAGTTTCAGGGACTTGTGCAATCAAGAGACTATCCACATGCAAAAAAAAAGAAGAAAAAAAATGTATAACCCAGTATCATAAATAGCTGTAAATGATCCGTAAACATTTATCTATTGCCAATGATCCTGCAATTTTTTTAAACACAGTTCATGTATTAAAAAAGCTATAAAAGGTATATTTAATCATTGCAAATTTTTAAATGACATTTATCTCACTATTGGCAATGATTGTATAATTTTTTGGCAACAAAGAGTATATATTAAAGAAGATATGAAGGTTTCTTTAAAACATTCTAAATTCTTTTACTTTTTTGTTAATTTTCAAAATTTATTTTAAAAGCATATGAAATTTATAGTAAAGATGTAATCTTCTGAAAGGAATATGTTGGTACAAATTAAATTTTAAAAAAATTGAATTATTGATTAGATATGACTTTGTAAAAATAATTCTTTTTTACTGTGCATGTGTAAAATATACTAATACTTCTATTACATAATCTTGTTGGCAGTACTACAGAGCTATGAAACTAGCTCCAGAAAAGTAATATATGGGAAAATTGTAATGTTTGAAAACCACTGAGAAAGTAACTTATCACCCTGAAGAGCCAAAATCTTTGGCTCTCTGTTGTATAAAAAGCAAATGAGTATATAAAATTTATAATTTACTTTTTCCTTTAAAAAAAAAAAAAAAAAAAAAAATTTGTTCTAACATTATATGAATAACCCCTACCTGTTTAAGAGCTAGTTTTAGAAAGAAACTGAAATATACTTCATATTCAACAACATATTTTTAAATTTTCATCGTATACACTTAAATATTTTTTAATACGTTGGCCTTTAGTTTTGGCTACAAAATGATATAATAGAAGTGTGGGTATATTTTGCACATGCACAGTAAGAAAGTATTTCCTTTACACTCAAATCTGGACGTCTGTTCAATTTTTTAAAACTTAATTTAAACCATTATATGCCTCTTGGAATTTCTTTTCTGTAAATTTCAAAGATATTGGAATGTGAGGAAAAAACTCATAAAAATTTGCAGTGTTTAAAAAAACCTTTTTATCTTTTTTTAATATATGAGCTATGTTTTAAAAAAATTACACAATCATTGCCAATACGAGGGTTGCTATTTATATTTCTGGCCTAATAATGAAAAAACAAATATGTAGGATTGAAATTGGTTTTATTGTTTTTCAAAATATTCTCCATGATGATCAATACACTTTTGCATGCATTTGAACTAATTTTCAAAGCACTTTTTCCAGTCCAATTGAGGTAACTCCAAAACATGCATTTTGAATGCATCAACCGCTTCTTCGGGGGTCGAAAATCGTTGTCCGCATAATATATTTTTGATGTGTGGGAATAAGAAGAAGTTATTGGGTGCCAAATCAGGGCTGCACAGCAGATGACCCATCAGTTCGATCTTTCGCTCCGTCAGAAATGCCTTTGTTTGAGTCGATGTGCGAGAGCTCGCATTGTCATGATGAAGAATGATTCGCCTGTTCTTCTACTTTTTTTAAATTTCTCTGATGACTTCTGGCAAACAAATGGTCATGTACCATTCAAAATTGACCGTCCTGCATTGCTCTAATGCCACTGTTGCCACATGACCGTTAATGCCGAAGAAACAGGCAATCATTTGTTTCAATGTGCTTCTTCCTCAAACAACTTTTGTTGGTTTTGCCTCATCTTTGAAGACCCATACAGTTGATTGCTGTTTTGTTTTCAGCTCATATGCATAGATCCATGATTCGTCACCTGTGTAGATGTTATACACAGCCTTTGATGTACCTTGAACGTATTTTTCCAACATTTCCTTGCACCAATCGACACAAGCCTTTTTTTGAGCGTTTGTCAGATTATGAAGGATCCAACGCGAACAGATTTTTTTTTTTTACGCTCAAATATTCATGAAATATTTTATTGATGCTAGTCATAGTAATGTTCAAAGACGCCTCTATCTCACAGTATGTCACATGACGATCTTGCTTTATCAGTTCACGCACAGCACCAATCTTTTCTGGCACAACAACGGATTTTGGACGACCTGCACAGGAGTCATCCTGGATCGAACATCGACCATGATTAAATTCGTTATACCAATTTTTTACAGTGCTGTAGGATGGTGCTTTATCGCTGTATAAAGAATTAAGTTCAGCAAAGCACTCTTGTCTTGACAATCCACGTCGAAAGTTATGAAAAATAATGGCACAAAAATGTTCACAATTCAATTCCATTTTTTGAAAGAGAAGAACTTTTCAATTTACTGCCAACAACTCAAATAAAGCTATAATGGTAAATTGTCTGCTGAATTTATGTTCAAAAATATCAAACTTTCGATTAAAATCGTCTGCGGTCACCTAGCAACACTTACTGTTGCCAAGGCCAGAAATATAAATAGCAACCCTCGTAATTAGATAAATATTATTTAAAAGTTACAAATCATTTTCAGCTGTTTATAATACAGAGTTACCATTTTTTTTTTCTTTTTCATGGATTATCCCCTAACTAAACAAGTCTCTGGAACTTCACTGAAAAGTATAAATTTAAGAATATTCTTGATGTGGCAAAAGTTAGTCAATGAATCCCTAAGCATTAATTTTAGAAATTGAAACAAATATCTAAACTCCAAGGGAGTCATAATGTTATGGCTGTTCAATGTATATATTATAAATAACATGGGAAGCATGGGTAGAAATTGATTGTGATAAAGAGAAAAGACACAAAAAGGACGTCAATAGAAAGTTGTGTAAAAAATTGTATTGGATAACAAAAGAGCGCAAAATTGTATTGAGTCATTGCAGAAGATGTTCAAAATAACATCATTTGGCATTGATGTTATATGGATTGGTGAACATTTTGAAACATACCTAGTATTACATGAATAATAGTTGCAGTGATGCTTTGATTCATGCCACCAAATCTATTCCAGAAGTTACTGGTATAAACAATAGTCTTTGTGTCACCCTACAGAAAATAATCCAAAGATAAACCATGCTGTTGGAAGAGGAGAGATAGGTTTTCTTTGGAAGTAAAGTCCAAGCAAATATTATTTTGAGGTTAAACTTTTATTGTGAACTGTTAATCAGCTGGCAGGCTGAATGATATTTTTAGAAAAACAGTTAATGCTGGAGACATAGCTTGTTAAACATAAATATTATAAATCTCAGTACATATATATATTTTTTCTCCTTCTGCCATTCAATCAAAAATGGCCCAAAGGGTAGAGTTCTTGAATTATCTTTTGTGTTGATTATGTTACATCACACATGCTAACCTTAAGAGGTCACATACAGAAACAACTATCTGTTTCTATCCTTGCTTTCATATGCTAGGATTTCTATTGATGTTCTCTACTTTCCCTCTATGTTTCTCTACAATGATTTTTGATACCCTGTATATATTTATGACTATGTGATTTTTAAATTTACCTGCATTAGAAAAATTGTGTAACAAAATTTTTACTATCATTGTTTCAAATGTCGTAGCCCATTAAAAATTCTTTTCTATATAGAGAATAGAAAAAAAGATCTAGAGGGTCCAGGGAGTTTACTCCCCACTAAGGTACACAACACTGAGTTATTTGTTTATACATGTCTACAATTATGCTTTCAGTCTAAAAGTGAATTTCGCACCTTTACTGTGCAATTTTATTATTATTATTATTTTGTAAATGGTACTTTTGCAAATTATTTATTGTTTGAAAGTTCTTTTTTATGTCAAAATGAATTTATAAATTTAAAATAAATTACAGGTTACTGGTTCCAGATTTTTTAAAGCATTTTTACTAGACATCCTTTAAAATGAAATGATTTTGTATTTTTATATTTTAGGGTATATGGAGAGCTCCTAGCAATGAAATTGATCGGCCTGGTAGTTTTGGTGCACACATGTACAGATCAGTGCATTTACTTATTGATGTTCTTACTCATCAGAAAGATTATAATATGCTAGTCAATCTCACTCAGCAGTTGCACCGAACACCAGACCTTGGAAAGTAAGGAAATTTTGTAGCATAATGTCAAACTAATATTATTCTTTAATTTATTAAATATATCTACTTGAGACATTAAGAACTTTATTTTAAGGCATCTAATACTAGTTGAATACTTTAAAAGTAGTCTCATTTTCAATTTGCTATAAAAGACTATGTATTTACAAAAATAACTTTTTAACATGTTTTCCGTTCTTTTGCTAAGTTTCTCTTTTTGCTTAAAGGAAATATATGCGTGATACTGATAGACAGTTCCTTGTGCGTAAAGCTTATGATGCTTGCGTAAATATTCTCAGAGACCAACTGAATACTTTACTCCAGGAAGAGCCTCCTCCTGAAGAAAGTCGACTTATATGTTGTCTTTTAGAGATTTATCGAACTTGGATGACGCTGGTGAAAGCATCCATAAATGTAGATGATTCCAATGAGCTTCTTGAAGAGGCGTATACAATGTACAAGTTGGGAGAGGTATGTACAGTTGTGTGTTTTAAATGAGACAATTTTGTACTTTTTTATTTATTTATTTAATTTTTTTGTGTGTGTGTGTGTGTATTTTCCTTATTCAAAAACAAAATGTGAATTTAATGATAATGCTAGTACGAAACTGTGGATATATATGCATAGTAACCTCTTTTTTATGATTTTTATTTTTAGGTTGATTCTCATCCATCTGTTTTGGAACAAGCTAAGAACTTTTGCCAAATTCAGCTTGGGAAAACATATCCAGTAATTATCTTTTTTAACATTTTTCATCTACTTAAATTTCAAAATTAAACTAGATTTTATTTAACATATCAAAATATAACTTCCTTTTACTTGTGTTTAACCAAAAACACAGATGTAGTCTCACAATACTTTTAAAATTTCTGCAAACTATCCATATGTATGTGCTAAAAATTTTATTCTAAATTTTTAATTGAAGTCATTCATTGAAATACTTTCAAGATGTCAAATATCTTTCTGATTTACACTTCCATTTTTGTATTTATAGTCCATTTTTTCTACATTAAACTGATTTATCTAAGGTATCTGCAGTTATATATGATGTTTTTGATTACAGGATACTTAGCAGCAACTATAGCCTCTCCTTTTACATTCTAATAAAGTAGAGCAAGGAAGCCACATCTATTAGTTTTAATGATGGGATATATCACTTACTGTTCCTTCCCCTGTTACACCATCCACTACTCTAAAATCTCACATATATATAAAAGTTTCACTTCATTTCTGAACAGTGCCAAAATTTCAACAGTTGGGGAAAATCATTAATTAATATAGAATAAATATTTTCTAGCCAGTCTAATCAAATAGTCGATCCTGGTTTGAATGTGTAAAGAATTCACCAGAAACTTTGTGCATAAATAATGAATAAAAGAAACTGTTGACCAATACAGGAAAGGTACAAATTAAATAAGAAAGTTATAGCAGCATCTTTATGTAGACATGCCACCTTCTCCAGAGTTGCTCCATAGAAATGAGAAAAATTCATCTGGAAACTTCTCAGATTGCCCTATAATAAAACAAAAATTTAGCTTCTTGTGCAAATATTTTATTTATTGTAAGAAATTTCATTTCTGTTTGCTTTCTCATTTCTCATTGGTCACAATATAGTCTCTAAATAGGCCCATCCTTCCCATGTTACTCAATTTTTTACATAGTATGTTACATGTGAAAAATTTTTGAGTATTATATGGAACAAACAAAATGAGTTTAGGTCAAATTTAAGAGGTAAATACTAAAATATTTCGTGATAGAGAAATGTAAATATAGTCCTTATTAAATCTTAGAAAATTATTTCTAACCAGTTCTTATTTATTCTTAATAAATATTATGTAGAGTTTTTCTTATTAATTTGATTTACTCAATATGTAATTATGTATAATCAGTTTGGTTTATTTTACTTTTTGATTATATGTAAATCGCATCTGCACATACTTTTGGATTGAGATGGTGCAAATTGTATATTCTCATATATTGTATATGCTCATATTTTATGTGTATCTATTATCCTGAAATCAAGCTGATATTCCTGACATAGTAGACTTAGAGCATATCTGCTTATGCATTAATCTTAAACTGCCTAAAATATTATTAAAAATACTAATATAAATTTATTTTGCAAGTAAAATATAATATTTTATTTTCTATTTTAAGTGTTTGTTAAATACTTTCATTTTAATGTTTTAGTCTATGTAGTAATTTATTACAGGCTAAACAATTAATTTTTTTAATAATTAGCTATATGAGTCACTAGGCATAATAAAAATTTCTAATGCCTTCCAGTATTTATTAGATACTACAAAAAATTATTTAAAAACATATTAGTTTTTCTGTGCATAGTGTACAAGTCAAATTTTACTTTTAAATACTCCCTTTTATATATGAAAAACTATTAATATATATAAAAAATGATTATAAATAATTTTTATTAATAAAATATACACGAAAATAATTTATTTAAAAAATCAACCGTAAACCTTTTTACTTAATTTTCAGGCATAAAAATTTAATGAAGTATTAATTTTAAAATTTGTGCAAATTATATATAAAATATTTGATTCCTGGAATCTAATTATTTTCAAGTTATCTTATTTTGAATGAAGGAGAGGCAGATGGTATTTAAGTAATATAGATTAAATAAGGAAGTTATTTTATTTTCAGATAAATTATGATGTCACAGATTATTGCAAAATTTATTGCATGTATTAGAAATAACGGCATAAAAAGTTTGTTTTTACATTTGCAAACTGCTTAATGTTTTGAGTGATAAAAGAGAGAGCTCCTAGATATATATATTTTTAAATGCTGATAAAAGGTGCTGGAAGTTATTTTAACAAAATATTGTTTACTGTGTTGATTAACATCCTGTAAATCTTCAGTATACCATGATTTATCAGATGCATCAAAAATTGTTAATTTGTTATAAAAGAACAAAAGATTTCCTTTTCTTTGTTACAGAGAGAATATGAGCGCAAATAATATATCTATGTACAAAAAAATTGTTTTTGCTAGTCTACAACAAAGTAATTATTTTTTTAACTTTTTATATTTATGCCCATTATACCACATTTAAGCAAACAATATCTTTTTATGCTGTACAAATTATACAATAAAATAGGGTTTTCAAAGAATTTGACTTCAGATAAAAGTTTAAACACAAAGCAAAAATCTCTACAGTCATAACACCTTTTACCACAAAGTAGTATGTAAAACATATCCCAATTCAGGATAAGTGTGTACAAAGATAGTTATATCATGTAAGCACCCAAAACAAAGCCACTACAAATCAAAATTGTCTACACTAGAAGATTTTTATTGATTAAAAAAAAGTACAATGTACCTAGTCTGAATCATTTATAATTTTAAACAACTTAATTTCTTATCTGATACTTGTTTGGTTCCAAAATGCTATTTTAATAACACTCATAACAAAAATAAAATAAATTATTAAAAATTCTCTCAGCATCACTGTAAGAATTTTTAAGGCATTTATTTATATTAAAAGAAAAAAACTTTTCCTGCAAAAGAAAATTATATTTTTTTGTGACATTAATTCTCATGCATGGAATATTTAAATATTTGGTAAGATGTTTTTGATGAGTAATATTTATGATTTTCTGTTATTGCTGAGTGCTGAGGAAGATAAAGTTTAAACTTCATTACTTTATCTAGGAGAGAATCAGAAGAGATGTTGTTATGATGGAAGAACATTCTCTGCAGCCTCTCTATAGTGTAACCTGTTTTAACTTAAAAAGTTTTATCATTTTTCACCCAAAGTGGTTTTATTTCTGCACTTAGTATTGCATATTTGATTTCAATTATTTAGTGTCTGATTTCCTGGCAGATAAAGCAGTTTTTTTAAGCTTCACAACTAGTACTATTTTGCCATATTTTTATCAATTATGCAGTGGCTTTTGGTAATCTTACAGTCAAACCTGTTTATATGCTAGCTATAGTTTGAAAAAATCTCCCCGGAAATTTATTTATAACAGAATATGTATTTCACAAATCTTATACTTGATTAAAGGTGTAATAAATGGATTTGACTGTAGCTCACATGATGCATGATTATATGTATGCATTTAGTACCTTAATACTCTAAATATTTATAATCCAATTTCTTCAAAAAATACCTAATATTTGGCTCTGAAGATATAATTTAATATTTAAGCATGTGCTTGAAACTCATTTTCTATCAGTGAAATTAGTTTGCTTTTTGAAATATAGCTGTCATAAGAGCTGCACAATTTCATGCCAAATTGCAAATTTGAGAATTATTTTCCTTTTTTTTTTTGCATTGAAAGAAATGTTAAAAATAATTTTTTGGTTTCATATGTCATAAAGGATGTGTTATTTCGCATATTTAATTTTAAAATATTAACACTTTTATAGGAAAGAAACCTTGATAGTGTTAAATGTAGGCTGGGAATTAAGTTTTGTGACAAAAATATGAAAATTATTTTGAATATCTGCCACTTTACTTCTTACAGATTTACTTGAAGACTTTAATCAAGTATTGTTTTAAATTTCAAGTACTACTGATTATTTCTTCATGTTTTTTGAGTTCCAATCTAAATAACGTAAAAAGGATCTTGTTAATTACTTTTAAGGAGTTTGAGAACAAAAAGAATTCATATTAACAGATCTTTCCTCTTTAAATCCTTTGTAGTATTCCACGCTCATAAAATTTTTGGTCTTTGCTGGCAAAAAACATCTTTATCAGCTTCAACCGGCCTTCCTGAATGTGGTGAATCTTCGACATCCAAATTGCCAGATCGAAATTGAGCGAACCAGTTCTGGCACTGGCGTACTGTCAACACACCTTCTCTATACACATTGGTCAATTTCTTTCTGGCTTGAACAGCATTTTTACCCTTTCTGTAGTAAAAGAGTAAGATATGTTGAAAATGCTGCTTATCGCTCTCCATATTTAAAAGGGCACCAACCAAAAACTACTGAGTAGAATTAATTGGAATTTTTCACACACAAGTCTTGCTATATGAGCTCTCAAAGCATATAAAAATTATATGGCTTAAATGTGAAGTTGGGTGCAAAAAAATACAATTAAGTCCTCTGTTGGAAAAAATTAAACTACTTTGTAAACAACCCAATATATTAAAAACCTATTGATATTCTATATTTAGCAAATACTTAATTGTCTTACAGTTTAACTGAGCACAGTCTTATTCATCAAGTTCTTTAAACATTATAAATCTAGTCAATTTATATAAAGGATAACTGCAAATCTCTCTGCTCATGTAAATCTATTAGATTCTTCTACATATCTTAAGAAAATAAATTTTATTAGCTTGTTTGCCATATTTCAAAATAAGTGTTTTAATAAGAAAAAAAAAGTTTTGGGGACTTGGAAATTTGGCATTACAATGCAAGTATTTCCAAAGCTTAAAAAATAATGATGGTACACAATGAAAGAGTAGTTATTTACCAAATGTCATCTCAACAAAAGTGTGTTTTAAAAATGAAAAAATATATATATAATTAAATAATAAGCTGAGTATGACTTTGAATAAATATGTTAATGTTAATTCATTGGGACTATAACCATTGCCACGTTGAATATGTCTATTAAGTAAAAGTGTATATATCATATCGCTTCATAGGTCAGAAAATTAATTTCTTAATTTAAAGATATATTGTCATTGATCAATGGCATTCCTTTGTGCTCTGGAGACTGTGGAATGACAGGGATTTCACATTAGCCATCTCTGGATTTATGACAAATGAAATTGTGAAATTTTCCCCCTTACTTTTTTTGGACTACATAAACCCGGAATCTTAAAATTGCAGGTTGAAAGTTAATAAACTACTTTGTAAGCACACTGGAGGCAAATACTGAAAAAAGCAAGAAAATTATTTATGATTTTTAAGGGTAGAAATATTTAGGGATGAAAGACAATGCTGAAAAAGAATATACTTGTTATATTTATTAAAGAAATTGAATACTCACCTTTGTTTAAAGAAATAAATGTAGTAATTTTAGGAAATCTAGTTTATTTTTTAAAAAAATTCAGAGTTAAATTTAATTGTTTTAAGTGTGTTTAGCATATTTTTATATCTTTAGAAAAAAATTTAATTTTTACAATTGTTATAGAAGTTGTTACATATTCAATTACAATACCCATCCAAAATGATGTTTGCTAATACTTGTTTTACATTCCTCTTGACATCATAAGCTTTTAAAATTTTTTGGACATTTCATTTGGCCTCACAATTACCTCTGATTACCTCATTCTCTATTTTTAATTGCATGCTAAAATATGTAGATAAGTAAAATTTTATTTAAAAAATATTCTTATAATACTATGGTGTATTTATTAAAAATCTGTTTTAATTTTCTCATTGTACCATATTCTAAATGTACAAGATCCTCTAAATCAAAATGCAGCATTTCTGTCTGTCTTGACAATAGTTACCATTTTTGTAAAATAACCTTAGAATTACTTTAACCCTTTCATGCCTACAGTCACACATACATGCCAGCAAGAATACTTTGACACACTTTCACATTCCGTTCACTGCCGTCACATATTTGTGCCAGCTAAATGAACTCTAACTTTCGGCCGACACCAGGCCAGAGATTTCTTCATCTGTTCTGAACTATTATTCTGTGTCTGATTTTTATGA
The DNA here is from genome assembly GCA_032207245.1 of Pardosa pseudoannulata. NCBI lineage: Eukaryota > Metazoa > Arthropoda > Arachnida > Araneae > Lycosidae > Pardosa > Pardosa pseudoannulata. The sequence continues at coordinate 11,913,592 of CM063509.1, read as the reverse complement.
TATCCACTTTTTGTATGACACATAGAACATGTACGGACATATGAGAGACAGACAATTGTTTGTTTACAATTTTCGGTTGTTTTTATCAGTTTTTTTCGGTGGTGTTGTTATTTAAGGGAGTTTTTTTTTGCTAAGATCATTGTGTATTTTGCTGTTTTTAGTGAAATCAGCTGAAATGATCTTGTTTTTTTTTATTGTTAGATTGTCGAAGTGTCAAAAGTGTTTAACAGCTTTGAAATAGCTGAAATGACTCAAAATATTTCAGATTTTATTCAGATTAGGATAGAGTAAAGTGATATATATTTTGTTCTTTATCTTTCATATTATAATGATTCTGAATAAGATATGATAAGTGATGCATGTTTTCACATTCAAATAAAAAAAATAAAATGCAAATAGTGTGTAGATCCCTGTTTTTAAAATTTTTCATAAAAAATAATTTTAATAACATAGTATTCGAAAAAAACATTAAAATGAAAAAAAAAAATATAAAAAATAAGATATATAAATAAAATTATAAACATATATAAATTAATCACATTCTATTATTGAATAAGTTATTCATGAAATTTAATTAAAAAAAAAAAAAAGTGACTGCCGACCTCAGAGAAAAGCATGCATTTGCTCTTCCCATCGCAAAAGGGTTAATTCTTTTTTATAAGATACTTTTAAGCCATCTGTCTTATATCACTTTTATATTTTCTCATGGTGGTTCTGTATCAATTACATGTTTCTCTTCTGTATAGTCTAAAATTAATTCTTAGATAACTGTCAATTTAAAAAACTTTTTAGTGCTGATCTTATAACAGCTGTATTTACAGTTGTCTCTTTTTATTATTAATATGGAACGATACTGAAACATTTTTCACACCTTAAATTTGATTGTGTTTATTTTCCTTAAATGATAGTCAATTCTGTATTTATAATCTTCTTAATCTCTCCTAGTTTAGATTTGCTGTAACAATGTTCCATTTATTATGTTATCTTTTAACTGTAATGAAAGATTTTGAAGATCGAACACATTATGAAAAGACTTTTTAAAGAATTTTATATTGCATGTATTTTAAAACATTACCTGCATATATGCTCTGTGTATTGTTTGATTCTATTAAAATTTTATTTAGTTGCATGCTTCCTAAGTGCAGCATTTGGTTAATTATTCATTATGCTATAGATACTGCTTGTCTATAATGAAAATAATTCATCTTATGCATTATTTTATGTTAAAATTATTGCATCTCACTTTTTTTAATTCTATACTTTCTTATTCAATTTATGCTTGATGTGTATTTCAAGAAATACTTGTAGGTAGAAAATAAAATACCAATGTCATTATAATTGTCATTAAACAAGCAAAGACAGTTTGGTAACAAAATTGCTTTCTGTGGGCTGTAAATCACATTTCTATGTGAAATAAATATCAAGTAATGTATGTGAAAATCTAAACCAAAACAACCCAAATGCAATATTTAGTTATATATTACATTTTTATTATAGATATAATTATTCTTCTAAGTAATTGTCTGTTCCAGAACTAGTTTAATTTAACAATATATGAGTTAAAACTCAACCTGTAAAATGTAGATTTGAATTGTTGACTATAAATGAAAGTCATTTCCAAAATATGAAATGAGGCTTATTTGAAAAGTAAATTCTGAATGTGGTATTTCTTGCATCTAATTAAATAGCACTAATCTGTTATCCCCAACTTAAAATTATTGAATTTAAGTTGTCACTTAATCAGTATAATTAAAGTAATCTAACTACATAAGGTGTTCTTAACCACACCATATAGCCCATGACACGATCTCTACATGGTGTTTACTGGTAATGAGTATATAAAATCTGTGATAAGAGCATTCAAGATCACACTAACTTTATTGTTTATCTTGTTTGCTGTCCCATCATGCAGTATTTGCTATGTGTATCTAATAGCTGCTTATTTAGCATTATAGATTCTTCTCATGTTTGACTGAAGTTAGGTGTTTATAGGCTGCTATTTTATTTTAATGTACCACCATGTGTTTTCTAGCCTTTTAATAAATTAATGTTTGTTTTAAATGATTATCATCATTTATTTATTTCTTCTGCTTACTACCTATCTTTATACTTCAGTTTGAATGCTCTACATAATTTCTCATTATGAGAATTGTAGAATTGGTTAGTGGTACATGTGTATGTCTTGCACTAAAAATGTATGAATCTACAGAATGTCTCACCAGCTGTGAAATTCACTTGTTAAATGAAGGAATTTACAGCCATCGAAAATTGCCCTGCAAGTTACAGAGCAACACAATTCAATTTTGTGATTGGAAAATGGATAACTTTCAAGCCAAGCTTGTTCTGGAAAATAAAAAAGCTTTACAATTAAATTATTGAATTTGAAAAACATTTTAATTGCTCATTTGTACATTTTAAATGTACATATAATAGCAAAGTACAAAAAGTCTTTTATTAGATAAATAGCTATTAATATTTAAAAGTGGAGGAATTAATTTATATTATTTTTAATCTTATCCTTTTTTCCAATTATTTATTAAATTATATGTGAGGAAATTATTAAAATATAGGCTTTAATTCAGTGAAAATGGATGTTTTTATAAGACATCATACATCAGAATGATGATATAATAGCCTAGTTAACCTACTCAGTCTATTTTTAATGATGCTGGCATACAAAATCTATTTCAATATAAGAACCTAAAGGCATTGTGTCAAAATGCAATATTATTAAATTATTAAATATATATTTTTTTCCATATCTGTCTCTCTTTTTGATGTATTAACAGAATGTACTTTCCATATAACTCTCATATTTACTAGTATAATTTAGTTTTATAAATTAAGAAAATTATTTATAAACTAGTCAAAGTGCCTTGATTTTGGGGGAAAAACCCAATAGCACCCTAGAGGCAAATTAATTCATTCAAGAAAATTATTTCTGTTTTATATCTGTAGTGTTTGGGATTTAAGGGGTTTAGTCATTTTAGTTTTAGTTAGGAAAAAAAAGTTACAGGTAACTGTTTAAGTAAAAGAATAGTTTATATTATGAATATTATGAAGTCCAAGTTTAAACCGTGGGTTGGATGAAGCACTTTGATTAAGTACAAAATCAAAACTCTAGTCAGTTTAACCACAGTAACACAAAAATATTTGCAATATTTTAAATGACTGACTCATAACATCATTTTAAAATTCAGCATCCTTGTTTCAATTGTTCTTTTTTATTTTTGATATGAAAGTAGAATTTAATTTTCTAAAAAAAAAACTTTTAATAATGTGTTATGATTTCTTTGTTCTTGTCTGAGGTCCAATAAATTTTTTAAAAAAATTAAGGTAATCCTACACTTAAGTTATGAACCAAACTATTAATTTAGGGTCCAGTGATATTTGATAGAAGAAATAAATTAAACAAATGGTGATACAAAATTATTTTTATGTAACATTTATTATCACAGTGAGACTGTATTGAAAATAGCTGTTAGCAATTAAAAGTTTCTCTTTTAGATTTCAAAGTAAAATACTTATGCAATCCATTCAGTTTTGTTTAATGACTGCAAAAATACTTACCCTAGT
>CM063509.1:11760016-11905016 GCA_032207245.1 Pardosa pseudoannulata | reverse complement strand
AAGGTAGATAGCAATTTTATAAACAGTTCCCCAAATTTTCAAGTACCAGTTATTATTTATAATCTTTTCATCCAAATTGGCATTTTAGGATTTTAAAGCCTTGCACAGGAATTTACTTTTTCAAAAAGTACATTAAATGATATCAAGATGAATTGCTATACCTGTTATAAAACTTCACCTTATAGTAACTTATTTCTATATGATAACAAATAAATATCATTATTTTTTTTTATATATAGAGGGCATTCTAGGTTTATAATAAAAATACAGTTCATCACAATTGAGCTCTGAATGTAATATCGAAAATTGCTTAAATTAGATTTATTTATTTATTTTTATTTTCAAAAGTCTATATTAACTTAGATTTTAGATATTCATCAATATATATGCAGCAGAATGATTTGGGCATTTATGGGTAAATTTAAAAGGAAAAGTAGCATTTGAGTTTTGAACTTGTCTTATATTCCTAGATATGATGGTTTGGTTTGGTTTTTTTGGAGTGCTACGGTCTACTTTTTGCAACACGAGGGCTAATGAGACCAGGACCTATTGCTTAAAGCCGGTTACGAACATCCATACCATAGTGGGATTCGAACCCACAAACTCTGGTTCCGAAGGCCAGCACCCTAACCATTCGGCCATCATTCGGCTCCTAGATATGAGATGACAGCAATTTTTAGTTTGAAGTTATTTTTCTCGTAATTTTGAAAAGAGCTTATTGAGGCACAGTGGGTTTTTATTGTGTATGTTGTAAATTGTAGTTGATGTACAATCTGTAAGCTGCTACTTTAGTTTAAGATAATACAAAAGTAACTTTGACAATTTTTACTATTCTCGAAGCATATAGTACAGTAGAGACTTTCTTAATTGCATTCAATGATCATAGTCAAATATATCTGTTAAATCTTCCAAAAAGAATGTAGACAGGCTGTAAGCAAACATTCAGTTGAGTTATTGATTTATAAGTTAATATTTTTTGCTATTATGGGAATTCACAAACTTTGCTCTCAGATAAAAATTAGCGAAGTGATAGTTGAAGGCGAAGGGGAACACATTTTGGTACTAAAGACTTGGAAGTTTGACTCTTACTGCTAGTGTAGATGTTTCTAACAGTTAAGTAGGATTTTAATTACTACATTCCACTTTGATTGTTCTTATATAGCAAAGAATTGACCATATCACTTCAAAATATAATCTTGACAAACTTTTTTCCTGAGTACTTTTGTCAATTTCTTTAATAATACATTTATTTATATATGTATATAACATATAGTATATAATATCATTTTTAGACTGATATGTAACCAAAACTTGATGTAATGACAATTACTTTGATTCTAATCCTAAACTAATGCTTTTTTGTGTGCACAGTTTTACCAGTATTTAGCAAAATGCCTGATGTCATTCTTTCTGTAGTGGGCTTATATGTTAGGATCAAGCTTAAATTCTGTATTGGAAGAGAATTCATTTTGGACCCCCATAAATATTTTCCACTCTATGGAAAATCAATTGATTCATACGGAGCTATTTAGTTGTGTGGTTTTCCAACCAACTATTCTTATTAAATGTTTTGAAAATTATGACAAAATTTTTCTCACCTTGAAGACATCATTATCTCATCTAAATATCTCTGAGGACCGTACATATAGATTGTGCCTCTTTGTCAGATGCTTGAATGACTGAAGTTATCTTAAAAATTTATTAGCTTTATGTGCCATTCATTAAATCATTTTTATTTTCCTTAAATCCTTAACACCTAGTGCCCATATGTGAGGACAGCTAAAAAATGTTTTGTAGAGTTTTTGTTTTCTTGAAACCCTTTTTCAGTGATGATAGATAGCAATCCAATAAGCAACATCCCAATATTTTAAGTATCTACTATTATTTGTAATCCTGTCATTTGATGAACTGAGATTTAATGGTTTTTGGAACCATGCATATGAATTTACTTTTCAGTAAGTATGTCAACTGAAGTCACGACAAATATCTACATATATTATAAAGCTTCAGTTTGTAGTGCTGTCTTTACATTAGATAGTAAATAAATTTATGATTTTCTTCCTTTTTTTATAAAAGACATACTATGATGTTTAAGAGTACAGCTCATCACGAATGAAAACACTGTAATATTTAAAATTGCTTAAACTTGATTTTTAGTTCTTGTTGTTACTCATCCCCCTAGTGTTAGAAATCCTTTTACTAGGTCCAATAGACTTGTCGCAATATGCAATAGGTCCAGGGCTGAATATGCAGCATCTCTTGAACAAGGAAGGCTGAAAATTGACTAAACCTCAAGAAGGGGTGTACCTTTCATTTCAAAAGTACCACTAGAGTGAAAGAATGATTTTGCTGAAATAGGTCCATAATTTAGAAGGAAGGACCAAGTATTTGAATCAGCTTTCTGAATTCAGAGCCATATATGAGATTTATGCAATTTTAAAAAAAATCCCAAATAATTTTTTAACAAACATTTTAGTGTCACCTTATATATGTAAGCTATATATGTGACTTCAAATTTTATTAAGTTCTCAATAACAGTTAGTCCAACATTTTTGAAAATTCAGTGTTTGAAATTTGTAGAAGTGAATAAAGAAAGGAAATATAAGGCGATTTCACACAGTAGGGCAAATTCTCAAATTGTGACAATTCTGGCTTTAGTTTCAAACGGAAGGGCGGTTTATTGTTTGTCTATTGGCTGTTGGAAACATGAAAATGAATGGGAAGGGCATTATAGTAGTTTGCGACGTTGTGACAAATTGCCATATTTTCTTTATGCTTCATTCCTAATAATAATACTGATATAAGATAAATAATAAAAAAAAATTTTCAAATACCATTTATAACAATGTAACATGTTAACATAAGTATAAAATTTATCCTCTAAATGCACTGTTATTTTTAAACATTTTCTAAAGTACATGCATTTGTGGACCTTCTCCTGCCTCCAGTTATTGAAGCATCTCTTAGAGACTCCATGAATTTTCTTTAATAAGAACAAATTATTTTCCCCGTAATATAGACACGGTTTCCGCGCACCTGGAAAGTAAGGGAAAGTCATGGAAAATCATGGATTTAGAAAAGGGATTAATTTTGTCATGGAAAGTCATGGATCCGCTCTGCTACCAATTAAGAAAAATCAAGAAATGCCTCTGCAAGCGAATTTCCTTTCTGAACGGAAGAGGCTGCATACTTCTCCCTTTTGTCCATAGCGCTGGACTCCCATTCATCTATTTTTTGTACACTGAGACACGTGACATATTACGGCGCCTTAACTGCGTGGCTAGACAGTTGCTACGGCCTGACCAGAGGGTGTAGTGATCCGATGTGTAGTGTCTCGTTACGCGTGATTTGCCGATGGTGGGGAAGAAAAAAAAAAGTACGCATCGGCCTGTGATGTGACAAAAGAGTGGGAGGGAAGGGGATGATATCGGAATGCACTTGACCGAGCCGGTGATCGTGTGTAATTTCGTTGTGAGAAGCGAAACCGTTGAAGATACGAGCGTAGAAAAACATACTCATTAGGGCAGAGTACACTGCACCGGAAGGATCGAATATTTCAATCACAGCAGTACGATTCGTTCAGTCATCTGTTTTTTTTTCTCTTGTTAATGAGGCAAGACCAGAGTAGGCCTCTCTCTCACCCGTATATTCGGTCTTCTAGATCCCCCCCCCCATCCACATTCGTTTCCGAGAATCTGATAAGGGTTGTGAAAAAACCCGGGTTTTTGTATTAAAATCACAGCTCAGGCGAGTTTTATTAAATAGTAATGTTTTTGAGGAGCGGGGAGTATAAAATCCGGGGCTTTTTTTTTGGGGGGGGGAATTTTTTCTTAAACTGACAATATTAATATGTAACACGCGTATGTATGTTTTTATCTTTTGTTATGCTTGAACATACACTGTTTAGAAAGCACCAGAAACATTAATTCGTCTCGTATACGCGAAGTAGCGATTTCCCTCTTATCAGTCCCGCGTCGCCTCCACGCGATGATTTTCGGTTGATATTGAGAGACCAGCGCCGCTTATGGAGTATCGGAGATCGGAACGTATTATTTTAATTTTTAAATTCTAGATTTAATTATTAGATGCCGTTGCAGATATCCATAAGATTTTTGTTTAAAATGTAAGGAACACAAATCAATGCAAACATCAACATGGGTGAAGAGGGAGATCGCCTGGCATAAAATACAAGTTAACATAATATACAAGTAGACGTTATTAAGTGTATACCCGTGCAACCCCGCGTATGGAAAGCTATTATTTACATATACTTTTCAGACAGAAACTATATTTGAATTTTAAATATGGAAACCGAGAAGCAGGGCACTTTGGAGGTGTACTAATAAATTTTAGAATTAATACAAATTTTATTATAATTAATTTAATTATTATTTTTGCTTTTAATTTCCAATTAAATGTTATTATAGTTTATCTAGCTCACTTAAAATATTAAGGGAGAAATTTGTTAAGTATGGAAGAACTGGTTTTAGAACGGGAAATCAGCAGTAACATTGATTATGTGATAACAATGCCATAACAAATATCAGGCCGCCCGAAGAGCAATGCCCTACCAATTCGGCCGATCGATGGCTAAATGGGTAGAGCGCTGCTCTTCGGCACGGAAGTTCGTGGGTTTGAATCCCACTGCTGGCATGGATATTCACAGCCGTTCAAAAATTCATACTTTGGAGGAAAAGAGAAAATCTGTACGGTAAAGAGTTACTAGGAGTTTAAGTAAATAAGAGATTTTTATTTTGAGGCATTAAATTTTGAGATTTATATAAAAATGTTAATAATTATCATTGATTGTGAGACACTAAATATTTTAGCAAAATCATTGCATTGAATTATTTAATTCTATTTTTACTTGTCATTTGGCTGAAGTTACTGTGTTTGGTACTTATGCATTATCCCATTGACCATATTGCCAAGGAAAACTTGTTCGCCAAAGAAACTCAAAACAAGCAAGCTTAATAGGTGGGTAAATGTATAAGTATATTATTCTGGTTTTTTATTAAAATATCGATTAAATTTTTATTAATATAATAATAATAATAATTATTTAATAAAAATTAGTTAAGATTTTTGTACAAAATATAAGCTTATCTTTAGGGCTGTTATATATAAACATTATAGGGTTATCGTATTTGGCCATTATTCATGGTCACATAAGTACCCTGAATTCAAATTGGAAATTTTTTTATTGCATTCAGAAAACTGCTATATGATTAAACTAAGGTATGTAGGTACTACAACAATTTATTTATATATATATATATGAGTATAAACATTTATAAAGTATTTTTTATCATAAATTCTTGTAATTTCTCTAAAAGCACACATTTTATTTGTATGTACATCAGATTTTTTATTCATATATACTTTAACAAAATATTATTAAAGTCATGGAAAATGATCTACTAAAGTCATGAAAAGTCATGGATTTGAAACAGTTTATTTTGGCAGATACCCTGTATAGAATGCCATTTTAAGTATACAAATTCTCACAATGATTTTTTTATTATTATTTTCATGTAAAAAGTGAACGATTTAAGTGATCGGTCAAGTTAACCCATGATCGAGCATCTCCGGGAAATATGGATATCTGTACGGCTTCTACCGAGTTCGAAGGTATCGAAAGGATATAACTCTCGTAAAAGTTCTTTAATTTTTATCGTCCTCAGGCGTGTGTGGGAGGAAGGAATATTTTCTCTTTCGATTCCGTTCCATTTTCCTACCTGCCTAACTTCCAGCCAGAGAGCTTTCGTTTACATACATAGATTTATACTGTATGAACTCTGCTTGTGCAAGAAAATGTTTCAAAATCTCTGCTAGGCTCGAAATCGGTGAGCTTGTCTCTTGCTTCTATTGGCCTCACCACAACTTTACTTAACCTATTAACTTCTGAATCATTTCTGTTAAATGCATATTGATAAGTATCTTAAATCTAAATGATCATTGATTCCTGAGAGTAAAAAGAATATTCATTTTAAACAACTTTAAATATTACAGGATGTCATTTATAAAAAAGAAAAAATTCGGGATAAAATATTTAATTGCTATCATATGTGAATATAGAACTCTGAAATGAAGTTTTATAATAGATATATATGAGAAAAAATTAAGTAACATTTCTAATGTTAAGCCTCAAAGAATTAACTGACAGACAGAAAATTGATACTATAGAGGCACAAGGATTACGAGGAAAGTATAAGAGCAAGTAAATGAATATGACGCATACAGTACAAAACAAAATAGAAAAGGCTTTATTGACAAACTGTCGTTGGTACAGAAGGTTATCTTGTGATAAGGTAGAACAAACAACATTAAAGTATATGACTTCCTTTAACTGTAATATTTGCGTGGTACAGTGTGTCCATACTCAATATTAGATTATTCTAACAGTTTTGGGGGTAAGAGTTGCCATTCCTTTAAAGAGTATCTGTTTCAAGTGTCGTCGGAGGGTAATAAAGTGTTGCCAGGCTTCTTCCTAAGTGCTCAGTTTGAATCAGAGAAGCACGCTGGTCAATCTATTATGTGGATATCTCCATCTATCACACGCTCCTCTCTAGCAAGTCTTGTATAGCCGTACATTGCCATCTATATTAACAAAGTTGGGACCATTAGCAACTCGAAAAAGACATACGTGGTGGAGAATAACTTCATCATAATAACAATCTCCGTTGACTGAACCTCTATCGGAAATGTGGAACTCCATTCGTCCCTTTATTATAATACCTACCCGATTACAGCCACCTCCAAAGGTGTATTTCCCTTATGTTAGTTACGTCTCCTACCTTTCTCCCTATCAACGTCTACCGAGAATCATTTGTCCGAGTGGGATGACTGTCATCAGTAGCAAATAGTCCTGGCAGTGCTTAATTGAAAGCTATTCGGAAAGTCCTACTAGGATAGGGTGAAATGACAGTAATTCCACGCCAGAGCCAAAAGTTGTAAAGGGGTCTCGAGTTGATATGAAAAGTTCAGCATTGGGACATCTCTTCAGGTCATTTTCCCACAGGTCATAGGTTCCAGAACAGGGTGACCATTAATCCGCTTAGGCCAGTTCGGGTCGTATTCCTGATTGACGTAGCCAAGTTTAAGACAGTCAGAGAATAACACATTAAACCTCCGGGTCACCTCTGACTCTTAAACCCTTTAACGGACAGTGGTTTCGGAGCGAAACCACCTGTTAAAATCTTTCTCTGCTTTTGAAAGACATGGGATGGACTTTTAGGTTTTCTATGTTCATGCCATTTCCAACTCACAACAGAGAGTATACAAGAGCTCTATACTTCATTTGAAATAGACGTGGTTAAACTTACTTTATCTGGAAAAGTCAGTAATATAATTCTTTAACTTAAAGCCCAAATAAATGTCTATCCAAACAACACTTATAAATTGTTTATGTTTGGTACAGTCTACTGTCTTTCAACACGAGATTAAATAAGACCGAGACCTACAGCTTAAGGCCAATTAAGAATTGCTATGAACATCCATACCTGCAGTGGGATTTTAACCCATGAATTCCGATACTTGAAAGCAGTGCTGCTCTATATGGCCATCTTTCAGATGTAAATTGGTTAGTTTTTCTTTATCATAACCTTTTAGATAATAATCACTGTTCCCGCAGCATAATTAAACCTTTAAAAAAGCATTTTGGCTCCGTACTGGATTTTGCATTTTAACCATCCCTCAAATTCCCCTCCCTTAAAAAATGAAAAAAAAATTATGCATTTACACTTATAAAGTTCATAGATACCATTAATGAATTAATTTCATTAAATACCAAAGAATTTATAATAGTGACCTTTAAAGGTGTAAAATATCGGATCCGGAACAGGAAATAGTAAAAGTGTCACTGAACACATGGTACAACTAGAGTGGTACAACATCCGAGGAAAATGCTGATGCAGACGAACGTCTACATCGGTAAGTAGGACGTTATTCCGTTGATAAGGTATTAAATCTTTCTGTTGTTTAAACCAGTGTCATTAGTTTGGACTACCATAGAATAAAGACCTTGTGATGTTGAAGAATGCGTAGTAAATGAGGATATCCACTAAATGGATTGGCCAGCGTATTTCTCTGATTTAAATCCCACTGACCACGTGTGAGATACTTTAGGGAGACGCTTGGCTACACTACTTTCCTTTCTAATGAAGACCAGACAGTTGAAAGAGATTCTCTTTGAAGAATGGGAATACTTACTCCAAGAACTGTTAGATAATCTGGTGCTAGTATAGGCAGACGATGCCTCGCAACTACTACAGTTAAAGAAGGATATATACCTTATTGAGGTTATGTGGTTTGTTGTTCTTCCTGTTGAAATGGAAATATGCTGTAGCACTTCCGTTTGTCATACTATATACACCCTATTAATGTTTTTGCTATTATACTTTCCTTATCTTTTCAGTACAAGCATTAGGCCTCTGTAGTGTAAATTTCATGTCTCTCAGCTGATTTTGGGGGAATTAAGTTTTGAGGTAAAAATGAGAAAAGTTGTACAATAGTATATAAATTGTGTGATTCAAAAGTGTCATTTAAATTATGTGCCATAATCAGTGACGTAGCGAAGGAGAAGATGTGGGGGGGTTGTAATTCTCATCATGATTGCTGTACCCAAATATTATTTATATAATTAATTGTGACATATGAGCGAAGAGGGAGAATTCCTAACTAACAATGAAAAACTTCTTGCTATGCCCCTGGCCACAGTTTATCAATAGTGATAAAACAATAAATAGAACTGATTGTATATTTTGTCTCATAATTTCAATAATCACCACAAGCACTATAAATTTGTGTGTGTAACCCTGTTTTCTATTTTTTGTATATAAAATATAGAAGGCCAAATGTATATATGTATCATGGAATGTATCATGGAACATTTTGGGGTATATTATGTGCTACTTGTATAGAATATAGTAATGACTTCCGCTAAAAGTAAATGGTAATAATGACTTCCGCAAGACCTAATAAATCAGTAGCACGATACTGTGAGTGTCTGGTTAACATGAGAAGAATAGGTAAGATTATGTAGTTAGACCAATCATTTTATCGCTTTTTGCACCAATAGAAATGTTTGTCAGCAATCCCATTCATCATACTAATTCGCTAAGTTCAACGGAGAAATCAAGAGACATTTTCTATTATGTTAGGATAGGTCTCTTCTTTTTTTCTCTAAAGAATAGTCATATATAAAATACTCAAACCTCCTGGAAACTTATATACAACATACATTTTAATTTAATCGATTTTCGTCAAATATATTCAGTCTTTCGTGGATAAGAACACAACGATTGTGTGATTAATATTTTCCCCCATTTCGGAGCACCTGCTTTTATTAGCGTTGCCGTCTCCAGTGAAGTAGATTTTTGTAGCCATTTTACTATGGGAGCATTATATAGATGGCCAGAATTACTTTCTATGAGGGGGCAACATGAGTACATCCAAGCCTTACTCGAGAATCGAACTCAAGCCTATCGTGTGAAAGCACCATACGCTAATCACTATATAATCTGAGCGGCTGCGTCAATATTATTCTTAAATAGTTTGTGGAACATTGGCTTGACTTCCATAATCTTTAGCCACAGCAAAGTCCGCTTATAACATAGATAATTAAAAGCGGTTACAGATAACAACATGTAACAGGAATCGCTGTTGAGTAAGACAATCCGAACAGTTGTTCGAAGCAACATTTTGACCGTGAGGGTGAAAGTATATTGATTTATTAAGTTTTGAAACTAATTATATATCGAAAGTAATCAATCGATTTTCATACATGTCGATTTCTTTTTATTTCATTATAAATTCACAGCTTGTATTTATACCGTTTATGTCTAAAAGCAAAAAATATTTACAGCCCTTAATTCTAAAGAAAGCAACAATAAAGAAAGTGGTATATTTAATTAAATAAATGAAAATGCTATGCATACGTTTCACGGGAGAACGAAACATCTCAGCATTCATTTTTGTGAGATTGATTTCGCTATATTTAAAGATTCCATGGATGAGAAAAATTAAAAAAGAAATCTTTATCTTTAAAAAAAAATATTTTTTGCAAGAATTATTCAAATTTTGTAGGTTTTGTATATATTAATAATTTATCTCTTTTAATAACAACATTAATCGGACTTGGAGGAGACAGTATTTCATATTTTTATCGGAGACAGGAAAACTGCTAGATTCTGTCCGACACAGTTTGGTTTAGTTGGAGCTCTACGGTCTACTTTTTTGCAACTCGAGGGCTAATGAGAGCGAATCTACTGCTTAAAAACCTGATTCCGAACGGCTACCAGCCTTCATGCTACTGTGGGAATCAAACCCACGAACTCTGGTTCCGAAAGATCCCACGTGCCCAAACAGGCACGTAGGTAATATATTTTTACTGATTGTATACTATGCATTTCCTAGAATAAAGAATAAAAAGGTTTTAATAGTACAATAGAAACATTTCCCTCGCGTCAAATCTTTCAGTTTCTGAATAGATTGTCATAAGAAACATCGCTAGGTTTTTTTCCCATATTTCGGAATTTCAAAACTTTATAGACTAACCTATAAATATAAGAGTAAAAATGGTTGAAAATTCTATTTTTTTTCTTTCAGAGTTAGCCGAGTCTTTAATGATGCCTGTATTACCTTGCGAGGGAAAAACAAAGTCTGAAACTAAACCAGTAACTAATGAAACAAAACCTAATCCAGAGACACCCGTAGTCATCTCTTCAGATACCAATATTAATAGTAACCCGCCAAGTTCCACAGCAACGGTTTCTCCGAATCCGGCTACTTCTCCCCAAATGGTGCACGTGGAGAAACCCAAAGCTGAAAACCTCCAAGCCTGCTCTGTTGCTTTCTTACCCGTGTCACCCGCGTTTCCAAAAGAGAAAGTTAAAACTTCTTCAGTTTTTCAAGCACCGCCTCTTTTATCTTGTCAAGCTTTTGAGTGTTTTGACGTCTTAACATCTATAATGCAAGCATCTGGATACCAGGTAGCCCCCCAGATGGGAATGCCTCAAACATTCGATGCTTCAAATACTCGGGCTCATCGGAAAATGCAAAATATGCAGCAAGTGTATACTGACTTTCCTACAAAATCCGGAAACACCAAGTCAGGTAGAAAAAGGAGAAGGGGAAAGTCTCCAAAACTGGAAGGTTTAAACCTAAGTAAAAAAATGCACACTAAACCTATAGTGAGTGCCACTATAGCAAATTCCATAACGCAGTTAAAAATCGATCCAATTGTAAGTTGCGATAAGAAACCTCAAACTGAAACAGTTCAAAGCTCGCCTTTATGTTTGGTGAAACCAAAATCAAGTAAAAAGACTCCCTGTTATAAGACGAGCACACCTGACCCTGCAAAAGGTTTAGACTTGAGCAAGAAAATTCCAGAGACTGTAACTTCTGCGCAGTGTTCAGTGATCGTTTCCACTTCTGAGAGTCTAAAGTTTAACTTAGCATTCGATTACAATAAAGAGAAACCCAAAGAAAAACCTAAAAATGCAAGAAAAGAGAAAAAAATAATAACAGACATGCTTCCTGATATATATGATTTTACGGATGATTCCAATTTATCAGCTAATCTGGAAACTTCGAGAATTGAAAAATGCGCTAAAGAAATGCTAAAATTTATGAATCAGAAAGTTGAAGATACTGCTGCAGTGGCAGACCATATAACAGATATATCAATATCGAAGACCGAAATGGACAGTATTTTCAAGATGCTGGAAGTAGAAAATGAGCCTGGTAAAGAACTAAATACTATTTTACAGGCGGACGACCCCAAAGTGAGTGACACAGAAAACGTTAAAGAAGAAGATCCGATAGTCGAGGAAGAGGATAAACTTTGTTCAGGAGGATCACCGAATAGGGAGAAAGTAGCAGATAGGGGAGAACTCGTTGTAAATGAATCCTTAATAGAAAACATTAATCAGCTCAGTAAAGATTCAAATACTGAGTTTACTTTATTTTCACCTAAACCAGATGATGCTGAAGTTGAAACAGAAGACAGCAAACCAGCCGTGTCGTATGTTTTGGATACTGAATGTGATGATCTAAAAGATGACGAATTAGAAAATCTGGAAAATATAGAGAATGCTAATAAACAAATAGATGATGTTGACGAAGAAATTGAAGAAAAAGAATCCCATACGGAGGAAAAGGGATCAAAAGATGGTGTTGAAAACTTTTCAAATAATGATGACAGTATGCCAAATATTCAAGATACTGATTGTGGAAGATGTACTGAAAATAACGATTCAACAGAAGAAAATGATAAAAACAATGACGATGAAATAGACACAACAAAATGTGAGACTGAAATGGGGGAGGAAGGTATCTTGACGAAAGATAAGGATCACGACAAAACGTCACGTGACATATTTAACGCATCGGAAAGTGAACATTTCCCTGAGCTGAAATATGAAGGTAAAGATGAAAGTGGAGAAAGTGATGAAAGCAGTAACGATGCTCAAGATGCTGATGAGGAGTTGGAGTTGAAAGTTGATAAGCATCAGAAGGTAGGAAAAATACACAGCGTCGAGCTCGAAAAAGAAAGTAAAGACTGTACAACAAAGAAACTGAAGGAGGATATCGAAGATTCTGAAGAGGAAATCACCATGCCTGTATTAGAGGCAGAATCTCTTGACCCCAAAAGTGGATGCAGTAAAACAGATGCAGAGCAATGCAATGTTATACAGTTTGGAGAGAAAGAGAAAGAAAGAAGCAATGAAACGAAAAATATCAACTACAGTGTCCTAAAGAAAGACTGTGTCGTCGTTATACGCTTAAAAGACGAATACAGGAGGAGTTGGAGTAAGAGTGAAGGAAAACGCGGCAGTAGTAGTAAAAAGGAGAGTACATATGTAGAAGAAGATGAACAGCAAACAACAGAGGACGAAGACTGATGGCTGTACAATTACCTCAAGCAGTTTACCTCGTATCTCAAAATAATCCTTTACTCAGGTATAAAACTCAGTTGATTTTATTAAAAAAAATGTTATGTTTAGCAATATCTATGAAATGTGATTTATTTATACTGTTTTATTAATAGTTGAAGTATATTCCATATGGATTCCATTTAAGGAAAATTAATATATTTATATTCTTTCAATTTATGACATATTTTTGAGAGGACTTTTCTTAGAATATAACCCATTGTCAGATAATTCAAGAACTACTGCGAGTATGGCTTAATGATAAACTTGCACTCGTTCTGTATAACTTGATCTTATTTTGCACATCAAATGTATACCATTGCTTCGTTGTGATTTTGTATTTTGTAGAGCTGTAGAAGAAATTCAAGACCAGTTAAATAATTTTTTTCATTAAAATTTTATAACGTTAATTTTTTTTCGAACTAAATTACTAATTTATCAAAATTTAAGTTTCTCACTTCTTTTAGAAAAATTATTTATTAAGAATATCTAGCAATTCTAGTTCTACATTCAGTTGAAAGTAGAACTAGAATAGAAAACTATTAGAAATGGAAAACTATTCATGCATGAATAGAAAGTAGAAAACTATTCATGCATACACTGAAGTATCACGCACAAAATCCAAGCATACCAAAATTGTTAAATAGCCTCTACAGTATGTAAATTTAACAAGTAGTATATTAACGCTTCGGCAATATGCTTCCAGGTGAGAAATGAAAATAAAACTATCTTAACATTTGTTGTTCTTGTTGCCAATACCACTTGCCTGAACTAGGCAGAAGACTCTCAATGCTTGACCTCCAGAGGTATCGTTATCTCAACATTTATTTTGAGTGAATGTTTTTTTACTCTTATATAAATTTATTGAGATATTAGATCGCAAATGTACTATAATGACAATATAAAATCTATTTATTCTTCAAACCTTATATATAAGAAAGATTTTTAAATATAGTTAAATGACTTCAAGCACAAATTTTAATCGCAAAGTGATTAGATAAGCAAGCTTTACTGTTTCCTACCCACATTTACTTATTGGCACAACAGCACAGCTAATAAAACTAAAGAATTGAGCCGATCGCAACTAGCACAGAAACTTGAATGTCAGTTGGTCACAAGTTGTTATGATCTTTTGATTGGGAATAACTATAATTATAAATATTATGTATGCTTGTGGCTGACTACATCATATCTTTCTGGGTTACTTTAGTAAGAAATTGCAGTTTCCCCTTCCTAACTCGGAGAAAAGTGTGATGCAGTTGTACAGTTAGCTAACTGTAAGCAAGAACTTATAGTTATTGGCATTAAGACGGCTCATCCAAACAGTATCTCGACATTCAGTTGGCCCATCCTATTATTACGTTGGCATTCAATTGGTCATCGTTTACCCATCCTAAAGGCCCCTCCCCACTATGGTCCACTGCAAGCCATTATCACAGTCTGGAGAGGGTATGAATTATCGAGGTCGACGATGGCAGGCGATAAAATGGCCTGGGCGGAAAATGGATTCCAAAGCAATTTTTTCCCAAAGATCAAAGACATCCAGCATGCGCTAACAAAGTGCGCAGTAGACTATGGACTCATCCATGCGCTCTACTCATTTAGTGGTCCAGTGTGTAGATGCAACCCATGAACCATCGTCCAAGGTCACCATCAGGACCGGTATGCAGTGGTGAACAATTGTCCATAGTGGGGAGGCCACATAACATTAAGTTGGGATTCTATTAAAAACAACCAATAGCCAACTGTTGGCCTTTAGTTGTCCAGCGTATCATATGTGGATTGGCCTATCATACAGTTAATAGCTGGGATAAGTGGAACACATAGACGATGACTTTCAGTACGATTCGAATATCACTGGAGTGAATGTTTTAATAGTTTTCTAACCGTTCTTGCCTTTTGGTGGCCTCTCTGCATTACAGTGTTATTTCCATAATCCCGTAACAGTTGCAAATTTAATTCTAACCTTTGATATGATTAATGAATTTTTTTATTCTGACTCTATGGACTAGTTCAGTTCTGCTATTTCAAACAATTTTTTTAAAAATAAGATGTCAGTTTTTCTTTCATTTATGTTTATAGGTCGGTCTCTTTTTCTACGGCTCTATGTAAATTACTCACCCGATTTTATAGTATCCAGTATTCTTTTTCTTTTTTAAGAAAATTTAATTAAGTTCATATAGACTCTGTTATAATTTATAAAAATCTGTTTTAGACAGATGAAAAGTAATAGTAACTTTATTATTATTTAAATTCAATAATTTGAATATTATTTCAACAGTTTATTCCCTTTGAGGTTAAGAAAAAATTTATAGCACAGTAAAAGATGTTTATAATTGACTGAAAGACTAAGAAATCCTGCTTTATTTACGTCTCGATTTTAAAAATAATAAATAGATTTTATTATTTATGAGATGCTTTTACATTGTTTGTACGATTGTTGCCAAAGCCAGATAACTTAAATTAATAGTTCTAATCCTTTGGAAATAAATTTATTCTAGTTGGAAATTTATACTTGTCTGTTTAAAGGTGCGTCGACAATTCTATAATTTTTTTAATCGGTTAAATATGAGGATTGAACTTAAATCTGATGAGTCAAGACAAATGTATTGGTTTATAAAGATATCTTATTAATATTTTTTTTCTACCCGCATCGTATTTGCTAAGAAAATTATATTTACAGAATACTTCACCACAAATACCTAGATCGACTTGTCACGTTGCAGGTACATGGAGTCAAATTTAACTTTTAAAACATTTCTTCAAAATGTATTATCTCGGCATTTCGAGATAGACTTTTAACTTTCCTAAAACATATTTCCATAATTCCAACACAAGTTATTACGATTTAGTAATTTTTTAAATACACGCAAGAGCCAAAGCATTATGACCACCTGTCAATAACGAGTTGGCCCACCTTTGGCGAACAACACAGCTTTAGACCGGAGACAGATTGTACCAGATATTTAAACAATGGTTACGCAAATCCGAGATATTGCGAATAGGTGGTCTTTGAACTCTGAGCTGCCGTCCCATTACATCCCAAATGTGTTCTATCCGATTGAGATGCGGTGAGTTAGGCGGCCAGGACATTAATTGGAATTCAACATCATGTTCCTGGAACCACTCCAACACAATTTTAGCCTTGTGACACGGGGCGTTGTCTCATTGGAATATTCCATTTCCAGCTGGAAAAACAGAGTCCATGTAAGGGTACAACTGGTCCGCAGTCATGTTCAGATACCCTGTAGCATTCATGTTCTGCTCTACCACAACCACGGGTCCCAGAGACGCTCATGAGAACGTCCCCCAAAGCATAATACCGCCTCCACCGGTCTGTGTATGACCTACTGTACATTGAGTGAGCAACTATTCGCTTGGAAGACGGTGTATCCTGACAGGCCATCGGCGTCATGAATGACAAACCATGATTCATCTGACCAGGCAACTCTCTCCCACTGATCCATGGACCAGTCGCGATGTTCCCGGGCAGTTGGTGATGAAGCTTGGTCAGCAAAGGCACACGAGTGGGACGTTTGCTGCGTAGCCCCATATCCAACAGTGTCCGCTGGACAGTGTGCTCCGATACTATTCTATTTGGCCCTGCATTGCATTGTGTTGTCAGCTGAGCTACTGTCTGGCTCCGGTTTTGCTTCACCATGCGAAACAGTCTCTTACGACCTTTTTCTTTGATAGCGTGTGGACGTCCAACACCATGTCGTCTACTGCTGGTTTCATCGTCATTCATCCACTTTGCATATGTACTAACAACTGTAGATCGCGAACAACCCACGAGTCGTGTAGTTTCGGAAATACTTACATTACAGTTAAGCCATTACAATCTGCCCTCTGTCAAAATCGTTTAGATCTGCAGCCTTTCTCATAACACACAAAAGTGAAAGAATGATTCTTCAGACTCTCCAGCAGCAGTTACATACCACTTCTATCTGATCACGTGCCTTCCACGTCATCCAAGCGAGTTCTTTGCAAAATGTAGGGGTGGTCATAATGTTTTGACTCTTGAGTGTATATTTTAAATTTGATTTAGTGGGACACAATGGAATTATAGTCGGCTTCCTGAAATGTTGTCTTGAAACTTAAAACTTTCTAAATTGAAATGATCTTGAAAAACTTACTACTGAAATAATTTTGATAGTTACAACTTATCAGGCAAATGAAATAAACTCTTTCATTATGCTGTTCATTATCTCCTGCCTAACTACAGAAAAAAATTCCTTTACAAAATCAGATCTTTGAAACTCAAGAATGGCATCATCTGTGCTACACAGAGGATACAGTTGAAATCTATGGTTAAACTACTCAAACGCTGTCTTCAATGAATTTTTTTATTATCTTAAAACCCAATACGGAAAATGATGATGGCAAAGCAGAAACACGATTCCAAAATAAACTGTGTTTCCCTCTTTTAAAATTTATGGGGTTTTGTGAATTTAGTATTTTCTTGTTTTAAAGACTATGAAATTATTGGGATATTGTTAAACGATACAAGCTATTCTTACCAAATCTTCGAATAGTCCCCAATAACATCAATGCACTTTCGTAGGTAAATTTACCACAGATGGTTCAAGTCATCCATTTCTTGAAATATATGAAAAATATCCTTTCGTTTCCCCATCTTTCTTTTCGGAACGAAACGTAGAACACGTTTAATCTCTCATTTAAATCATAAAAAAATAGTCGGGTGAAAAGTAGTTTTGTTCTTGTCAATTACTTTTTTTTTCTTTGGAACTTGATTCTGATATAGCTAAATTGCAATATTGCCACAAATTATCGTCTGTGGATAAAAAGGAGCTCACATTTACATGATTTTTAAATATTTTTACAGATACTAAAGCATACGCATTTTTAATAATTTCAAATCAAGCAAATAAATGTCAATTTTAAACATCCTCTACTGTGCAATTGCTGGTGTATATTCATATATTAATATGTTGTTGTGTAAGATTAGTGTTTCTAATCATAATGATCTCAGGACACATCTGTAAAAAGTTATTGCTGAATGTATCACTCTTATGGGAATAATTTATATTCGTGCATTTTTCAATGTGAACAAAAATTCCATTAAAAGGGTAACAGATAATTTGGCAATGCATTTTATGTTCTTGATTGCGTTTTCATTTGATTTGTGTGCAAATTTACCTGGCGATAACTTAAAGTCTTAGTTTTGACCTTTAATTCAACAAATGGGAGCACATTAACAATCTTTTAGCATTCTTTTAGCACTGTAAAAAATTACTATTATCTCTCGGATATTTCTGCGTTTAGAAGAGTTTTTAAAGTCTGTCTAAATCGGCAATTTTATAAAACAACATTGAAAAAAGCAGTACCTTGTTAATGTTACAATAGGAAATAGATAAAAAAAAAGTTTCTTGGGGCAAATTTAAATCTTCTTACAGAATTTTTTTAATGATTTTTAAACATGAGTTTTATTGAAAGTAAGTTTATTAAAACGTGGCTTCATTTCACTTCAGTCACGTTTCTATTGTCTTTTATCTCACCAATACTACTATTGTAGTTTAGTTAATACTTAGAATAACAAAGTAAACTTCAAAATTTTGACACACCTTCAGTTTCTTTAATGCTAATGTGACTTTTTAGTGCACTTCGCTACTTATAAATAGTGGCACTATCCTTGTTCAAATTATTAGGTACATTGGCCCTCTTAGCACGACTGGATCCGGACAGCCAACTTCAGTGCTACAGTTCCAGGAGAAAGACGTTTTATTCAGTGGCGCCATCTATTTATTAATATATTAACTAAAACTATTCAAGTAATTTTATATGATTTTGGGCATTTCATGTATTATTTTATTTAGTTTTTGACAATATTTTAATTTCATTTTGCATTTTCTCTTTTTTATTTTATTTATTTATTTATTTATTTATTTTTTTTTGCTTGAATTTTAATTTTTTTATTTTAATTTTTGTTAATTTTTGTCGTTTTAAGTTTATAAAATTAAATTTTGCTAAGAAGTGAGCTTGAGGAGTGCTTGCATCATTTTTAATATTTTATTTACATTTTTGACAATTTTTAAAATTAATATTAATTTTACTGTCAATTTTTTTATTATCATCTTTTTTTTTAATTTCAAGTTTTTTAAAATAGTTTTTAAAATATTTAAATGAGGTATAAAGTTTATAATGGCAAAAATTAATTTTAAAAACTTAAAATAAAAAAATAATAATAATTAATTTTAAAAATTGTCAAAAGTGTAAATAAAGTATTAGAAATGATGCAACCATATCTCTAGCTCATTTCTTAGCAAAAAATTAATTTTATAGACTATAAACGACAAAAGCTAACAGTAATGATAATGAAAAATTTTAAATTCAAGCAAAAAATAGAAAGGAGAAAATAGAAAATTAATTTAAAATATCGTCAAAAATGTCAATAAAATACAAAACTTCCCAAGATCATTCAAAATTTACTTGAAAAGTTTTAGTTAATATATTAGTAAATAGATGGCACCACTGAATCAAGCTATTTTCTCCTGGAACTGTAACACCGAAATTGGCTGTCCCGATCCACTCGTCTCTTAGCCCATTACAGCTCCCACACTGGCTGTTTTATATTCATAATCATCAAGGTATCTGCTTTTCGTAAGCATTACGCGTTTTATACTCGGCTTTGACGAGTGAAACAAATCTATTAGACAGGCAGATCTTGACTAGATTTTAATAAGCCAGCTCAAAATTTTTGTTAGGGTTTCTCGCTTCTTGTTGTTCTCAAATATGTTTCAGTCTTAGAGAAGTGTATCCACACATCGCCAGGTCAGACCTTTTACCTTGATCTTCGAAATTTCAAATGTGATACCAAAGGAGACAAAAAAAATGCCAAATTATACCCTTAATGGAATTTTAGCTGTTAGTGTGTGTATCCAGGACGTACATAACTGTTTTTAAACGCTGATTGTGATAAATGAAATTTTGAACGTGCTATGTAGGGATCCCATCCCAATCGTCCACGATTTGCTAAAGAGAGGACGTTAAATGATTTTATAAAATGATAAGTTGTTATTGTTATTTTTATTCTCTTGATTCATATCAACAATTTTCCCCTTCCTTTTCATGAGGCATTCCTACACCTGAGATTGAAGCAAATTTTCATTCAAAACTTTTTGAGCACATTTTCAATCCGTAATTACTAAATGCATAAGCCGGAACAAGTCGTGATAATGCTAGTGTAACTTATTTCTAGTATCAGAGATTCATATTTAACCTTCAATATCTCTCCGATAACCCTCGGAAATAAATAGAATCAAAATCCGAACATCTTGTATCTTGAACTACATTTCATTACAGTCAACTCAGGTATGTTCAGAGTAAAACAATTCTTATCATCGATGTTTCTAAGGTTTTTGCAATTCATGATTTTCATGAGATGGGTCAACATGATTATATAGGTTCAGCCCGTCAACCATGAGTTTCTTTCAGTTCGCATGAATAGCATAGTGAGGAAACAAAACAACTGAACAGGAAATAAAGTATAGATAATTATGGATTCATGCATTCATGACACAAAATAAAACTAAAGAGGGGAGAGTTTAGGAATAGAGAAACACGATATTTTTGCAGCCGGAAACATCCATTCACGCCGGAGACTCTTTCAAGAATGAATAGTTTAGTGTTTTTTTTTTTCGGATCCTAGCTGTCCAATCAGAATTAAGAATATCAATCTATGTGAATTTATCTAGTCGAGTATTAAAAGGGGGTGTAAACTTTGAATACGATGGCCATTTTAACACAAGTTCTATAATTTTTTTACATTTAAAAAATCTATATTATTTCTTACATTTTTTGTATTTTTAAATTTTTTTTTACATTATAAAACACACAAAAGGTAAACTACTTTAGCAAAAATGGTCGTAGGCCTCTTTTTATTACTTTTCCTATTAGATTTCAATATTACTTTTTACATTGAATATTTTATGGAGATATCAGATATGCATAGGCATCCATTAATAGGTGCAGGTGTACATTTAAACATCCCTCATGTTGATCTACATAAATTTAAATCAGTAAGAATCGTTCGTACTGGTTTAGCAGAATTATTCTTCACTAGATTGGTTTTGTGTTCATAATCCGTGATATCATTCTAGTAGCCACCTCAAGAAAGGAGAATTAGCCTTTTCTCCATTTAAGTGCTTTCTTGGACTGCTTTATATAATTTATATATCACAAATCTGTCCGTCTGTCCTCGCATTTATGAAGCGGTTGGACCTGGAATGGATACAGGCGAAATCCACTCTTTCTCTCCTTTTTGTGAGTTTAATGCCATTATTTCAAGCCCTATTTTCCTCGGTTAAGAGAAGGCGATTAAATTTATCACATAAATAGGTAAAAATAAGATTTATTTCTAGCAGTATGACGTCATTTCTTTAACCATCTCATTGAATCATTTCTTATTTTAAGTTATTTAAATATCGTCTGTATTGTTTTCATACGTTTTATCACGGAATGTAGATATTACGTCAATAATTTTCTTTTATACTTGGCTTGAATAATAGATTAGGTACACATGTGATCATTTTAAATTAAATCATCGATTTTTTTTGTTGCGATGAAATTTTATCGCCGGTACTAACAACAAATTCTTTTCATAAAAGTCTAGGAGTCTATTTTACGGACTCATAAATAACTAGTGTTTAAGTTATCTATCTTTGAAAATGAAGAAATTTGTTCGTTTGTGTGCTTGTTTTTCATACATAATCACACGGTTCGACTAAATGAATTCAACGTGGTTCTAAACTGCATTCACAGCATCAGGAGACTGTACTTTACAATTCTCGAAAATTAAAAACTTTACTGATCCCGTCATATGATGGGCTATATTCTAGTACATAATAATCAGCGCAGCGGAAAAGTTAAACAGCTTTTTTTTATAGTTGTAATATCATCGGAGGTAGTAAAATTAACCTACATTTTAAAATGTCACTCGCGATTCTGAAACCTGAACTGCATAGATTTATTCAGATATTCATAAAGCTGAACCGTTTTTAGTGCTTCACAAATGCTAATTTAGTGATATTTCTTGGTTGGATTACCAACCAGATTTCGCTACCTCATTTAAATATCTATGCAACCTATAAATCATCATGGAATGGAAATTTGCTTACTTCTCACAGATTAAGAAATATTGTTATTGTTATTATATTTATTGAGTTTACTATGATTTAATTGTATCTTAAAATAATGTTGTGGATCACTTATGTTTTATAGTTAATTATTTGCTATGTTACATGTTTTTTTCTGATAATAATTTCTCACTTTTATGAAAAGCCGTCCTGTCTTTTCACTCACCATGGGATCCTTAAGTTAATATTGCATAAAATGCATTCGGGTAAATGTCTATAAAAAGTATTGATGTTTTTCCATGTAAAATTAGTGATAAAACGTGTACTTTTTTGTCAGAAGTTATGTCACGTTTTAAATGTATTCATTGGCCGTTAAAGAGGTTGTTTTTTCCCAGTAAGATTCTATTAAAATGCATAGAAAAATGTATAGAACAAAGTTAAGTTGAGTTGTTTAATCTATTGGTGTTACTTCAGAATAGGGTACCTATTGTCGAATTTGGTGAAATTACTGGCGGTGTTTATGAAACACAAATTAATAAACTAATATTACTTTTAGTTATGAGTGCCAAGCGAGGTACAGAAATAAAGAAAAGGAGTATATTTTTCTAAGAACTTCGGGAGATTTAACTTTAAAAAGACGATATTTCTGTACTAGAATAAGGTCGTCATGATACTTCATGTTTTTGGTGATAATACTAACAAGGTACCTATAAGAAAAGGTATTTTTGGCGACTTTTATTGGTGCAGAGCACGCCAATGTAGCATAATTATAAAATTTCGTTTAATTAACTAAAACCATTTACAAACTGGGCATTCATATATTAACTGCATGTAAGAACAATTAATTCCTGAAAATAGCTTACAAACCCAATAGCTCCAAATTATTTAAAAAAAAAAATAGCTACCGCGAATTGCTGGAGAATGAAACTACAAGCTAATAAGAAATTAAATCCTAACGGAATTGTAGAATACGAGTTTAACCGGTTCGGATTTTCGGTAAAATCGTTGTTCACTGTAGCTAATGAATTTAACTTCATAAAATTAATAACCAATAATAATTAGGAACATTTAATACAAAACAAAAGGGTTGAAATGGAGAACCTACCAAAATAATATAAATCAAAAGAAAGTGCATGTTTGTAAACAAATACGAGTACTGACCACAACTCAACTTTTCGTTGGCAAAACATGGCTTTCTTTCATTGTATCTTATGAGCTTTCATTTGGATCACGTATACAACAAAACTAAATTTTATTTAAGGGAAGAAGAAGGAAACATCACAAACTGGCCAAGTAATTCAAATTAGATTTTTTTCAGCACTTACAAAAGTATATATATTTTTTAAAAAATTAAACACTTTACACAGTACTATTAAGTATCATAATCAAAGTATAACTACTTTGATTATGTTAACAGGTTACAATAAACTATTACATAAATAAGAATCTAATAAAAATGTGTAAAATCTGATCATTTTAAAGACAAAAAATAATTACATTTATAAGTACAGTACTTCTCACATAAGCATAGAAAATACATTAGAAATATAAAAAAAACTTAGTAATAATAAAAAAATTCTTAAAATCATAATAATTTTATATAATCTATTAAATTACAATAAGGTTAACGTTTTATAACCATTCTGAAAATGTTTGTTGCAAGTTCTCGAAGAACTTGGAGTCCAGTCTTGCCTTTACAAAGCTTTTATCCAAAGCATTCGCAATGTAGGATTTTTAGGAAAGTAATAAAATCCAATATATTCGCCTTTTTTGAAACTCTTAGTACAACCATACGCACAACAGCTTGTTACCATTTTCAGATAATTAACAAAATTGAAACTCCAATAACAAGCAAAATCCGTAGGAAATTCAAATGTTCTGCCAACGAGGAAATTGAGCTGCCATTTTTGCTGCACCTGACGTCATGCGCACATTCTCTATAGTCCCGGTTACGATGCTTAGATCTTTATCTCCATATTGGCGGGAATACCGTGTTCTGGTGTGAAACCGACCTCTTTTGATAGCTTTGATCTGACCCCATACAGTACTTCGTATTTTTCATCCTTAGTTCTTGGTCTCAACCAAGTTTTTCTCTAGATGAGAAGAAAAGCTGTAAAATATAACAATATATTTCAACACCCTTAATTAAAATTAAATGAATTTATTTACACTTATAAAAATTCAAATTGAATGGTAACAGTTTCAGTTGTAGAAATTGTTACCATTCTAGTAAATTTTAGTCATGGTGAGATTCCTTGTCCTGCATGAAGCAGAAGAAAATTCTACGATACAGAGTACGTGGTTTCAGTAAACTTCAACTATGGAAACTATACTTTTCTTACTAAGGTGCTATATCTTTTCAATTGCTCATGTATAGCTTAATAATTGTTTTAAATCGATCGATATGTTAAGTCTCTAAGCCGAAAAATTTTGAAATACCTCTGAAATAATTTACAACATTAAAACGAACTTTAAATATCTTAAAACTGAGACAGAGAGATGCCAAAAATATTCTAGTTATTTGAAGATTAAAGGGGGAGACTTAAATATCGCAAAATATAAACTGTAAACTAAGAATTGTTAGCACTTGTTTCATGATTTATGTATAACTGTGATTACAGATAACTCCTATTTGCTGACATTAATGGTATTCATAAAATGATCTTATCGAAAAGCAATGAAAACCGTTCATTTTTATTATGTGCCAAAAATGCTCCATTTTATATAGACTTACGATTGTTTAAATTCTCTGGTTTTCGATACACTCTTTTTAAAATCTTCAAAATCCCCTAAGCCAATGAATACATTTCTTGTTTAAAGCCCAATTTACTTAAGAGGAGTTGCCAGATCATTAGTGTAATTATTCAAACATTAAGATGGTTTCACACTAATAACCTGCAGAGTATTTCTCAAATGTGTTTCGCTGCACAGTTGTGCCTTGACTTTAATGCATTTCACGTCAGAACTCTTAGTTTAAATTATTCAATATCAAATTCGCTTTACTCGTCAAAATGAATTGAACACCATCGGGAATGTTTTGGTGTTTTTCTTTCAAATGTACAATTCGTTTTTCTTCTTGTTTAGACATTGTCCAAGTCAGTTTTTAAAACAATGGGAATAAAGAACTGGCACACAAGGCCGAACAGCCAATCCAAGGCTGTCATGGAAGTGTCTCCAGCAGAATCCCTTGGCGTACTTCAGACTTTCGTGTCAATTACTTTCAAGATGGCAAATGCATATATTACGCGTTGACAAAAATATAATAGACATGTCAAAATATAATACAACTTCGTCAGCTGAGACGTTATCTTTTTGTTCAAAATTAAACATTTATGGACTTGTTTTTTTCAGTTCATTAGTCCATTAGGAGAGGTTTGAACTCCAAAACCTCACTTTTGCTTACGCCACCGTCGAGAACAAATTATTAACTAATTGGAACTTTATTGAACTAATCTGGAACACCATTTTTATTAAAACATTTCACCAATTTTTTCTCGTATTTTCATGTAATGAGTAAGAGGGGTTAATGAATCTTCTTCGTTGGTTTTTAAGAAAATGAAGTTCATTCGTATCTCAATTTCGATTCATAACTTAAGGCGAGGACTGAGACCCGAATCATAAGTGGAACAAATTTGTATGTCTAAGCACTCGTAAGTCAAGGTACTACTATATCACTATCAGTTAAAATCGTTCTCATGCCTTGTGATTAACTTATACATTTTCGAAACCAATAGACTATAAGAACAGTAAAAGGCCTGTCCGATAACGTCAGGGGAATCCAGCAAATAAGGCAAAAGAAATTTTTGGGGAATTCCCAGTTCAGCTTTCCCTTTCATTTAGAAAAGGTCTCTAACTAAACTAACAGATCTTTCTAATCAAAATAAATTGAATATTTTTATACGAGTATAAGTTAATGCATCATATAAAAATCAATATAATGTTAGATTAGTCTTCAGAATAAATACCAATAATTAATATATAGATCGATATTCTATATTCAAATCCCTTATAAATAATAAAGATATACGGGTAAATAATTTTGTATCATACATATTCTTAAGATAAACTGTTTAACACAATGTTCAACGCTGGCAGCTCCTTTATTTAAGTTTTTATTTAGTGTGCTAAATTGACATCTTAGATTTATCTATTAGATTTATACTTTTTTTCTATTTCCACTTTCTTAAAGTAGATTTTTATAATGATTGCTTTTTGGATATGATGGGCTTTTACCGAGTTTTTCAGACGCAATTTGTGTGTAATCTATTTTAGTTAGTTTTCTGTAAATGCATAGATTATGTTTTATATGTTTTTGAAACACTTATTTTCTAACTTATGTTTCATCATAATAAAGCATACTGTGTAACGAGATTTCTGAATTCTTCTTGGTCTCAAATTTTATTATTTCCTTTTAAAAATCGAAAGTGAAACACTCAATCTGAAAGCAGAAGAAATGCTTTCAGAAATTTTGTGAGTTTTAGTGCAACTAGAGTTGTAAGCAGTGGAAAAACCCCGGATTAAACCCGGGAAAAAAACGGGTTTTTTTGGGAAGGGAATTTTGAAAATTTCCAAAACATGGGAATTTTGAAGTATTTTGTGTACTTTTATCCTAATCACACAAGACAATTTTTACATTTCATAAATGATTTGATATTAATAGTTAACTCGCAACTTTATAAAACTATTATAAAAAATAAACGTGTAAAGAAGCCAAACATCCAAAAAATTGAATAGTTGGAATCAACTAACTATATTTGGCAAGGTATCATGTTTAGCATGAAAGTATAAGTATATATTTCCTTTGAGAAATATCCAATATTTTCATTATTACATAAATATTAGGCCATAATCTGTAGTGTCACAAAACCCATAAATCATTATTTTTTTTTTGGATAACATCTCTCTCTCTCTCTCCATATATATATATATATATATATATATATATATATATATATATATATATATATATATATATATATATATATATAATGTTTGTGTGTCTAGAAATTGGACACAAAATGCAACATTGTCATTTGATGACACCTTTAAATGATATATGCATTACAAAAAATAATAAACTGTTATTTTAAATTTAATGATTTATTTTTATATTATAAAAGGAGGGGAGAAAGTTTAACATAAAGCAATTTACATAATAAATAATGATAAAAATAATGTATATAATTATTATATTAGCAATTAAAATTGAAGCAACCAGTTATGTGTTTGATAAGACTAACAGGGTAATTAATTACATAAGTACTATTATAAAATAATTTAAATGATCATTGCTATTATTTCTTGAATATATATATATATATATATATATATATATATATATATATATATATATAGATTGCCAAAAGTAAAAAAAAATCTCTTAGAAATAATATGCTAGTTCTTAAATAGCCACTGTTGAAAAAATAAATGTAAACATTGTTAAAATGATTTCTTCCCGAAGTTCCCGAAATTCCAGGTTTATTCCCCAAAATTCTCGGGTTTATTCCCACCTCTTCAAAATTCCGGGTTTTTTACATCTCTAATGACACCTCAGAACAGCAACTCCATATCCACGGTAGTAACTTGTTAGACATATAAGAGTATTACCATACTGAGGCCAAGATACGTCACAGGTGACTTCTACTTCATAATGACGTCAGAGAGGAAATTTATGGTGCCAAATTCCCATCTCTGGCGATTTCTGATGTCATTTTAACGCGGAAGCCGTCTGTGACATATGTCGACAGCAATATGGTAGCAGCCCTAGACTATATTAAAATACTGATTTTAGCTGATTCATGACATACAAAATTTATTAAAATATTGTAGATATTAATATTATTTATGTAAAGAAATTTTAAAAAGTGCAAAGTTTTGATAAAAATAAATTAAACTCAAATAAATACTCAATTAAATACTCAAGTATTCAAAATGCAGAACGAAGCATCAACATCGGTGAAATCTTATTGGAGAAGATTTAATAAAGGGATGTAAGAGTGCTATAGCTCTTGGACTTTTGGGATCATAGTCAGGCAGATTTTCTATTTCGCCGTTACTTACTTTGTAAAAGTCTCCAAAAAAGTTCAATGTAAGATAAAAACTTGAATTTAATGATTTGTTTACAAATCAAATCCATTTAAACAGTAAATTCCGGTTATTTAAATTCAACTTTCGGTTTGTCGATCAAAAACGAAAATTGCCATAACTTCTAATTCCTAAATCGTAAAAACTAAAACTATTTTGGAATGCTAACGTTATAGTCTTCTAAATAAATCAGTAAAATGATTTTTAATTTTTCATCAAAAACCCTCATTGGAACCCAGTCGGATATGTTTGTTGGAAATTAGTATAAATGTTATTCAAAACCTGTTGCTTAGGATGAACTTCATAGCACCTCTGTCTTTAAAAAATTATCGGGGATCATAGATCGGAAGTTTTGTTATTTCTTCCTTTCTTACTTTGTACAAGTTTCCAAAAAAAGTTCAAATCCAAATTCCTAATGACTGCTCTAATTGGACCCATTTTGGTATCACGATGTACTTATTTATTTGTATGGTAGCAATGCGTTGAACAAAGTGCAATGAACAAAGACTTGCACTGCGAATTGAACAAAGTGTTTTGTTTTGCACTGCGAATTGAACAAAGTGTTTTGTTTTGCACTGTTTGCAACTCTTGAACATGAGTGTTTGAAGCTGATCCCCAAATCTGAGAAGCATAGAGAAGTGTGGACATTAGGATAGTCATCTTGTACAGGAGTAGTTTAGTACCCATAAGGCAATTTGTCGCAATGTCACGACCTACTATAATGCCCTTCCCATTCATTTTCATGTTTACAACAGCCAATAGACAAACAATAAACTGCTCTTCCGTTTGAAACTAAAGCCAGAATTGTCATAATTTGAGAATTTGCCCTACTGCGTAAAATCGCCTTATACTAATTTTTTTCTTTTTTTTTTTACACAGGAGGAATTTGTTTACAGTTGTAGATAACAAGATATTCACGTCAAGAGAATTTTAAAGTGATAGAATTGTACCAAACGATTTTCTCCCCAAAAATAAGGTATAATCAAATTTGCAACAATCGAATGATTATATTATTTTACTAAGGGCCGATCCCACCAAAGTCGTTTAACGCTAAGCGAGACTAAACTCGGTTTAAACGGAAAATTGCGTTCCCCCATTGGTTGGCGCCAGGGTTAATCGTGGCTAATCGTAGTTAGCCGTTAAACGACTTTGGTGGGATCGGCCCTAACACCGCGTTTACACGAGTCAAGTAGACGCTCAAGTAGGTCAGTCAAGTTGACTTGAAAGTACTACTTGACTCGTGTAAACGGGTCTGGTCAAGTCAAGTAGCTACTTGAGTCAAGTAGTGAGTCAAGTCAAGTAGTTCTTCACGGTGGACAAGTAACTTGACTCAAATGAATCAAGTAAAGTAGAGGGCGCCACTGATGTGTAAATTCTGTATCATTTCTCTATTTGTAGCAGTCGTTTGTGTTTAGTACGTGGACTTTATTTTTGTTTCAGTACGTGAAAGATATTAGAAAATGAAAAAAAATTAGGATTTAAACTAGAGGTAAAGCATGGAACATAAATTTTCCATCTTTTCAAATTGTTCCAATTAATGGACGAAATTATAGATAACTCTACAACTGATAATTAAGGTAACCCAAAACAAAATAACTCTTTCACAAATAAAGTTTATTCTTACAATAAAAGTGTATGTAATACTTTTTTGTTATGTTAAGGGGTGTCATTAGTTTTAAGGAGTTACAAATGCAAGAATTTTTGTTGCTTTTCGGCTTACCAAACTATTTTTTCTATTATTATCTTAAGTTGTTTGAAATTTTCAACATTTGATCTATATACCATGTTAAACATTTTCTTAAGTTTACTTTGTTTTTAGAAAACATATTTTTTTTTCCAGTAAAGTACTTATTTTTAAAATTTCGTTGACACATTATCCGCTGAACAGATGCATAAAATAATATAAAATGAAATATTACTTATTTTTAACTGTTAATTGGAAGAATTTAAAAAATACAGACACACTGATAAATATTCACAGAGATTATTACATAATTTATCATAAAATTTAGTTTTAAAAAAGGGAATATTAAAATGATTCTAAGGTGCGTATGCAATTTATGGAAGCAAGGATTGAAACATAGCTTTATATTGCATATTTTGCATGCTAATTATTATTATTACTATTTGCTTATTTTGTTGAATTTTGTTTGTTTGAATGTCTAAAGATTCTAAAAAACATGTACACTTTCTCCTAAAATTTTCTCTTTTACATCTTTTTTTTATTAATTTTCCCTTTTACGGAAAAATTATTTCCTGATATCTTACTGACTTTACTAAATATCTTAAAATTCACCCTCTCTAAACAATCAATTTAATGATATCAGTCATATTCTTTCCTAAACATTCCACACACGAAACATCTGCTAAACTGAACACCTGCGTAATAAAAAAATATAAATTTTACACCAGGAGAATGAATATTCAAATAAAGCTAAAATAGTATGTGAAAATTGCATTTTAAATTCTATAAATACCAAATTAATTTTAAAAAATAGAATGAATTAGATACTCTCAAAACTGTATAAAATTTCCGTATATCATTACAGAATATTTTCGCGAAAATTTGAAATCGCGAAAATATTCTGTTAATAGTCTGCAATAGTTCTTGTTTAGAGGCAAGTTACTTGACTCGTAACTTGACTACGTGTAAACGCATGCATTCAAGCTCCAGGTGAGTCAAGTAAACTAAGAAAAAATACGCATGCGCGGAGTTACTTGACTTGATCGTCTACTTGACTCGTGTAAACGCGGTGTAAGACCTTGTTTGCTTTCTTGTTTTGCAATTTAATCAGTTTCTTAACTTTATGCTTTTCGTAGTATTGTTCACCTCAATATGCTCCAGGTTCACTGTTTTTTCCAAACTTATGTTGCATATTACAACATCAAACCAAACTGAAAACATTCATTAAGAATTCTACAGCAATTTTAATAATTCTGTGAGTTAATATTACCCGAAAAATACTTCATGTATAGTAAGACAAAGTAAAACTCGTACGCTGCTTTTTCTGTTCACTTTGAAACCTTTAAATAAAAATACATAATTTGACATATGTTTTACTCAAAAAACAATCAAAGCTCTTAATATTTTTACACAACTTTAAGCACTGCGCAGTATTGAAAGAAAGTATCACCTATTTAGCTGGATATAAAAAAATATTCAAAATAATGCTTATATTTAGTGTAAGCAATAACAACTTTTTGTACTGTGGGAGTAGAAACGGTATTAAGTTTCTGCCGGCTGCATGTTTGCTTGAATGAAGGCAGATCATTTATCAAATAGCTTGGCAATGACAACAATCATACTCTGCGGTAGGATTAAGAAACTAGAAATTATCTTAATAACTAGAATGACGTAGTAACCTGACATTTAAACAATGCTATTATGCATTAATAAAGATTAGAAAAGATAGAAATTATTCTTGTGCCTTATGTTGTCTTGTGCTACCATTTATATGATAAATGGGCATGATGACTGAGTTCAAAATCTCTGCATCCGATTTGAATTTCTTCTTGCAATTATTCAAGGCCGTAGGCAAGGGAGGGGATTTAGGGGACCGGTCCCTCTCCGAAAAATTGACCACATGTGTGGGTGTGTCTTCTGCCTAGATGTGCATAGGCCACAGTGTCTCAGAAAGAGACTGCTTAGGCCATAAATGTCTTGCGGGGCCGCAGGCTTTTATTTACCCCCTAACCCCCATCCCCTAGGGTCATTCGTCTTAAGATCGCCTTCCTCTCTGGGGTGCTCCATGATGAGTATTTCAGACAGATTCTATCTTCTAAAATAGCTTCAAATTATTACGTTAGACTAGATGTTGATATATAGCTAAATGAAAGAGAAATTTAATCGAATAAGGATAATAATGGTTTTTAATGTTAATTTTATTATTAAATTCATTGGGCAGCAAATACTTCATTACTCATTCTGATCTTTAAATTTGTTAATTATACCATTTTTTAATCATTTTGTTATCTTAAAATGACATTGTGTTATAGTACTCATTGAGGGTATAAATACATAAGAAAACCTGTAGTTTTACTGTAGTATCATTCACAAAAACAAAATCTTTTCCTTTGGTCCCCCTCCGAAAATAATTTCTGGCTACAGTCTTGGAATTATTTATAAGGTATAGAAAGCTTTCTTAAAAAGTATTTTAAAATGATCCTGCTATATACATATTAGAATAAGAAAACTCTTTCTTTATCTGTCCGTTGTTTTACTAGTACTGGTAATTTTGTATCAAAAATTGCGGTATCTGGTATTCCGAATTCAGTTATTTACAAGAATACTTTTTTAAGACCCTTCGTGTAACACTAGAGGTTAATGCAGAAGCATAACCTTAAAATTTGATGGTATAAAGTACCTCGTAAATTTATATTGTCCTTTAAATAATTTCTCTATTTAAAAGAAGTCACTAATTAGCAATCCGATTGTGGTGTCAAGAGATTACACACAAAGAAATGTTAGGAAATTTAAGAATGTCTTAAAAAACTTTATCATTTGTAAATAATTATTTATTTGTTTTCAAATAAACAGTAAAAATGATTACACTTAAATTTTTAAAAGTTAAAATCACAGATCTTTTAATACCAGTCACTTAACACCATTTCTTAGAAATACTTTTGTCTCCTTCGGACAGAAAGTCCTTTATCAGTTATATCAGTGCATTTAAAAAAAAAATCAGTAGACGTTCTTTAAGATTAGAAAAGCATCCTTTAGCTCTGATTTTGTTGTTTTGTTGTAAATGGGTGAAGAGAAGTAAATTGTTATTGATTTGAGTTCAAATGTTAATTTCGTTCTCAATCATAGAATATGAAGTTATATTTTATCGATTGTTTAGGGACGATTTTATTTATGCAAATTGTTTTAGACGAATTTTTATGAAAGTTTGATAATAAAAAATTTATTGATAGCTCCACCCTGATGTACAACATTATTTAATTTAACTTCCGTAAGCAAATAGTAGAAGCAAGGACGAAACAATTTCTCTTGTGATAGTTCTTGAAATAGGTTTTCTTTTCACAGATATGGATTCATTGACAAGAAGGTCATATTCTGCAGTTTGTGTACTAAAATAAACACTTTGGGGTGATTAGTTTGGATCTCTGTGGTCAATTATTTAAAAACGGAGATTAATTGGACCAGAATTTACTGATTAAAAGTGATTCTAAATGGCTGAGAACATTTATATCAACATGGAATTAAAACCGTGTCATACCGTGTTGTCTTACAAAAAGGCAACTTTAGTTATTTGACCATCGTCCGACAACAGACACGTTTAGTAAACATATGTATGTACATCAAAACGCTTAAATTTCATTTTATATGTATAGTTGCGACCCTAAGACCTACAAGAGATGCAGTGCGATACGCTTCTGAGAGAATTAACCTATTACACTAGAGGTAATTTCTCTTTTTAGGTATGCTACTCTGAACCGCAAAAGGTTTGTTTAATTGCAATTCTTTTGCAGTGTTATTTGAGCAGTTTTTATGACTTGATACTAAAGAATGGATGAACTTATAGTGCTGCCTGATGAGGCCATCTTATGGTATCATAATACACCAGGCTCTGACTTTAAGCAAACTGGGGAAATTATGGACCGTTATAGTATATACATACACTTGAATTCAAAAGTTTCTTTAATTCACTTTATAATAACAGAAAGTCAAGCTTGTTACAATACTCACCTTGCACATTACTCACCTTGAATATTACATTTCCAGTAGCATTTATACAGGATACACAAGTTTATTGGAGATTAATTATTTAATTATTTAAATTTTAATATATTTGGTAATTACCTTTACCTGCGCTGCTCTTACTGTAATTAATTATTTTTCTTCTCCTTTTGAAAGATCACCTACGTAGTTGATTTGGTTC
Organism: Pardosa pseudoannulata; assembly: GCA_032207245.1. Classification (NCBI taxonomy): domain Eukaryota; kingdom Metazoa; phylum Arthropoda; class Arachnida; order Araneae; family Lycosidae; genus Pardosa; species Pardosa pseudoannulata. The sequence continues at coordinate 11,871,020 of CM063509.1, read as the reverse complement.
CCTTAGAGCATTACGATCTACTGTTATATTTCTACACAAGGGCTTGTAATTCAAGCACTTACTCTTAAAACCGATTCTGAAAGGCTACAACAGCCATGCTCACAGTCAGATTCGAACAAACGAACTGCGGCATCTAAGATTTTCTACATAATTGCCGTACTACAATAAAGGAAAGTCAAGTAATTCATTCATTATTTAGTTTTTATCAATTTTTATATTTTCAAACACCAGAACAAATTTTATCGTCTCTCAAAGTGAATCAATGACACTGACAATTTTTATACATATGATTAAACTTTCAGATTATTAGGCAAAATGAAGTTGGACGTCAAATTTATTCAGAGACGAAATCCTGGTATTTAGAATCTAGCTAAGATTATGCCAAGAGAATAAAATTTTCTAAATGAAATTTAATTTTCAAACATACACTATTATTTTATTAACCCCCTGCTTATTGGCATTTTGCTTTGTCATTTTACGCTTCCTTTGTGCAACTCAACTTAGTTCTTGCAAATTCGGTGTTAGTATTCAAGCAAAAATTAAAAGTCATACTCTGTATTTTTATTTGATATTATACTAAAAACAAATCAAACATGAAAGAACGAGTGAAAGTTCCCGTTGAAGATCCCAAAGAAACTAAAGAAAAGAAGGAAAAAAAAGTGGAAGATGAAAAAGAACCTGAACTGGTTTGTAATCATATATTGTTTTAGTTCAAACTTATATTCAGTTATTTAACACTGACGTCTGTTAAAAATACAGTTTAGAATCATGAAATGTGATCAGTAAATACATAAAATGTATTTTCAAAGGAATATTGCTGTACTTCGTTTATTTTTGTTAATTTCATTTCACTGTTTGAAATACGTTTGTTCTTTGTATTATATCTATGCACAGAACAGTCAAGGGAACTAATTAATTAGGTTTTAAAAAATATGGTTTTGTTTTATCACTCATTATCTTTATAAATTTTGCCTTGACTCACTTTGTCAGATTTCTGAGCTAAAAGAGAAGCTATGAACTTGGTCAGCTAATTTTAATTTTCCAACAACTCTAAAGGATAGGACTTTTCGTTGATTCACAGTTTACATACTGCCAGAGTTTGCAACTTTTGTGCTTCACAGTTATTGCGTGAAATATAAACAGGTTTAATTCACAAAAATACTGCTACTGATCAGCAGATGGAAATATTAAGAAATGAAGTAAACTAAGACTATTGTCAAGACGAAAGAACTCCTTTTTATTCCGAACTTTAGTGATTATACAATTAATTGACAAGGTAATGGAAAGTTCTATAGAAAAGCAGATAGCAATAAATAAATTATTCATTTAGTAACTGTATAGTTTGGCAAGTAAAATGTATAACACTCTCCAAAGTTCCAAAATATGTGTTCTATAATAGAGCCAGACGTTTTATTTTCCATTATCATTGTGATGGAAAATATATATAACAAATATATTGCATTCGTTATCTTTTGACATATGAGAATGTATATGTTGGGTAATGGGATGTAATTTTAACAAATATATGTAAAGAATAATGACAATCTTGTGAATCACACCAGAATAATGTATTCTATAACAAGTACAAACTCCTCTGATAAGTGTATAGATTCATTAACAGTTTGTATTTTAAATTTCAGTCTGATGAAGATAAAGCTCTCCAAGATGAATTAAACGTGTACATCCAGGTTTTAAGCGTAAGTAATTTTTTTTTTTATTTAATAAAATATGATATAGTACAGTCTTACATAAATATACCAGTAATTATACGGTTAAATATCAGTTTAGTGAGCATGTCAAATTCATAATAGAGATTATGCAGTTTTGATATCTTTTTATAGAAACTGTTTCATATATTTTGTAGATTTATCTGTAGGCAGCATTTTAATTTTCAGTTATGTTTTAGAAAATTGTCATAGAAATTGATATTGGCCTTTAAAATTCATTTGGACTTAAAGAGATCTAATTAAAATTGAGGATTGCTAAATTTTGTTTTCTAGTAATAATTTCAATGGCATTTGTATGTGTTGCACATGTTATTCATTTTCCTAGTTGCATTTAATTTGCTTTATTTATTATTTTATTTATTAAAAATTATGTACATGGTTTCTGCGCACCTGGAAAGTCATGGAAAATCATGGATTTAGACAATGGAATAATTATGTCATGGAAAGTCTTGATTTTTCAAGTAAAATGAGTAAAAGTCATGGATTCGCTAAACTACCATTTAAAAAAAGGCATTGAATTGTTTAATTCTATTTTTACTTGTCATTTGACTGAAGTTACTGAGTTTGGTATTTATGTATTATCCTATTGACCCTATTGCCAAGGAAACTTGAAGCAAGAAAGGTTAATGGGTGGGTAAATGTATATTATTCTGTTCTTTTTCTTAAATTGTAGATTAAAATTTTATTAATATAATAATTTTTTAATAAAAATTAGTTAAGATTTTTGCACAAAATATAAGTTTATCTCTAGGGATATTGTATATAAACATTATAGGGTTATATTTGGCTATTATTCATGGTCACCTGGATAATACCAAAGTACCCTGAATACAAATAGGAAACATTTTGATTGAAAAATTGCTATATGATTAAACTTAGGTATGTAGATACAACAATTTATTTTTATGTGAGTTTATTAACACTTATAAAGTAAGTTTATAGTTTTTTTATGATAAAATTCCTGTAATTTCTCTAAAAGCATATATTTTATTTGTATGTACATCAGAAGTTTTATTCATATATACTTTTAATGAAAGCTTTTTAAAGTCATGGAAAATGATCTGCTAAATCAGGGAAAGTCATGAAAAGTCATGGATTTGAAAAATTTTATTTTGGCAGATACCCTGTATGTACTTTATTTAAGGAATAGCATTTACATAGCTGTTTTTCTAATTTGTAATTGTAAATCAGGCCATTTGCAAGTATTACAACTGAACATTCTATCACTTGGCACTATTTTTATAATTATTGTAAATCACAAAATGCTGTGCTAAACTTGGATTTTACAAATAGTATTAGTTTTTTTAACTTATTTAGAGAGCGCTTTTTGTAACTACTTGCAGGCCTCGCAGAGCTCCTATTTTTTTCTAATTATATAAACTAAACTCCCTGGTACTACAGCCCAACTAGGGAGCCATGGCCTATAGTGCCAATCTCTATTATCAAGACCAAAGGACGCTGGAGTGCAAAGCATTTGTCCCAGTTAGGTGGTCAACATTATGAAGAACCCCCAGTATTTAGTTCCTAAACATACTTGATCCTCAATTTGTCTACGTGCTTAAAAGATGAAAAGCTTTTTTTGTCTTTTACTGTTTTTTTCCCTTCTTATACCATTTTATTAATATTTGCGGATTTAGTGATTTCATAGCCAACTGCAAAAAAAAAGTAACCAGAAAACACATTACATTTATTTTGGATTTTATATATATATATGTATATATATGTAATGAGACGGACTTCTCAATGGGTAGTTGCAGTCATGGCCATAAAAATGACACCGTTTTAGCTAAAGACCTTTATTAAGATAATGCTGAAGGACGGGTTCTCACTTCGTCAGAGGGACAGGACAAACTGAAGGGTCAGCTAGCATGAAGTTCTTTGTACAAGACCCTTAACACCTGAGTCAACATCTGTGGAAAAATATCTGCCTTCAACAGTGTGCATCTCCTTTTTGTTTGGAAATTTCCTAAATTGTCTGCTAGGGCCATGTAGAGTTATAATTGGTCAGGCCCTTTCTCTGAGGGCGTAAACTGTAACCCCAGTGGTCTTAGATGAGGGGTTAAAAAGAGAATTCTAAATGACGCGGAAGTTTTTAGCCCTTGTTTTAAGTTTTGAAAACCCTGGAGAATTTTCATTACATATATATATATATATATATATATATATATATATATATAAATTTGTAATTTTATCAAACTAATTAACAAAATTAGTCATTATTTCAATTCCTTTCCTTCTCTCACCCCAGAAATGTTTGTTGGAGATAAAGTGGCCTGCAAGTTAATAAGTTGGTCAGCTTTATGTATATTGTATCAGCTGCATTAGGTAGTACCCTTAAAGGGAGGGAGTATAAACTTCAAAATCAAAACATTTATTTAAGAGGCAACTTTCATAGTACTGATGAAATTTAGTACACTGCCCTGTATATTCCATTAAAATTTGTAGAAATAATCTCACGAATCATAGATAATCCTCTGGTCTGGATTTGCACGTCTTAAAACTCAATCTTTTTGTGAATAGCTTTTTACTAATTAAAAAAATTATATGGTACCCATAAAGAATGTAAATACTCCTATTTTATTTTATTATTTACATTGAAACTCAGACTAAACAACTGATTAAGGGCTGAATGGATAGGGTGCTGCCTTCCGGCTCCCGCGTCCATGGTGTCAAATCCTGCAGTTTATATTAGATTAAAATAAATCTTTTAATAATAATTTTTTTTATTACTATTTCTATTTTTTAATTTTTTACTCTTATGTTTTGGTAAAAACTCGCATTAGGGTCTCCTACTTAGTATAATAGGGGTTTATTTAAAATATAGCTTTTTATATTTATGTATAGAAATAGTTGTTAATTTTCTATAATTAATCATTTTTAATTATCCTATTTTTGAAAAGAATTTGCTAATAATTCCTTCTAAGTCTGAAAGAAGCACTTTTCAACCTTAACAAATTTTGCATGATTTTTCTTGTTAAAAACTGAATATGTATATATACTTGTATTCTTAATTATCTGAATATTACATCTTATATATTTTCTTTACCTACAGGAAGACAAGCAAGAACTGTATCTTCCTACACTAAATCAACTGCGAGTAAAAATTCGGGCATCAACTACTTCAATGACATCTGTACCTAAACCTCTGAAGTTTCTTCGACCACATTACCCAACTCTTAAAGGTTTATATGAAAAATTTCCAGAAGGAGAAGCCAAGGTATTTTAGACCCTTTAAATATTACATTATATTTAGATTAATTAAAATTGGTTAGTTATATTTTAAGCTATAAATATATAAACCAAAGATTTTCCCCAAAAATGTACCAGAATTTATAAAATATTCTTTTTAGCACTATTTTAGTGCAGTTTTAAATTATACCCATTATTTATATTTTAGTTTTTAACCATGTTAAGCTGTTTGGTTTTTCATTGTTTCTTTGTTATTTGTGTTTGTCACCTAGACTGTTGTTTTCATTTTCAGAAATTTTATTTATATATTCAGTGAATATAATGAATTACAATTGAATATAAAATAGATATTAGTATCTGACCCACCAGGTTAAATTTAAATGTATAGAACTACTTAAAGAATATTAAAAATTTGTATATATGATGAAGTTGGATATCTGAAAAGGGGAAACATTGTAAAGTACCCTATGAGGCAGGTAAAATGGTTTGTTTATTGGCTGAGAATTATCGAGTACACGCTCAATAATTTGTTTATATTCATACTCCTCTAATGTATCCCAATATTGTTAATGCAGTTTAGAGTCACATTGAATTAATTTTGTCAGACTGTGTGGTTATGTATAAAAAACAAACTTCTTAATTTTTAAAGATATATAACTTAAACACTAGATATTTATTAATTCGTGAAATAGACTCCTAGACTTTTATTAAAAGAATTTGTTGTTAATACCGGTGATAAAATTTTCATTCCAACAAATATTAATGATTAAATTTAAAATTATCACATATGTACCTAATTTATTATTTATGCCAAATGGGAAAGAAAATTATTTATGTAATATCTAAGTTCAGTGATAAATGTATGAAAATAATGTAGATGATATTTAAATAATTTAAAATAAGAAATATTGAATGAGATGGTTAAAGGAATGAAGTCATAATGCTAGAAAAAAATGCTACTTTTAGCTATTTATTATATGATAATCTTAATAGCCTGTTTTTAACTGGGATAAATAGGGCTCAAAATAATGGCATAAGCGTTCAAAAAGTAGGGATTTCAAATGTTTTAAAGATTTGCTTTGAATTTTGTTAACCTTGACTCATCAAGAATCCAATATGGATACCCCTATCCATTCCAGGTCCAATTGCTTCATAAAATCAAGGACATATGGACAGATAATTTAGGCTATTATATAGGGGATGGGTCTATTCCCATAAGCTGTCCTAAGTACTTCTGATAAGGGACATATATTCCTTATTTTTTCTTGAAAAAGAATCTAGCAGATGTGTCGCCTTTCTTATAATTTATCATTTTAGAATCCTATAAATGTTAACTCACCATTAGAAGGTGATTATATCTGTTAAATTTCACCCACTACTGTCATGTCAGGAAAATGGTTGTCCTAGCTAGGAATGAGAATCAGCTTTCCTTGCTGAGTTTTTGTTGCTTTGTGTGAGTGTGCTAAATATAATTCTTCAGTAATATATATTTATATCGAAATATTATATTCTTATCAATATTTATCTATTATAGCTTTGAATTTTTGTGAAGTACTATAATTTATACATTTAAAATATTTTTCAATCTTTTTTTCTTTTTTAAACAGAGATTTTGTGCTGATATCATTTCTATACTTGCTATGACTATTAGTGAAGAGAGAGAATGTTTAAAATATCGTCTCTATGGATCGCAAGAAGAAATTGGATCCTGGGGTCATGAATACGTTAGGTATGTTAAAAGAATTCCTCTTAAAGTGGGAAAAATTTTATATACCTAATATATTTCATAATACATATTTTGAATACTTTTTATCATCTATGGTATTTTCAGGCTGCATTGCTATGTACTGTTACGTTTATATTGTTCCTTTTTTTTCCTTATAAATTTATATATCCTAGTCATTTTTCTTGTGACCCATCTACAGTTTATATCAAAAGCTCATATTAAAGTGTTTCCTTTTTTTAAAAAAGCTCCTAAGAGCTATATCTGTGTTAGCCCTACTCTCTGTATATTCCTTTTTGCTTATAGGAGCTTAAGCTAAACTTTTCCAAAAACAGTTTAGGATTGTGACTAGTGATGTGATTTAATGAATTATGAATACAAGTAATTCAGTGTGTTAGGGGTGATATTAAAAACTTAAAAAAAAATTCCTCCCTTTAGCAGAGTGTCCATTTAACTAGAATAAAGTTAAAGTCATATAAATTGACAACTACATCTTTATAAAAAAAACAAGGTCTTATTGCTACTTGCAATCTTAAAAAAAAATACCATTTCAGTACATAAATTAAGTTTCAGTTATTTTGCACCACGTAATATAAAATTAAAAACTCACACTGTCAGAAAAATAAAATGGCCTTGCACAAATTTGGCATTCTTAGAAATTAGTGTAGCTCGAACTAGTCAAAAACCTGTTACCTACCCAAAGGCCGACGTGGCTGACTGCCATCTGCAGATGTACCTCGATGAGAAACTGTGTTCATGAACTGCCGTCAGCAACTGCTACAGATTGTCAACTGCGAGCAGCCTCCTTGGCTACCCGCTTATACTTAAAAGCTCATACTAATATATGCATACTCCTGGTGCCACACAGTTATAGCATAACTTTTGCTAGAAAAACCAGCCACGCACATATATCTTAATCGTGTTAACGTAGCCTGTTCCACGGTAACTTGTGTTTACCTCGATACACCGTTTGAATAAATGGCAGCAAATGAAATGACTGATGACGTTAAGCCTAATTCAATAGGTTTAAACTTTGCAGAACTGTAAGAATAACTAGGGTAAGTTTAGATTTTCCAACACAGTGGATGCTCTTCTGTTCACAAATGATTTAGTATAGAGCAATATCATGCAACATCATGAATGGCTTTAATGCCCTTCCCATTCATTTTTATGTTTATGATTGCCAGTAGGCAACTAATAAGCTGCCCTTCCATTTGAAATTAAAGTCAGAATTGCTATAAGTTGAGATGTGCACTGCTGCGCAAAATTGCCCTATTGTGCTCCCTTTATAAGGAAGGTATTAGTGATATCAAAGACATCCATAATGACTTTCCTGATAGTAATTTATGTTAGAGGATAAACAAAGTGATTGTCAGTTTTAAAACAGTTTTCAAGATTTGCTGTAAATACAAAGCTTAATTATGTTTGTTTTTCTTGTAAAAATTTAAAATGTTATGTATATCTCAAAATGACATTGTATTATAGAGTGAGTTTGTGTAAGCATTCCTGTCAGACATTTTAGAAGTAATTAAATCAGTTGGGTCTAATAGGGCACTCAAAATAAAGTACTGGTTATGATTTGCTTTGTACCAGCTTTAAAATGTATATGACCTACTATTACCTCCGTTTACTGTCAGCAAACCATATATCGACCAACTCTTGCAGGTTATGAAAAAAACTGCTCAAATCTTTTATTTATTTAAAGTAAACCTGTATAATTCCTCCATGATTCAAAACCCAAATATATCTTTGACATCAAAGAAGGGGGAAAACTAATCATATTTATTAAAGTTTTAAGGACTAGAAATAATTTGAAACCTTGACTCTTGCAAACTTCTAAATAATCTTAGCAGTGTGTACACACATACCTGAATGGGCTAATGGTAAAAGAGTAAAATATAGTGCTGTGGGTAAGTTTGGGTAAAATGTTGGTTGTAAGCTCAGAAAATCAACCAGAAAAAGTTACAAATTGTTCAAAACAGTGCTCTTGAATAATTACAAGTGGTACTTTTTTTTTGGTTCTGCCATATAATTGAATGTTGTACTAAAATCATTAATTATTAAAAAAACACTTTTTTTTTTTTGCTTAAACTAAACTAAAATTCTCAAACATCCTTTCATGCCCAATAAATGAATCAGCAGTTAATGTGCCTATCTTTGTGAAGCTTATACTTTATATCCAATTGACTGTAGCCAAACATTAATATTTTAGTGTCTCCTAGGCTTTCATTATAACTCCTATTTAGCAGCTTAAAATATTTGTGATTGCTTGTAACTTTGTATTCCCTTTTTTAAGAAAAGATTCATTATTTTTAAATAGATCTTGTCACTGTATGACATTTTTTTCCTTTTTAATAATAATTATATGATCTAATTGTGCTAAACAAGGCAGCCTTGTATATCCCATGAGCTGCTCAGAAGGTAAAAAGGTTTAGCCTAGAAAACAAAATTTAAGAATTAATAATTTTTAATATAATTTTAAAAAATATTATAGAATATTAAAACTTCTAATAATAAACAATAATTATTGTCAAAGAAACTTTTGAGTAACTAAGAATACTTTTTCTTTTAAATTTACAAAAATTTGAAAACAAAAAAATACAACTGCATTGGCTTCAGAGCAACTCATGCAATACTTATTTCTCATTAAGTGGTCTGGAGACCACCAGATTTATTCAACAAAGGAATGAATATTTATTATTACACATTTATGTTAGAAAATGTACATTTCACTATTGCTTGTGCTGAACGCTGGCCAATTGGTTAGGGCACTGATCGTCCGTACCGGAGTTCATGGGTTCGAATCCCACTATGGCATGGATGTTCATAGCCATTCGGAATTGGCTTTAAGCAGTAGGTCCCGGTCTCATTAGCCCTCGTGTGCAAAACAGCAGACCAAACGCTCCAAACCAAACCAATCACTATTGTTTGATGTATTTTTAATTGAAGGAACAGTTATATAGATTGTCAAACTTTTGCTTGCTCCTAGACTTTACTAATTTGCCGAACAATAACAGTGTATCTGTCATATTACTTTATTCAATTAATTATCTGGTCTAATGAGTTTTTTTTTTTTTTTTTTTTTTTTTTTTTTTTTTTTTTTTTTTTTTTTTTTAAATAGACATTTGTCTGGGGAAATAGCCCAGGAGTGGATGACAGTGAGTGAGGACAATGCTGACTACAAAAAACAACTCACTGATTTAGCTGAGCAAATAGTACCTTATCATATGGCGCACAATGCAGAAGCAGAGGCTTGCGATCTTGTTATGGAAATTGAAAGATTGGATTTGCTCGATCAATATGTTGATGAGGATGCTTTCCCACGTGTAGCATTGTACTTAACTAGGTAAGAGTGTGAAATTGAGCTATTATTTCTTGTTAGTTAATTTATAAGTGGAGAAAAATAATTTCATGAAATAACTTTTAATATTTGAAACTTTTCCGTTAGTGTATGTTATAACACTTATTGATCCTTTGGAAATTATATTCAATTATTGGTATTACAATTAATTTATCATTATATTCAGTTTTTCATACTTTTTTATGATCTTTTTTTTAGTTGTGTTTCTTATGTTTCTGAGCCAGAAAACACCAACCTCTTGAAATGTGCACTACAATTATTTAGGAAATTTAATCGCTATCCAGAAGCTCTTCGTGTTGCAATGCAATTGAATGATATTGATTTAATACGTGAAATTTTTCTGTCTTGTACTGATAGGTAAGTACATTATATTTTATAAATTATGAGTAATGTTTATTTTAGAACATAAATGTGCAGACTTTTTCTAAATTTTAATGTGCTGGGTTTTATAAAATTTGCAGCATGTTTATTTGGTCATTTCATTTTTCTATTAAGTTTTATTTTTTCCTGAGTAAAGTTTTGTTATTTTCTCAAAAGTATCTTCAGCACTGTGTGTGTATCAGTATGTATAGAAGACAATTTATAGTTATTAAAACTTATTAATCATTTAAATTTCTCTTTCATGAGCCCTTTTGTGTGCATATGTTTATAATATTCATATACATTTTCATAAATTGGGCTTGCTCATAATTTAGCTTATAGATTATACAGTTTTTATTTCCATTGGTTAGTGGCTAATAGGCAGAATAACTTAGTTTATTTTTTCCAGTCTTAAGTATACTTCAAGCCAAGTAATGATAAGACAAAATTAATGTTTTTGATAATTTGCTCACACCAGCTGCTGTCTGAAAAATTTTACTTTATTTGAATTGGAATAATAATTATTTTAATCCTGATTTATATAACTGTTCAGAGTTTATAATTTTTGCTCTTCTATGTCCTTTTTTAAATAATGCTACGAAACATACATGAATGTTATGAAATTTTCTTTTTCAGTTCTATTCAAAAGCAGATGGCCTTTATGTTAAACCGACAACAAATTTACTTGGAGTTGGATGGGGACGATAACTCTGAACTAACTGATATTATGACCAATGCCCACCTTAACAATCATTTCTTAGCTTTGGGCAGAGAGGTAAATATTCAGTTTGAAATCATTTTCTTATTCACAATGAAATTTTTTTAGGATTTTGGTGGTAGGATTTCTAAAATCTGTTCTCATTAGTACTTAATTAAATGATAGAAAAATATTTACTTCTGTTAGTCTTAATGTAAGAAATGAATACATTGTAGCCTTTTTAACATATTTTGTAAATTTTAAATTATTCATTTTAAAATTTTCTATTATAAATTAGTACATCAGTGCTCCTAGAAATTAACTTATATTTTGTAGCATTCAAGTCTTGAATTTATTCTTTTTTTTCTGTTTTTTTCCCATTTAAGTTAAAATGTTCGCAATGTACCTCTTGAGTATTTAAGCAAAGTTGTGTGGAATATAATATTTTGTAATAGCACTTTGAACTCCAAGAATTAATGATTTATAAAATAAACTAATTTTTTTAATCATGTCTTTTATATATTCCGTAATTTCCAGAAGAAAGCCACATGAGCTTAAATACCACACAGAAAAATAACAGTGAAAAAAAAATTTAACTTCACTGAAATACTGCACTGAGTTTAGGAAGTTGTCATGGAGTAAAAAGTAAACAGAGTTAGCAGTGATTATATAATGTGAGAAATTTTCTTGAAATATTTAAATGTCATAATAAAAACAAATTTACTCCATGAGTTAGAATTACAGTACAATGGTTGGCACTTTTGTCTATGCTTTAAGTCAAGTAACACTCATATTTAAAAAATACATAAAAGATAAAAATTAGTTTATGACACATACTTTATAGAACACACCATGGAAAAAAAAAAAAGCATCATTGCATCACATAGAAGTTTTAGAATCGATCAGAAATAAGCTATAGCCATTAGCTTGTTTAAAAGTACAAATGTTCAAAATGAAATATTTAGTATCTCTAAGAAGAGGTCCTCTTTTTCATTTTTGACATTTGAAACTTGCATTTTAACTGTTGATTATTTAAAACATCAAATAGTATGCACCCATAATACACGAAACTCTTAGTTTTATTCAGAACATGCTAAAGTAATATTCCATTCAAATTAAAGCTGAAATAGGTTTTCAACAATTCACACAAAACTTTTAGTTTTATATCTGATAACAAAAACACCTATAAACTACTTTTGTCGTAAAAATAAAAAAAGGTTTCTTGCATTGAAAATTAATACTCCAAACTATTAATACTGCCAAATCTCATTTATTTCACAAATTAACATGCTAACTAGAGTCTAAGACTCACCTAGTTATATGACAATTTTTTCATAGAATACTGTTAAACAAAACAGAACAAGCACTTACTTCTTGCCACAGCGTACAAAATAATATACTTTTTCAATATCGTTCAGTTCACGGTGACAAAAATTAAACAATGATAAATAAATTCACGTAAACAAAATAATAAATTTAAATGTTTTGCTTTTACATAATAAACTGAAATTTATAAAGTGGATCTCACAACTTTCTTATTAAAACTTTAAATTAAAAAAAATTATTAGATTCATTTAAATTATTAGAACATTTCAAAGTAATTATTAAACATCTAAAAAAAAGTCTTGAAAGGTAATTTACTTTTTGTTCCTCCTTCTGACATCCTGGTAGTAGATGTAAAATAGCTTGGGAAATAAACTTCAGTTTCCAATGAATAGTGTTTGATCAATCACTTTAAGACAAATTATAGAAAATTAACATTTTTAATTCCCGTGGTTAGTGGTATGTAACACACCATTGCTCATTGTATTGTGATTTTAAAAACATTTCTGTTATTTTCTCTTCACTCCACCCTAAGTTAAGCATCAAATGTATCCCACTCAACTGCAACAGTACTTAGGTACTTCAATTTAGTACATACACATTCATCAAACTTTATTCTAAATTATAAACACAATTACTAACTTAAAATTAATTTATTCTTCTTAATAATCTCTGCTGTAATTTAATTTCTCGTTCATAAAGGCACAATTGTAATGAGCATTAAGGAAAACATCACATTTTATATAAGCAAGTACACAAAAGATAGCTTAAGATATCCATCTACATTCAGAGAACTTTTTTCTTTAAATGTAGAAACTAGTTCATGTTTTTACATTTTTAGATTTATTTATTATATTATAGAGAATTGCACTTAAAAAATTTATTCCTGGAGAAGTTTTTATGAAACTTCTAATAAATGAAGAAAATTTAGTAAAAAAATCGGGTTTTTTCAAAAGGTCTAATGTTTTAATAAATTAAATTATTTCAATAGTTTTTGTTGCAACACATTTCTTATACACTGGACTAGTGAATTACCTAAAATCTTTGATTAATTAACATTTGGTAAAAAAATTTTGGACCTTCAAAATCATACACATTGAATTTTTAATGAATTTTCATTACCTTTATATCTAACTGTGAGTGTAACATCATTAAAAATTATCCAAATTTAAAGCTTTTAGGTCATTTACTAGTAAATATATCAAAAGCATTCATAATTTTCAACAAAATATTTTAAGAACTTTTTGAGAAATCAAATTTCAACATTTTATTAAAATACTGTTCTGAGAAAAACGCATTTGTAGTTTATGAAAGCAACTTTAACTATTAAAAACTTACATGTTTAAAATTCCCCACATTTTCTCGCTTCTAATCTTTCTAATTGCCAAGTTGCTAATTATTAAAAATACTAGAAAATGTTTAAACTAATCTTGATGAAAATTTAAAAAGTTTTGTCCAAAAAATGCTCTTTAAAAGGCTTTAAATTCACTCCTTCTGTTTTAACAGCTGTAACTTTTCTTTAAAATGCCATAGAGACAAAACAAAAAAGATTTAGAAGCCTAAAAGTTGAAATTTTACTATAGAGAAATTTTTAAAAAAATTATGATTTTTGGCAAAAAATGATGTTTTCAACGTAGATGGATAACTTAAGTACATACTTAAAATTGCACATGTTAACTAGGGCTTGCATTGGTTACATTTAAAAATTAGCGTTTAAAGATTGACAGCCCTCCTTTTTCCCCAGAGAAAATACTGGCTGCTAATATATTCTTCACAACACTTTGCCAAATTGTATTTTTACTACTTTTGAATCTGAATAAAGGGTTATCATGCAATTAGAGTAATACATTATATATGCTAGGAACATTACTCTCTACCATTTTAAGATATGATTAGAGAGTCCAAGTGAGTAAGTTCTAGTAATAAATTAGGAATCCCTTCAAAAATTAAAAATACCTTTCTATTAAAATTCTTATTCATTTATTTACTAATGTATTACAGACAGATGCATATAAATACACCAACTTAACTAGTAACTGACCATTTTTGCATGTTTAAATTTTATTCATATAGCCAGAAGACTGTTTATAATTGACAGTTAAATTTTGAGTGTGTGTTGTCAAATTCTCTAATGAATTTATATAAAATTTTGAGGATTTCTCAAAAAAAAATTCATGTAAATTTATCTGTTTAACTTTTGTTTACTTAAAAAAAATCTTTTATACTTAATTTTTTTTTTTCAGCTTGATATTTTAGAGCCTAAGACACCAGATGATATTTACAAAACACATTTGGATAATACTAGTAAGTTTAATTTTAGCTGTTTCAAACTTCAAAACTTTATATTATTGATCTGGTTACTATTTTTCACCTTCACAACTAAAGGGAATAAAATTAACAAAAATTTTAATCTAGTATTTGTATTTTGAAAGTTACATATTTAATTGTAAATATTAGTTTTTGTTTAGTTTTTAAAAAAACTTAGAATGGAGATGAATATGTGTTAACAGTACTGAAAAGTATAAATGTATGATAACAAGTATAAGATGTATAAATAACTTGCAGTTTTAACTGTTTCTTCTAATAGTAGTATATTAGTACATCAAAAATAAAGGGCACAAATTTCAAATATCGGAGATGAGTATAAAGCAAATATTTAATGAATTTGTTTGAGATGGGATATTAGTGAAAAATTTATGAATATCTTTGGAAATAATAGGGAAGATCCAGTAGAAATAAGTTTTATATCCAATTGGCAGCCTTTACCTCAAAACCATGTTGGTTTGTAGTGCCTTTACCAGTTTGCTTTTAGTGAACTGGTAAAGACACTTTCAATTTTAGATAATAAGAGTAAAGAAATCGCAAAAAGAAGAGGGAAAAAATGCAAAAATTTCAGAGTTTATATATATGTATAGGTCTAAAAAGGGGGTAGTTGGAAATTACGTGAGTTATAAACAATTTTAAAAGGGAACTCTTTTATAATAATAAGATGAAAAAAAAAAACCACACTTGTGTAACCTTTTGGAGTAATGCGGTCAAGTGCAGAGATATTTCACAGGAAGTTGATGACTAATCAAGCGAAAAGAATCAGTTGACACATGGGCATGGAGCTGTCAACACACTTCATGCTTAGTTTTGCCACGAATAAATGAAAATGGCCCAAGCGACACCTGAAACAGAAACTCCATGTTAAATAAAGAAGTGTTTGTACTAAGAACTAATTATTCCATTCGCCTTAACACTGGATCACAACATATATATATGAATGAACATAGTGTCCTTTACTTTCAATGTACAGATATGTTTACATATACAATTGACTCTATATATATCTCAGAATCATTGGAGCTGAGAACATTAATAAAAATGTACTTATTTTGTTTTTTGTCATGTTATATCTTTATTGTTATTTTGTGATAAAAATGTGACAATAAAGCAAGATACTTTATATATTCTGATACTCATAAATTGATCATTAGAAATAATAAATGTTGTACAATTAAATGAATAATAGTTACAATGTATAGAAAAATTATTCCATATGTGAATCAGGAATGAAGAACTAATTTTTATACTATTTTTAAATTGTTCTTTACCGTATGAAGTCTTCAATTTTTCAAAGCCTTAATTAATTCTTTTGATACTTTTCCCTAGATTTTGTTAAGCTGTGAATACTAATATTGCTTAACTTACATCAGCATTTGCAAATATATTATTACCTGTAAAGAAAAGACCTCAACCTTCTCTTCTTGAACTCTTATATCTTGGATAGTCTTGATCTCAGGTTTCTCTGTGCCTGACAAGTTTTAAAATCTACATCAATGAAATCGGAAAATTTTACTGATCCCCCCCCCCTCTCTCTCACACACAAAATTAAAGAATTTTGCACCAAATATAGAAAATCTACATTTTACAAAACAATCAGAAAATGTTTTTAAGGCAATGTCACTCAACCCTTAGAATTATCACTTCTTCCTAATCATAAATAGAAGTCATATGCTCATAACTCTTTTTATTTATTCTTAATTCTATTTTTTATTATTATTACATATAAAGGTGCCCTGTATCATCCAAGTAAGCAGGGTTTTTTCCTAGATAGTTCAAAAATTTTCTATTGTATTACATTGGCATAAATTTATAATCTCAAAATAACTTTAAGATAAATGAAATTGAGATATTGAGAGTCAACTGTATAAACAGAATAATCATATGGTTTTGATTATTTTATTAATTTGTGTATTAATTTTTTAGGTCTATTCATTAGATATTTCTAAGTATATTTTTTAAATAGATCTGTTGTAAAGAATGTTTTTATATACTTTATTATATATGGCATATTTCAACATGCAGTTACTATTATAATTATTAAAAGTTGTAGTGTCTGATAAATTGGATTTTTTTTTTTAAATACTACTGAAAGAATTACAGAATCTCCTGTTCATGCTTTTATATGCTAAGCACTTTTAAATAGAATTTTTCTAAGCACATAATTTATAAGCCAATATTGATATAATAATGTTATAAAAATAGAACTACTCTTACTCTGATTTTAATTTATTTTTGCCTGATTTCTGATTATAATTGTATTTGACTGCATTAATTTAAAATTATTTCCTCTTTAAGGGCCTACATTTGGACCTAGTGGAAGTGTAGATTCAGCCAAGCAAAATTTGGCTTCAAGTTTTGTCAATGGCTTTGTAAATGCTGCATTTGGACAAGATAAGTTGCTTATGGATGATGGTCAGAAGTGGTTGTATAAAAACAGGGAGTATGGTAAGATGAAATTTCAATTTTCTTCTATTCCTCTGTTGTCAAAATTATTGCAGAACAGAATTAGAAAAAAATCAGGATTTTTTTTTTTAATCTGATTTAGCATCAAAGCTAAATTATTTAAATGTTAAGCTAAATTGTCTGATTTAAAATGTTTCTTAATGTATAATATCCTGTAATTTTCTTCTATTCCTCTGTTGTCAAAATTATTGCAGAACAGAATTAGAAAAAAATCAGGATTTTTTTTTTTTTTAAATCTGATTTAGCATCAAAGCTAAATTATTTAAATGTTAAGCTAAATTGTCTGATTTAAATCAAAAAATTTGATTTAAATTTAAATCAAGTTTTATGATGTAAATCAGATTTCTTTGATCTTTTTTCTGAATACTAATTGTAATTGTTGTTTTTATGTTTTTTGCACTACACATAGAATAGTTTGTTACAAGAAGTAACATCTTATATATCTAGTATATTCTACACACTGATTACTTAAAATTAAATATATAAATTTTAATCTAAATACATTCCATTATTTTGTAAATAGATAGTGCAAACTAAATAAGATGTAAATTTAAAGAACAAATTAAATATTCTTTTAATACAAACTATTTATTTAAAAAACAAACACAAATCACAATTATTTCAATAATTTTTAAGAACCGAATTATGGATTTAATTGTTTCAATAATAAAAACACTAGCTTTGATGCTTCATTGATTCTTTGATGGCGTCATTTTTTGCCAAAATCATAATTTTTTATTTCTGTATTGTAAAATTTCAACTTTTAGGCTTCTATATCCGTTTTTGTTTTGTCTCTACAGCATTTTAAAGAAAAATGACAGCTATTTAAACATCAGTGATATCTGTCAAAATATAACGGAAGTAGCGACTTTGGAACCGGAAGTTGTGAATTTTTAAAGCCTTTTAAAGAGCATTTTTTGGACAAAACTTTTTCATGAAGATTAGTTTAAACATTTTTCTAGTATTTTTAATAATTACCAACTTGGCAATTAGACAGTTTTAAAGTAAGAAAGTGTGAGGAATTTTAAACATGTATTTTAATTTTTCAATAGTTAGTTGCTTTCATAAACTTCAAAAGCACTTTTCTCAGAACAGTATTTTGAATAAAATGTTGAAACTTGAAATGTGATTTCTCATAAAGTCCTTCAAATATTTTGTTGAAAATTATTATGAATGTGTTTGATAGTATTTACTAGTGAATGATCTAAAAGCTTTAAATTTGGATAAATTTAAATGTTACATTAATAGATACAAAGGTAATGAAAATTCGTTAAAAATTCAATGTCTATGAGTTTGAAAGACCAAAATTTTTTACTAAATGTAAATTAAGCAAAGATTTTAGGTGATTCACTAGTCCAATGTATAAGAAATGTGTTGCATCAAAAAATATTGAAATTTAATTTATTAAAAAAATTAGAGCTTTTGAAAAAACCAAATTTTTTAATTTTTTTACTAAATTTTCTTCATTTATTAGAAATTTTATAAAAACTTCTCCAGGAATAAATTTGTTAAGTGCAATTCTCTATGATAATATAAAATATAAATCTAAAAATGTAAATCATGAACTAGTTTCTACGATTAAAGAAAAAAGTTCTCCGAGCGTAGACGGACACCTTAACTTAATAATGAAAATGTAGTTGGAGTTCTAAGTTGTTGTGCACTTGATTTTAGATTGCCTTTACAAACATCTAGATTACCTTTAAAAAAAAATTTTATAAACATATTGATCTATAATTTTTTAACGAGCTAACCCCTTTTGCAGCAATACATTGTTATAGCATCATGTTCCCTTCTCCATATTTTACAGTAAGGTTTATATTCGCTAGGATTAGTGTGTTATCTTGCTCAAGAAATTTTTTTAGAAGAATAGAATAAAAAAATAAGTTTAGTGAAACTTGTTCAATCTATGCCAACTCATTAAGAGTCATTGAGGATAAATAACATGTTCTTAATTTTTCTAAAATTAAGAATTTTGTATAGTGTACAAGTTTTACTTTGATCATGTAAACATATCCATCTAAATATGTATTGCATTTCTTGAAAATAGCATAGAACTTAAATTTCTGTGTAAAAATGTGTAGTAAAATTTGATTTTTATATGAAAATTTTGTGTTTTTTATCACTTTTAAAAACTTGAATAGAAAAAACATTTGTTTTATGGTGTGTGTATATATATATATATATATATATATATATATATATATATATATATACACATTACAACTACATTTGGGTTGTGATGCTGTGTGGATTGAAAATACTGGACTAATACTGGAGATTCTGCTTAATTATTCATCATATATATGTCATTAAGATAAATACTGCTTGTTAAGAATAGTTAAAATCAACTTAGAGGATGAATTTGCTCACATTTGAACAAGTGAAAAGGGTTTACGGTTACTTATCCTAGGCTCTCCCCAACAGAAGTCCAAAGTGAAGCTGCATCACACAATAATCCCCTATATAATAATAACCTGTCTGTCCGCAAATTTATGGAGTGGTTGTACGTGGAATGGATAGAGGCATCCCCATTGGATTTTTTATAAGTTAGAGTTAGCAAAATTCAAAGTGAGTTTGAAATCCCCCCCCCATTTTGAGCGTTTAATGCTATTATTTAAGCCTTATTCTCCCCCATTAAGGCCGAACGATGGCCGATTGGTTAGTGTGCTGGCCTTCGGTACCAGAGTTCGTTGGTTCGAATCCCACAGTGGCATGGACGTCCGTAGCCGTTCGGAATCAGCTTTACGCTGTAGGTCCCGGTCTCATTAGCCCTTGTGTTTCAAAAAGTAGACCGTAGCACTCTGAACCGAACCGAATCTCCCCCATTAAGAGCAGGTGATTAAATGTATCATTTTGGATATCATTCATATATACCACCAAATAATCACTGTCAATATTAAAACCTCTGCTGTCCATCCTGTTATGTAATATGACAAGATAAATTAAAGTTGGCAACTAACATACGGTCAGTAAAGTTTTTTTTTTTTTTTTTTTTTTTTTTTTTTTAAATGTTAATTTTACATTTTACTATGTCCAAAACTTTTTGAGAAAATTCTAAACTTTAAGTTAAGTTAGGTATATTAAATAAGCATCTATTTAAATTTCTATTATTTTGATGCAGATGGTCAGTCATAGTGTAAAAAAACTTTGGAGAGTACTCCTATACAGAGAAATGAAAAAGTATTACACATTGCTGATATTGAAAATTCAGACTACCTCAGTATTGTTCATTGGCTAACCCTAACTCATAAAAAATCCAATTTGGATGCCTCTATCCATTCCAGGTACAACTGCTTCATGAATTCGCAGACAGACAACTTAGGGTATTATTATATAGGGGATAAGGTCTGATTTTCCAGATTTATTTTTCGAAGAGGATATGGGCCTACCATAGACAACTCTTCTTTAAAAAAAAAAAAAAAAAACAAAAAAACTGTATAATATCTACTTTCAGGGTGTGATGGAAATGATAGTTTCATTCTTTTACTTCCATTAATTACTGTAGCAAAAAGAATGGGAAGAACTTAACGATAATTTCGACTAGCTAAGAAAACTTTGAATTATCTTTCTAAATGAATTCAACAGGATTCTAAACTGCTTTCACAGTATCAGGAGACTTTAGAGGAGTAGGAAGATAAACAAATTATTGAGCGTGTACCTGATAGTTCTCAGCCAAAACACAAATCTTTTTTTTTTTTTTACGTACCTGATAGGGTACTTTACAATTCTGGAAAATGAAAAATTTATTGATTCCGTGATATGATAGGCTATATGCTAGTTACAAATACTGGGAAGTTCCACAAACAGCTAACTTTAATGAAATAACATAATTTAAATATAATAATGAGATTTGTTGTCTGCCTTATATTTAGCACGGACACAACACACACAATTAAAATAAATAGAATTAAATATGTAAAGTAAGCAAAACAAAAGTTGAATTGTCTCGAGTTCCGGAAACTACAAGTTGCCAAATCCTTTCATTGTTTTTCTACTTACCTGAATAGCATTCATAAATAAATTTACAATAAAAAATCATTTTTATAGGTATGTTAAGTGCAACAGCATCTTTAGGATTGATTTTACTGTGGGATATAGATGGAGGCTTGGGTCAAATTGATAAATACCTTTATTCATCAGAAGAATACATTAAGGTAAGCATGTCAAAAACATTAAGTGATAATTGGTATTTTATATTTTTATTGTATTTGTTGAATTAATTGTATTATTTATTTTTAAGGCTGGTGGTTTGTTAGCTTGTGGCATTGTAAACTGTGGAGTCAGAAGTGATTGTGACCCTGCACTTGCCCTTTTGGGAGACTATGTGCAGCATAACAGCATGGTCATGAGAACTGGAGCAGTCATTGGGTAAGGTTTTTTTTAAATCTACTTTTAAAAAACTGCTGATTTAAGAATAATTTTTTAATTAACTTATAATGCTGAATTGCACTAATTTTTACTTTATCAGAGAAGTTTAAATTCTAACTTTTTTTCACAATAAACTTTGGCAAAAATATTGTTAAACTCATTTCTTAAGTGATAAATTTTTCATGTTTTATTTTTATGAAGATAATGGTAAAATCTAACTTGTAGAAAGTGTTCAGTATTCGACTTAAGTAAAATCTGTTATTTTGCCATAATTGAGAATAATTTTACTAAGTATTGAAAATGAGAGGGAAAATTACGGAAGAGGTGTAGAGTGGTTAATATTTCTCCTAACGCTATTTGAAATGATAGGAAACCAAAGATTTGAACATAGACAAACAACTGTAAATCATAGTTTTGTATGTAACATTAAATCCCAGTGGTACTAAATGTTACAAAATTAATTTTGGTACACAAGGACATAAGTACAATTTTCACTTTATACAGGGTTCCCACAGTCCTAAAAGTCCTTAAGAGCTCCTTAATTTTATCTTTCATTTTTAAGGGCCCTTAAAACTACTTAATTTTAATCAAAGGTCCTTAAAAACTCCTTAATTTTTAAATTGGAACACAATCAATTTCTACATCGATATCCACAGTCCTCATGTGATTTCCTATCAGTTTTCCTATATGACAAATATATAATCTTTCGTATACTTAAAAGTTTTAAAGTATGAAGTCAACTGCTCTTTCCTAATACTTAACAGTCAAGCAGATTTTAATTAAATGAATCATGGAGGATGGGGTTTGTAGATATTTCAGTTATGGAAAGATTATCACTTATGGAAGTTTAAATTTCCTTGCATTAAATGTAATAGAAAAGTCTAAAACTTTCTTTTTTTTCCCAGGCAACATCGGATATAATCAGCTAGTATATATATATATATATATATATATATATATATATATATATATGTCATTTTTACACCCTCAAAAAGTGCTGTTTGTAATATTGCTTTTATTCACAATTTTTAGTTTGATCACTCCAAAAACTTTAGACTTATATTTTTCAAAATTAGGTGTTTTTTTTTAAATAGATTTCTTATGTTAATTTTTAGGCATTTTTAGAAACTTAATTCTGAAATATTATAGAGCATTTATTAAACATGCCTTTTCTGATTCATAATCATTAAAATATGTTCCTCAAAAGATAGGGCTTATGACGTTATGTTGTGTATTTCAAGTTGATCCTTAGAAAAAGTTACTTTGGTCCTTAGAGAATCTTTAATTTTATTCTGGAAAAAGAGCAGGAACCCTGTTATACTATACAAATAAAAGTTCCATGAGTGTATACAAATTGCATAATGTATGACATTCTGAAGGAATATAGTAGGCTAATATTAATATGCTTCAGAAAAAAAAAATTAACTTTTTAGATGTATTTTATTGGAAACAATATGAAGATTAATCTTTCATATTATAGTTGTGTGTCTATTTGGTAGATAAAAGCTTGTAAATATAAATTGACTGAAAACTTTCTGTGGTATTTTTAGGGGGATACCTATGAATTTTCAAAGTAAAATTTTGAAAGCATTTATTTTTAAATTGTGTTATATAAATGTTTTAATATATAACTTGTGTATTTCTAGAATGGGTATTGCATATGCTGGTACAAATAGAGACAATGTGTTGTCCTTACTTATTCCTGTAATAAGTGATGCAAAATCTAGTATGGAAGTAAGTAATGTGGATCCTTCATATCTTTTTATGATTTTTACAAATTTTTATACGTAATTGATTTGCATGGATGACTGGCTTGTAGTCGAGGATAACCTTTTTTAATGGCACAAAACTGCTGAGCATTGTGTATGTAGGTTGGGAAGACTCCCCTTTCTTCAGAGCATGTGTCAAAACCAGCTGATCAGAAAATCCCTCCTGTTTTGAACCGGTGACAATAGCATGACGACACCGTGTCTGGGATGTTGACAGTTTGATTGAATAGGCATCACACCTCTTGATAGGTGGCAGTAATGAGGCCAGAGGATTGCACCAAGTTTCTAGAATCAGGACAGCCAGCGAATGAGGATTCAGCTTTAAAAAAAACTAACTGTAACCTTAGCTGGAGTTCTCAAGTAACTGGGATCTTAACTGACAAAAAAAAAAAAAAAAAAAACAGTTGGCAGTATCATAACTGATCCCCAGGTATAAAAAGCCCAAAATTTTGCAACTCAGGGCTTTTCAACATTTTTTTACATAGGTGCTTTGACATCATGGAGGTTTTCTTGTCTTTTGACTGGAGCCAGCTTTCGTGATTCAGTTTGGGAGATTCGTAAAGTCTGCTCATATAGAGAGCTGCAGAGTCTCTGATACCAAACGGGGGATAAATTGGGTTTGCATTGCACCCTTGAAAAGCACACTTGTGAGAGATTATTAAATCTTTTTCTTTCGACTGTGATCGTCATGTTGATATTATGCAGGCAACAATACTTTGCATTTCGACTTGTTTTAAGAGATTAGAATCCCTTTGTATACAACCATATTACTCTAGAAATAAAAGTGATATCCAGTTCCATATAAGTCTGTGATCCTTCTTCTCACTACTACTTTGAACACAAACATTGAAGGCGTCAGGTGTGTATATATATTTGTGAAAAATTAAAACAATAGAACAGTTTAGCAGTTATAACTGTACATATGTAGTTATAGCAGTATTGTTTTAATTATAAATTTTGCAAGTTATGCCTCAGGTTATAAAATTTTACAGAGCAGGACACTGTTTGACTTGAACTTATTTAAATCAAATTCTTTTGAGAGAGAAGTTATTGGCTTAAAATAAGTTTATTTCAGATATTTAAGTTAAATGATTTTAAGTTTAAAAAAATATTTTGATGTACTATTTTTGTACAGTTCAATATTATTTGTTCCCAGGATTTTCAGGTTTGTGGTTATTAGTAACTGTTATAATCTTTTTCAAACATTCTTATAGGCTGATTGAAATAGAAATTCTCTAATATATGATTATTATAGTACACAGTCTAACTTTTATCATGTTGGGAAATTGATAGTAAAAACTTTTCTTTTAAATATTGTGATTATAATTTTGTCTCAGTGTATAGAAATTAGAAGTCTGTTGTATTTTTTAGGTTGTGGGTCTTTCTGCATTAGCTTGTGGTATGATTGCTGTTGGTTCTTGTAATGAATCGGTGACATCTGCTATAATCCAGGTATTGCATGAAAAAAGTGAGGCAGATTTAAAAGATACATTTGCTCGTTTCCTACCTCTTGCTCTGGGATTGTGTTACCTAGGTAAGGATTATATAGTTTTAAGATATTACCTCAATATTTTAACATTTATACTCTTGATATTTTTATTTTATATCATTTTGTGAGGTATGTATAGTACATTGCTTTTCAACCCTCGTTTTCAAACTGCATTCTCTATAAAGGAAATATATAGCTTGTGCTCCTCTGATTAACTTATAGACGTGTGTGTATGCACATACATGTATATTATTATACATACATAAATACATACATACATGCAGTAAAACAATGTTTATACTTTATTAGGGAAGTAATTTTTGATTGAAAAAAGTATAATCAAAATTTTAATAAACAACTTTGATAATTACATATTTATGATGTAAAAGTAATTTTAGTTTCTTAGGGTAGTAATCATACTATATTGCCACATAGTGTATAGGAAGCAGGATAGTATTAAATTTTTATATTAAAAATTTGTTCTAAAAGTTTATTGCATATCTTTGAGTACTAATTATATTGTTTATGTGCATGCAGGTAGGCGTTTAATTTTTTAATAATGTCTCATATGCACGAGTTTGTGAGTATTAAGTGCAACAGTATTAATCAAAGGGCACTGATATTTTTGACATGAAAAAGTAAGCTTGAAATTTTTAGTGGAATTTTTTAGTAGAAAATTTTCAATTGGAAAGCAGAAAAGGATATATAACTGAATCTTTATGTCAAAGAAACTAAAAACTGTATATTAGTTTTGAATGCATCAGGACTCTGATAAAACAATGTATAAACAGTGCTTTACTGTATAAACACACGTACATTATTTGCATATATATTATTTATCTGTATTAAACTCAATGTGACTGTTTTCTTAAATTTCTTGATTATCACCATGGCACCTAGTTTGAGAACTGCATATGTAAAAAGTAGTCTTTTTTCTTTTGAAAGCAAAATAAATTACTGTAGTTGCAATGTGCACTCAAATTTTGGAATAAGAATCATAGTTGTAAATAAATTAACGGATCTAGGTACTTCTCTACTCAAAAGTAAATACTTTGCTTTGGTTAAAAATTTTATGTCTTTATTGCATACTGTGTGATATTTGATTTAGCTCTCTCTCTCTTATTTTACTGCAGAATTTGAGTAATGTCATTGAGCCAAAATTTGTACTGCTGTTAATTAGTACTTAATTGTATGAGTCTCATCAAATAATTAAGTTTGAAATCTGTAACCTTAAATAGTTAATATCCAAAGTTATTAGACTTTTACAGAGTACAACCTGCACTATATATTTTTGCCCAAAATGAAACATTTATAACTTAGCAAAGATTCAGGTATTAGCTATAAATTATATTTTTCTCAGATGTAGATTATGAGCAAAAATGTATCTGAACAATTTTAATTGCCGATTAATTTCTTACTTAATAGTAGCACAAGAGTAAATAGCTTCAGTGAAACTATTAGTTCTGCAATCAAGTGTGTTTGTATTAAATCATCTTACTTATATTGATTTCAGTACTAAATGTGATAAAAGTTTACTTAATGTACTTGATTTTGTAGGCAAACAAGAAGGAGCTGACGCTATTATAGCTGCTCTTGAAGTTCTTAACGAACCCTTCAAAAGTATGGCCAAAACGATGGTAGATATTTGTGCTTATGCGGGTTAGTATATGTTGTTTTTGTTAAAATTAATTTCTGATGATTTCTATATTTATTCTTATTTTTCATTATGCTGATTTTGCTTGCAGGTACTGGGAATGTTTTAAAGGTTCAAAATTTATTACATATTTGCAGTGAACATTATGAAACCAGTGACAAGGTAAAAAAAATTAATCATATGCAGTACCTAAATATTTATTGTTATTGTCAGTGGTGAAGGTGTGTGTCTGTATTTATTAGAATTTTATATATCCTTTCTTTTTTCTGAAAATGTTATCTGATATTACTGTAGATATTTGTATTTATTCTAAAGGTTTTCATAAATCTAAAATGTAGTTGTAGGTATTAGGTCTTAGTTTTCTTTGCCAATCTCTTAATTAAAACTAAGTAAATTCAGGTAAAATAACTATGGTATCATTGTTTTGGTGTCAGAAAAAATTAATAGAAATGTAGGTATATTTTAGGAAGAAAACAGCTGCACAAGGTAAAGTTAAATAGATAATGTAGGTCCACTTAAGTTAGACATTGAATTCCTCTTGGGGTTGGATGAGACAAATAATACTTTGGAGATCCCATTTTCTGGATGGCTTAGGCTGGGTCAGGGTACAACATACTTCTGAGATCCATGAGTCTGAAACCACTGCTGGCATATGTAAAGTACACTAACAGATATGCCAACTACTCCGGAGAAATGAGAAAAACTGATAACTCCAGGATCTCCCCAGATTGCTTTGGAAAATAACAAAACTTTTAATCAGCTAAAATATTACAATTCAGCTATTAAATACATAGTTTTTCAAAAAATAATGCTGGATATTAACTCTTTCCACAGTATAATGCTTCGTGTCAAGTTTTCAGTACAGTGCTGAAAAACCAAACTGAGAGTTTAGGTCAAATTTGAGTAGTCAAACTCTAGAATCCCTGATGATAGAAAAATGGAAATATTTTAATCAGTATCGATGTTGCTATAAAAAACACTATTCTGAAAAATAAGTTGTTAATGCTACTCATAAATTTTTAAATGCATAAATTTTAATTTATAAACCAATAAGATATGTACTTAAGTGTTAATCTATAATTAGCAAGTTAAAATATCAAACCACGCTGTTGCTCCTGACAAAAGTGCCTAATTGATTTACGAATCTTAACCCCTTGAGGACCACATGTAAATGCTATATGAGTCTACCGTTGTGAAAACCATTGCCGTTTAACACCATCTAGTAATTAAATCTAGCATTTAAAAATTAAAATAAAACATTCAGATCTCCTATTATGCATAGCCATAGATCATCATTTGGAGGCAATGCTGGACTGACATGAGTAAAATCACTGTGTTGTGTATATGAGACGTTGGTTTTGAAGGGGTTAATGAAATGTGAAATGTTTACTATTGTTTGTTTGATTCATATTATAGTTTATATATTAATATATTTGTTCTATGTTAGTGACCAATTTTGGAAGGTATGATCTCATATAGTAAAAATATCTGTAGATCAGATATTCAAGATTATTAAAGCAATTGCATAAAAGTAACTATCAAAAGAAATCTTGTGTAACAAAACAGTATTAACAAAATGCCGACACCTCCTCCTATTTATTGAGTATTAAAACTGAATAAATAGTCCAAATTGTTCATTTGTTGTCTTCTTCTTTTTTTTTTTTTTTTTTTAATATAATCCATCTTATAGCTTAGACAACATAAACCTGGTGTTGCTTTTTTTGTGTGGCATGTTAAAATGTAAAATGGTGTCAATTTATTTTTAAATAGGAAGAAAAGAAAGACGAGAAAAAGGACAAAGACAAAGATGACAAGGACAAAAAAGAAGATAAGCAATCTTCTCCAGATCTATCTTCCCAGCAAGCTGTAGCTGTATTGGGTATTGCTTTGATTGCAATGGGTGAAGATATAGGCTCGGAAATGGCTTTTAGAACCTTTGGTCATTTGGTAAGATTTAGTGCTTTATAATGTTCAGATATTGATTTGAACTGAAAATCTTTAAAAGCTTTTACTTAAAGCAATATTGTCTTAAATAGTCCTGTATAAATATAAATTTATGTGGATAATTTAAAATTAGTATAATACATTAGGAATCATTAGCACTCCCATTGCATATTAAGAATGAGGTAACATTACAGGTTTATGTACTGCCTTTTGTAATTATTAGGGTTAATTTTAAAATTTACAGCCAGCATTATTGATCCTTGAGAGGGTGATTGCTTTTAAGAGGTTTATTATTATTCTTAAAGGTTTTATATTAATCTAAGCTTACAGTACTAGCATGTACTTCGGAATATTTTACAGCCTTAATTTTGAAGATTAATAAAAGAAATTTCATTATATATATCCAATTGAATGATCCACTTTTTCATTTCTGATAAGCTAGTCCCCTCCCCTCTCCCATTCTTTATTTATAGTTGATGTACAACATAATGTTATCATAAATTCAAAATAGTAATTAACTAAGTAGTAGCATTGTTGGAAGTACATGTTTACTCAAAAAAGACAATTTTAATTTAACAAAGTGTTAACTGGATATGTACAAAAGTTGAATTTTGAGTGTGTGTGTGTGGGGGGGGGTTAGTTGCAAAGTTATATTAACACAGCTGACAGTTTGTTTTTATTTTCCTTTACAGTTACGTTATGGAGAACCTGTTATTAAGAGATCTGTGCCTTTAGCGTTAGCTCTTATTTCAGCATCTAATCCTAAATTGAATATTTTGGAAACCCTTAGCAAGTTCTCTCATGACAGCGATGCAGAGGTTGCTTACAATGCTATCTTTGCTCTGGGACTGGTTGGTGCTGGTAAGTTTTTTCCCAGATTTATTTTTAAAAAAAAATTCCACTTATCTGATCTGTAAAGCAGTATATTACAAGTGTGGATTTGAAAGAAATTATTTAATTATTGTACTTGTTATAACTCAAAAATACTCTAGTAGTTGTATCTTCGCATACCTCTTGATATGCAGGTACACAGCTGTGATATATAATCCCCATCCACTATTTCCCCTTTGACAACTTTTTACTCTTCTTTGCAACATCACAGGACTGCTGTAGATATATTTTTTTTTAAACAACTCACCGTTTCACAAAAATATTCATTATTTTTCAGATTTAAGGTGTTTTAAATCCTAGAAGCTAATTGCATAGATAGATTTTTCAGCATTTCTCCTGATTTTCATTAATTTGGAAATAAAATCCCTTAATGAAAGAAATTTTGAGGGTCTAAAAAAATTTTCCATTTCAAGGTGTATAAGGACCTTAAAACAAAATCCCCTAAAATCCTTAAAACACCTTAAGGATTTTAAGGTGTTTTACCCCTAGAAGCTAAGTTGCATAGACAGATTTTTCAGCATTTCTCCCGATTTTCATTAATTTGGAAATATAATCCCTTAATGAAAGAAATTTTCATGTACTAAAAAAAATTTTCCATTAGTACTCAGATAAAAATAAACTAAAAGATAGCAAGGATATACATGACCTAAGTCCCCTCCCCCACTCAAAAAATAAATAAATAAATTTAAAGCTTTTACACTGTTATACAAATTCGTGATGTCAAGAAACAAAAGAGGAGCTAGGAAGATGATCTGGCTGCAGTTTCTTCATGATTATTTACTAATCTGAGAAATATTTTTTTAACTGCTTTATTTTTATATAAACTTTTTTAATATATCATTTAAAAAAATTCACCAGTTCTTCTAATTTGTTATGGTTAACAGTTTAAATAAGAGAGAGAAATCTTTCTTAGTTTGTATACATAATCAATTTAGGTGAAAAATGAAAACAATTATTCATTTTGATGCTCACCTGTGTTAACTTTTATGTTCTAAAACTGACTTTCAAAGTTTTTTTAATATGAGTGTTCGAGGCAGCCCTGCATTCATTTATTTGTTTTTTTTTTGGGGGGGGGAATGAAGCAGTTTTGGCTTGGTGGTATATAAAAAATGACATAAATTTCCATTGTAAGAAATTGATTGCCCTGTAATATTGAGGAAAGCAGTATGGACAGGGTTTCTGCGCACCTGGAAAGTCATGGAAAATCATGGATTTAGACAATGGATTAATTTTGTCATGGAAAGTCTTGATTTTCTAAGTAAAAGTCATGGATCTGCAAAGCTACAATTAAAAAAAAAAAAAATCAAAAAATTCCTCTGCAAGTAATTTTCTTTCTGAACGGAAGCGGCTGCAATATATATATATATGAATTTATAAAGTATTTTTTATCGTAAGTTCTTGTAATTTCTCTTAAAGCATACATTTTATTTGTATGTACATCAGAAGTTTTATTCATATATACTTTAACAAAATATTTTTAAAGTCATGGAAAATGATCTGCTAAAATCAGGGAAAGTTATGGATTTGAAAAATTTCATTTTGGCGGATACCCTCTATAGAGAAATGAATAGATATAATTTTTTTTTATGTTGATTTTATCTTTTTTTCAGGCACCAACAATGCCCGACTTGCAGCAATGTTAAGACAATTAGCACAGTATCATGCTAAGGACCCTAACAATCTTTTCATGGTTCGACTGGCCCAAGGTTTAGCTCATCTCGGCAAAGGAACCTTAACACTTTGCCCCTATCATCATGATAGACAACTCCTAAGTCCTGTATGTGTGGCAGGTCTAATGGCTACTTTAGTAGCTTTCCTAGATGTCAAAAATAGTAAGTTAATTTTGCTTCTTGGAAAGATTTCATATGTGTGTGACTTTAGTTAAGTAATGAGCATTTTTACAAGAAAAACATAATATATAAAACTATTTGTTTCTCTGAAAAATTGTCTAGTTTTAAAGTGTCATTTCATTTTTAAATTTTATTAAATTAAAGAGAAAAAAAAAGTCAAATTTGAGATTAAGTATGTAACATTAGTCTTGTTCTTATAATTACAGTAAAACTCATTTAAGAAGTTCCTACTTAAAAAGTTTTCTTTCATTTCTAAGTTTACTTACAGAACGCATTTATAGCTGCCTTTCAATTACTGTTTTGTTTTATTTTTTTTCTCCTCTCTCTGTTTGTAAAGGTCAATGTTATGTTTATGGCTGAAAACGATTGTCATTTTTATTTAAAATGTGCCTGAAGAAGTTTTTAAAAGCCTAAGACAGCTGGACTATTTCTGATAAAATATATATATATATATAACAGATTTTTTTTTTCTGTAAAATTGATTCTAGTGGTGTTTAAGCAAAATTTCTTAGCTGACTTCTGAGATATTCTAAGATTTTCCATTATTATCTGATTTTTTAAGTATGCAAAAAAATGTAAATTTTTGAGAAAAACCAAATCTATTGTTTATATATTATATTTTATAAAGAAAAAAAAATCTCTCCTAATTATATATATATATATGATTATTTTGTTTTTAAAAAAAATTAATTTCGTTTAAGAAGTTTTCTCTTTCTTTAAAAAACTTCTTAAGTGGGTTTTACATATATATATATATATATATATATATATAAATACATACACACATAAATAATGCTTATTGCCTGATTTCCCACTTTAATCAGTTAGGCCCTTGGAAAACTTCTTAAGGAGGTTTCACTGTATTTTACGTTAAAGTTTTAAATCAGATTGATAAATGGTCCTCTATTTAAAACCATAATGCTAAAAAAAGTTAGTAATTTTTGTAAATTTGTGTGCTTGTATGCTCAGTGATTTCTTTGGAAACCTAAAAGAACATAACTTTCCCTTTCAGTCATTCTGAAGAACGCCCATTACGTTTTGTACAACCTTGTAGCAGCCATGCAACCTCGAATGCTGGTCACATTTGACGAAGATCTTCAAGCATTGCCTGTACCTGTAAGAGTCGGTCAAGCTGTCGATGTTGTGGGACAAGCAGGAAAGCCAAAGACGATAACTGGATTTCAAACACATACAACTCCAGTTCTTCTGGCTTACGGTGAAAGAGCTGAATTGGCTACTGAAGAATACATACCGTTAACTCCCATTTTGGAAGGATTTGTGATATTGAGAAAAAATCCTAACTATACTGCTGCTTAAAGGGAAATGTATTTATTAATTTTTTGGACTTTTTGGAAAAAATTATTCAATAAAACTTTTTCTTTTTACAATAATACTATTCTTTAATTTGTCTACTAGGTAGATTTATACTTTTCCAGTAATTGCATTAAAATGTTTATAGAATCCCATTCTTGTAATTGTTCAATCAAGTTATTGAGATACTCTTCACCTTTAAAAAACGAGTCTATACCAAACACAGATATATGAGCTCTGTGGTCTGTTACCCTATCTTGTACAAAATTGTAAGTTCTAACTTTTTCTGATCTTCCAGCACTTCCAACCTGTAATGGAAACATAGATATCAATGTATGTTCATAAACAAAGCCTTTTACTGAAATTTAATCAATTTTAAATTTTGAAATAAACATTTATCAGCACATTAATCTATACCCACTCAAGAAAATTATAATAATGCCCATATCACAAAAATTATTTTTTTAATACTTTAAACTTTGGTGTCTGTGAAATTGATATGTTAACTGTTACTAATGTTTTCAGTGTATAAAATATTTAATGGTTTGAATTGAGTTTCTGGTAAGTACAAATTTAGGTAAATAGCCCAAAATGTGTATATGATTTTACCACCCACCAGATTCCAGCTTATGCTGTTTAGATTTCTACATACTTTTAAAATGAGACTCAATAAATTAGCAAATTTGAGGAAACAGTCAATAAGATCAAGGCATTTAAAAAAAAAAAAAAAAAAACCTTTATGACATTGAAGGCACATTTTTTATGGCAAAGGTTAATTTTTGGAATGTGTCTATAGTCACTACACATAGACTAATGATAAAACTAAAAATATCTATACCATGCGTAAATTGGAAGCCACAAAAAAAAAAAGACCATTCTAGTCATGCATTGAAAGGTTTGGTTTGGAGCACTACGGTCTACTGTTTTGCACACGAGGGCTAATGAGACCGGGACCTACTGCTTAAAGCCGATTCCGAACGGCTACGAACATCCATGCCACAGTGGGATTCGAACCCACGAACTCTGGTTCCGACGATCAGTGCTCTAACCAATCGGCCATCGTTCGGCATGCATTGAAAGGGAAGACTTAGTTTGCACAGTGAGGATAAATATCTTCTACAATACTTCTTTTACCTGGTCCTTTCTATAGTTATGCATTCTAGGGTAAGTTTCCAATTAAAAAAAAATTGCATCTCTTCCTTGATTGCTAATATAGTGATATGCACAGTACTAAAAAAACCAGATGATTATGATCGGAGGAGAACAGTGAATTCAATTTGCAAAACACAGGCTAATTGAAATATACTGATTAACTCCAAATCTGAATGCCACCAGTCAGACACAACCCTATAAACTCCAGTACCCAAACACAGCACTACCTGCCAGCAGGGTTGGAAAAAAATCATGATTTTTTTTTTTTTTTTTTTTTTTTTGCAATATACATGGAATAATTTGCTATAAGTAACATCTATCTAGTATATTCTGCACACTGATTACCTAAATTTAAATATATAAATTTTAATCTAAATACATTCTATTATTTTGTAATTGGATAGTGCAAACTCAAGAACAAATTAAATATTCTTTTAATGCAAACTATTTATTATAAAAAACAAATCACAATTATTTTAATATTTTTTTAAGTACCGAATTATGGATTTAATTGTTTCAATAAAAACACTAGCTTTGATGCTTTATCCACTCCTCATTGGTTACGAAGGCTAGAATGAACAATACCAAAAGAAGAAAACTGTCTTTCAGTTCTCTTTACCTCCCATTACATAAAATGAATTCCACCAGTCATAGTCAATCATTGTACTACCCCTACTACATACTTTCTGATAACAACCCCTAAATTCTTGGAAAGCACATGCTATCTATTGACACTTATTTACTTATTGGTATTACTGTGCTGACTGATTCCCAATTCTCCTGTCTTTGGAATATAGGTTTTAAAAGAAGTGAAAAAAAATTCTCAATCAATGATTTAAAAAAAAATCAACAGATTTAAATCATGCCAACCCTACCTGCCAGACCATGGTTTGGCAAAGTAGTTTATGACCATAAACACTGGTTCATACTCAGTTGACAGGAGGAAAGAGAAAAAAAAAAAGTATTTTATTGTAAGCCTAGATCAAAAAGGTAAAACATTTAATCTGTTAACAAGGTTCATACTCAATTGTCAGGGTAAATTATTTTGTAACAATCAAATGAAAACATATAAACAGATGTTATAGTAAATAAATTGTAAGTTATTACGAAATAGCTTTGGTATTAATACTATTTTACAAATATACATAAGAGGTTTTTCCTTGATCCTAAAGGACTTGACTACTTTTTGCAAATGCAGATATCAAACTTGTAGACTCAGTTCTTCAAGCCTTGCCCTCTCTAACCACTTAACTAAAAGATACCCCATTCCTATTAGCTCTATTTGAAACTTGCTATATCAAAGTTTGAAAGGAGAATAAGAAACTCTAATACTATGCTGCTGAGCAATGGCAATTGGTTAAGGTGCTGGTCTTCGGTACCAGAATTCATGGGTTCGAAACCTACTGTGGCATGAATGTTTGTAGCCGTTGGGAATCGGCCTTTAAACTGTAGGTTCCGATCTCATTTACCCTCGTGTTGGAAAAAGTAGACTGTAGCACTCCAAACCAAACTAATACCATGCTAATGTACCCAGTTTTTGAAGGGGTATGAAACTCTAGCATACACAAATGACAGTGCTGAAGTAGAAACTAAAATGTTTTAAGCATCTAGTAAAATAGTTTACTTGTTGTGTAGAATCTAAACTTCATTTTTATATTTCCTTGGTTCCTGCATTTTGCGATCCAAAGATTTTTTCCCACAATTACAGAGAATCGAATTCAAGACTCATCGCTTGAAACTTTGTGTTTTCTAACCACTAGGCCTTGCCTCTTTTTATTTGGAGCCAACCCTGCCTGCCAGACCATGGTTTGGCAAAGTAGTTTATGACCATAAACACTGGTTCATACTCAGTTGACAGGAGGAGAAAGAAAAAAAAAAGTATTTTATTGTAAGCCTAGACCAAAAAGGTAAAACATTTAATCTGTTAACAAGGTTCATACTCAATTGTCAGGGTAAATTATTTTGTAACAATCAAATGAAAACATATAAACAGATGTTATAGTAAATATATTGTAAGTTATTACAAAATAGCTTTGGTATTAATACTATTTTACAAATATACATAAGAGGTTTTTCCTTGATCCTAAAGGACGTAACTACTTTTTGCAACTGCAGATATCAAACTTGTAGACTCAGTTCTTCGAGCCTTGCCCTCTCTAACCACTTAACTAAAAGATACCCCATTCCTATTAGCTCTATTTGAAACTTGCTATATCAAAGTTTGAAAGGAGAATAAGAAACTCTAATACTATGCTGCTGAGCGATGGCGATTGGTTAGGGTACTGGCATTCGGTACAGGAGTTCATGGGTTCGAATCCCACTGTGGCATGAATGTTTGTAGCCGTTAGGAATCAGCTTTAAGCTGTAGGTTCTGGTCTCATTAGCCCTTGTGTTGAAAAAAGTAGACTGTAGCACTCCAAACCAAACTAATACCATGCTAATGTACCCAGTTTTTGAAGGGGTATGAAACTCTAGCATACACAAATGGTTTGGTTTGGTTTTGGTTTGGAGCACTACGGTCTACTGTTTTGCACACGAGGGCTAATGAGACCGGGACCTACAGTTTAAAGCCGATTCCGAACGGCTACAAACATTCATGCCAGTAGCGGAATTCGAACCCGCGAACTCCGGTTCCGAAGAGCAGCGCTCTACCATTCGGCCATCGTTCGGCATACACAAATGACAGTGCTGAAGTACAAACTAAAATGTTTTAAGCATCTAGTAAAATAGTTTACTTGTTTTGTAGAATCTAAACTTCATTTTTATATTTCCTTGGTTCCTGCATTTCGCGATCCAAAGATTTTTTTCCCACAATTACAGAGAATCGAATTCAAGACTCATCGCTTGAAACTTTGTGTTTTCTAACCACTAGGCCTCGCCTCTTTTTATTTGGAGAAACATACGAAATTGTTATAAATAATGCAGAAGTACACACAACCATCAAAGTAAAATGCTTTAACACATTGATTGCCACATGCATTTTCAATGGTTTGCCCAAGGTGCTGACATGAACTTTTCATCATGCAAGACATATGCTGAAATATTATTTGCAGCAGATAAAATTAGTTTTATAATCCTGTTTGAAGCAGTTTTTGTAGTGAGGGGTTACCGGTGACCCTTATGACAGCCAACGTGTTAATCACCTGAATCAGACATCTAATTTTCCCACCAAACACCTAAATTTTGAACTTAACTACTTTCTGTATCTGTGGAAAATTGAACCCACAAAATGGGAATTCCACACTCTAACCAATCCTCCAATGCAGTTTGTGGCAGTATTCACCTATAACATATATTTAAGGTATAAATTAATTCAGGAATTATGTTGTGATGAAAACACATCAATCTCTATTTTTTTATACATTATTATATTATTATTATCTATTATCAGTTGAACAGTGGCCAAAGTTGTAGGGTGCTGCCTCTAGATACTGTTCTTTGCAGGTTCAAATTAATAGAGCTTCATCCAATTAGATGACTACCCCTTCCCCCCAAACATTTCCATTAAACAAATTCTATTACATTTTTAATATTTTGTATATTTTTATCTAAACTGTCATATTTTACAAAACCTCAATTCATTAATGTAATTAATAACTTTTATAATTATGTTTGCCAATTTTACTAAAAATTTTAGATTTAATAATACACAAATTTGTTAAATTGAGGCTTAGCATAAAAGTATATTTATAAATTAATAAACTGAAAAACCTGAAGGTTCAATGATAGTAAGATTTTAAAAAGTATGAAAAATAAAAAGCTTTGAGTAAAAGAGACTCAAATATTAAAACAATGAAAGTTCAGTAATAACTTTTGTTCAAACTGAAATTTTTGGAAATTTCTTTTTGGAGTTAATTACATTTCAATGTATCCATTGTAATTCTGTCAACAAGATTTGCCCCCTGTAAGAACAGGAAACAAACATGTTATTGTTAGAGAAAAAAAAATTTACCTGAAGTTTCCTATTCAAAGTTGTTTCTTTTTTTCTACTTTCCAGTTCTATTTCATACAGCTTTGCTCTCAGAGATTTCATTGCCAGTATTCTATTTCTATGCTGGTTACGTTCAGCTTGACTTTCTACAATTATTCCTAAAAGTATTTTTTTAAATTAAGTTAATTAAGTTTAATATATATTAACAACAAAAAGTAAAACATTGAATACCTGTTGGCTTGTGATATAATCTAACACAGCTATCAGTAGTATTAACATGTTGACCGCCAGCTCCACCTGAACGTTTGAATTCTATTTCCAAATCTTTAGGATTGATGGTAATGTCAATCTGAAAATAACATATTATTGCTCTCTATCATTAATATATATAATAAGTCATAAAGTTTAATAATATTGTCATGAAGATTTGAATGAACACACCGTTTGACTTAACAGACGAATTTATTGAAGCAAAGTAGTACCTCGTAACTTTACAAGATCGAGAAGAGTATAAGCTTTTATACCCGAACAGAATATTCGAGAAATAACTAATTTACATAATAAAGAAAGGTCTAGAATGTTCGAGAACATAAGGAAACAATAAATAACATTTTTAATTTTAAAATCCATACTTTAGATCAACCGCCACGGCGAGCATCGAACCCACAAACTTTGGGTCTGGATCTCGTGCTTTGACCATTCGGCCACTGAGCTCGTTGGCAAAGTTTCTTTATGCGGCAATATTAATAAAAGAAAATCTATTTAAATAGGTACATTTTTGAGAAATAGAACTTCATTTGAAAGAATTTTGTGAAATTTTTAAAATTTTAAAATACAAAATCTAGTCTTCAACCTTTGCATTACTTAATTTTAATTCATTTTATAAAAAAAAAATAAAAGGCAATAAATTAAAAAATGTTTAATCTGTAGGTTTTTTTTGTGTGTGAAGGAGGTAGGAGTACTTACTAACCCTGAAATGATTTTTTTTTTTTTCTTTAGAGAGACAGTAGACTTTCAAAATTAATAAATTTTGTTTTTGATCAATCTCTGAAAATTTAATATGTCATTAGCAATACGATTTATGTGAAAGTGTTTACAATTCTTAGTTTTAAAAGTTACTGTTTCAGAACAAGCATTGCTGGAAAATGTTCCATGTGCATACCTTTTACATATAACATGGCCATTTTTATTCATAGGATACCTTATAAAAATAAAACAGTTATCATTGTAAACATTCACTGATATTATAACTTTAAAAAAAAAATGCTAAAATATTCATAACAATTCTTTTAATTTCAACGAGAATAGGCTTTTATTTTTGTTTGAATATTTTAACTAACTTCCATTTTGTACTCATATGAACAAAGTGCCTTTAATCTAAAGTTACTGAATATATGAAATTATATTTATTAAAAGATTAATATTTTAGCTTTATACTCTCAATTACATTAAGTATTGTAATTGTCATAAATATTAATCAAAATTACTGTAATATTTAAAACTATACAGTAGACATTCAGCTGAATGAAATTTGTGCCTTGGCAATCAATATTTCTATCCTGATAAAATTCAGTAATACAAGTATGAATAAGAATCAAAGATGGCATTTTAATATCCATTACCCTTATAATTAACATAATTATAATTATACAGATTCCCACAGTCCTTAAAAGTCCATAAGAACTCCTTAATTTTAGCTTTCATTTTCAAGGGCCCTTAAAACTACTTAATTTTCATCAAAGACCCTTAAAAACTCCTTAATTTTAAAATTGGAACAAGATCAATTTTTACATCGACGAGATCCGCTGTCATGTGATTTCCTATTAGTTTTCTTATATGACAGTTTTTTCTTAGTTACTTATTTGACAAATAAATAATATTTCGTATACGTAACGGGTTTAAATAATAAAGTCAGCTGCCCTTTCCTAATAGCTAACAGTCATGCAGATTTTAATGAAACAGAGCATGGAGGGTGGGAGGTTGTAGATATTTCAGTTACTTACGGAAGTTTAATTTTCCTTGCATTCAATGTAATAGGAAAACTAAATCTTTCTTCTTTCCCATGCAATGTCAGGTATATTCAGCTAGTATATATATATATATATATATATATATATATATATATATATATATATATATATATATACTGGATATAAATGACTGATATATATATTTATATATATAAATGAATAAAAGGACTATATATCAGAGTCATTTTTAAACCCTCAGAATGCATTTATAATATTGTTTTTTTCACAATTTATTTTTAGTTTGATCACTCAAACTTTAGATGTACATTTTTCAGAATTAGTTTTCGTTAAATAGATTTATCTTATATTAATTTTTAGGCATTTTTAAAAACTTAATTCTGAAATATTGTGGGCTATTTATTGAATATGCCTTGTCAAGCTCATAATCATTAAAATATGTTCCTCAGGAAATAGGGTTATGCCATTATGTCGTGTATTTCAAGTAGGTAGGTCCTTAGAAAATCCTTAAAAAGTCCTTAATTTTTGTTCTGGAAAAAGATAGGGAACCCTGTTATAACAGACAATTATTACAAATAACCAAGTTATACAGTCTCTAAATCATAATTTTTTTTATTTTTATAAGTATTTGAAATAAGGTAAATTGTTGATAAATTTCTAAAATATATGACAGTTAGAAATGCACCAGGAGTGTTTCAAATACTTATAAAAATAGAAAATTTGCGATGTGGCATCTTACACACAAGCAATCACATATACAGGTTTGGAAAAAAATTAAAAAATTCAGATTTGTTTGATTTTTTTTCTGAATACTAATTTTATTTGTTGTTTTTATGTTTTTTGCAATATACATAGAATAGTTTGTTGTAAAAAATAACATTTTATCTATCTAGTATATTCTTACACACTGATTACCTAAAATTAAATATATATATTTCATTATTTTGTAATTGGATAGTACAAACTAAATAAGATGTAAATTTAATGTACAAATTATATTCTTTTAATGTAAACTATTTATTTAAAAAAATCACAAAAATTTCAATATTTTTAAGCACCGAATTATGGATTTAATTGTTTCAATAAAAACACTAGGTTTGAGGCTTTATCCGTTCCTAATTGGTTACAAAGGCTAGAATGAACCAAAAGAAGAAAACTGTCTTTCTATTCTAGCAGATGAAGCCACGGTTGTTGTTATTTGGTAGACAAACTGGATTTCAAGTTGTGTAATACTCTCTTTACCTCCCATTACATAAAATGAATTCCACCAGTCATAATCAATCATTGTTCTACCCCTACTATATACTTTCTGATAACAACCCCTAAATTCCTGGAAAAGCACATGCTATCTATTTACACTTATTTACTTATTGGTATTACTGTGCTGTGATTCCAATTCTCCTGTCTTTGGAATACAGGTTTTAAAAGAAATGAGAAAAAAAATCAACTGTTTTAAATATGCCAACCCTGCACATATATTTAATTCAATTGTTAGACTTCACAATGCTGCCTGTCATGCTATACTGTAGTACTTCATTATTACTTCTAGAAATATTATAACTTAAAATATTAATAGTTATAGTTAGTAGTAACATAGTATTCTTTATATGGAAAATACTGAGCTAATCAACAGATAAAGGAAATCTTTTCTACTTGATAAAAAAAAAAAAAAAAAAAAAAAATTAGTTTCACAAAATTATAATTCTTTGTTGTTGATATTTCAATTGTTTTTCATTTAAGGTATCCGTCTACGTTTGGAGAACTTTTTTCTTTAGAAACTAGGTTATATTTTTATATTTATTTATTATATTATCATAGAGAACTGCACTTAAAAAATTTATTCCTGGAGAAGGTTTTATAATTCAGAAGGCTGAGGTAAAACAGCAACTGTCATTGTACTCGTGTGAATTCGACCAGCTTTTTCTGTTTTAGGTATTCTTTGAACTCTATGTACACCACATTCATATTTCAAAATTTTGTATGCATTTTTCCCAGATAGAGCTATATGAGCATTTCTTACACCTCCTGAAAGAGAAGAAAGAATTAATTCATTAGTAATGTATTTTTCATTAGTAATAATAATTAAATCCTATCTAGCAACGACAGTGCTGCTTTGTTACCAAAACTTACAACTACAGTTAAAAACTTATATTTTTATTTGAACAGTAATGAAATTTTGAACATTGTCTGTCTGTCTGTCAACATATTAATGTGGCATACGGACACTGTTCCTTGATTTGTGACACAGAACTAATAACCATAATTTGTGGTTTCGCTTTGAAAAATTATGCAGTCTAAATGAATTAAAATTTACATATATATATATGTAATTTTTTTAAAATCTATATTTAAATTTTACTCTTTTCTGTCTCTCGACAATTCTCCTTAGTTCTTTTCTATTTCTGGTAAGCTGTTGGCGAGTCTTATCATAAAAAAGAATTTTTCAGTCTTGATATCATTATATAAAATTTTACACCTTTGGGTATCATGTGACCTTAAATAACATCTGTAATTAAATAACAATCTTTAGCTGCCAGCAAAATTTGGATGCTGTATAAAAATATTTCAGCAGAGAACTCTGAACTGACATGTCAAAATAAACTATATAATTCAAGTATTGCATTTTCTGCTTTTATCTATGCCACACACTGTCCAATTCCATAGATAGTTGCAAGATTGGACCATTTATTTCATCAGTCGGTGTGAAAACCAGCAAAGAAAGCGAAAACAATTTTCTTTGTCCAAGAATACTTCTAAAATCCTACATCTAAAAATTTATTAATTTTTAATTATATTTGTTACTATAACCCAACTCAAAACATATGTTATGTATGGCAAATACCAGAAAAATAATATGACACATAAAATCTTGGAAGTTGTTCTTGGTGAAATAAAAATGAATCATTATTGTGTTGTTAGTTTCAGATGATTCATTCCTTAATATGTATGCATATATATATATACACATTCAAGAGCTAAAACATTATGACCACCTGTCAATAACGAGTTGGCCCATCTTTGGTCCGCAACACCGCTTAAACCCCCCTTGGCATGGATGCCACAAGTCCTTGGTAGATGGCCGGAGACAGATTGTACCAGATGTTTAATCAAAGATTACACAAATACGAGATATTATGAATTGGTGGTCTTTGAACTCTGAGCTGCCGTCCCATGACATCCCAAATGTGTTCTATCGGATTGAGATCCGATGATTAGGCATCCAGGACATTAACTGGAATTCAGCATCATTTTCCTGGAACCACTTCAACACAATTTTAGCACAATTAATGGAATGTTCCAACGGGACAACGCCCCGTTGGAACATTCCATTTGCAACTGGAAAAACAGAGGCCATGTAAGGGTGCAACTGGTCTGCAATGAAGTTCAGATACCCTGTAGCAATCATGGTCTGCTCTACCACAACCACGGGTCCCAGAGATGCCCAAGAGAACGTCCCCCAAAGCATAATACCGCCACCACCAGCTTGTGTATGACCTACTGTACATTGAGCGAACTGTTTGCCTGGAAGACAGCATATCATGACACGGCCATCAGCGTGATGAATGACAAACCGTGATTCATTTGACCAGGCAACTATCTCCCACTGATCCATGGACTAGTCGCAATGTTCTGTTGGCATTTTCAGAATTTTAAGCTTAAAATAGCCTGGTTAACTGCCAACTTAATTTTCTTAAAATCATTTAATTTTAAATGGTTTATTTTTAATTTCCCACTGATCCTGGGAAACGCCCCTTCCTACTATTGATGTTGATAGCCACAGCCAATCGGGGAATTCAGCAACTGTGGCATATTTGGCTCTGGAGTGAGCTTTATGCAAATTAGCAGGTATATATATATATATATATATAGCCTTGGAAGAGACTGGTGTTGTAAAAGAGGGTGAAGATGGTTTGGTTTGGTTTATAGCGCTACGGTCTACTGTTTTGCACACGAGGGCTAATGAGACCGGGACCTACAGTTTAAAGCCGATTCTGAACAGCTACAAACATCCATGCCATCAGCGGGATTCGAACCCGCGAACTCCGGTTCCGAAGAGCAGCGCTCTACCATTCGGCCATTGTTCGGCGAAAGAGGGTGAAGAAAAAGGAGTCAAAGTCAGGATTGAAGAGCTGCTGGACATCCAGAGAGAGCCTGAACCAGCAATTGATTCCCGAACCCGCATGCCAGCATAGGCCTACAGCAAAATAACAGCTGCTATGCCAGTACCATCGCCCTTTATGCCCGAAATCCAGCACCGTTGTACAGACTGAAGAAAGCCCCAGCCTGCTCCCCTGTAATTAGTGGAGGTAAACTTGATTTTATTCATAAATCATTACCTTGGGTCTCAGAATCTTTTGATTAAGGAATAATGCATAAAAACAAAAAGGAATTAATGAATTGTTGTAATGATAAACGTCAAGTAATGAATGTCATATATAGATATTTATCAAGAAATAATGTTTGTAAATAATTAGTGTACATAATAAATGTTTTAGTTCAAATATAAGGTATCTTTTTACTGTGTTTCCCCTTTAAGAACACACACTGGTGTTAGTTTTGTAAGTACATTACAACAATAATATATACAATCATTGGGTGATACCAAAGGTAGTTAAAACATTAATAAATTTTAGGATGTACGGATAGTATTCATTCACATAATTGAATATAAACACAAGGCATTACGTTCTATATAATAAATATATGGGGAATTAGTATACTAACCTATATCAGTTCCATCATATTTC
Source organism: Pardosa pseudoannulata (assembly GCA_032207245.1). Lineage (NCBI taxonomy): Eukaryota > Metazoa > Arthropoda > Arachnida > Araneae > Lycosidae > Pardosa > Pardosa pseudoannulata. The sequence continues at coordinate 11,826,754 of CM063509.1, read as the reverse complement.
ACAATTTCACAAGACCAATTTTTCCACCTTGCAAAATTACAATACATATGAAACATATCTTTAGTAAACAACATAGCTTCTTGTCCCCCAACTCCAGGTGTCAGTTCCATTATTATGTCTTTGTCATCTATAATCTGATCTGGTATCAAATACTGTAATACCTGAAATAACATTTATCTTTATTTCAAAACAAAATGCTATACAAAAACTCGCAATGAAATCATTACAAAAAGTTATATAAAACCCTTTTGATCTAGTTTACAAAAGGAGGGATGCTTAATACTACAGGAACTCCTCAAAAAGCAGCCTATCTTGTGATTGGGCAGTTGTTTTCCAGGCTTACATGACTGCAGCAGGAGTGTTAGTGGAACCAAAAAAAAATCTGCAGAAAATTTTACAGATTTATATGTTAAGAGTCAAGAGAGATAAAAAAAAGTATAGACAACATTTTAGAAGGCGGGGAGGAATAACACACTTCTATAAAAATAATAAAATAAAAAAGTATTTTAAAGATATAAAAGTGTGCTAAACACATTTAAAAGTAATAAATTTTGAAAAAATGAAGTAAAAGCAAATTTTCTTAAATTGCCAGACCTACTTCTTTAAATAAAGACAAGGATTAAATTTCTTTTATTAACTAATATGATAAGTATACCCTGTTGAGTGTTGCTTGTACTTTTGCCAATTATAAATGAAAATGACTTTTTTTTTGTACGGTTTTAACCTTTATAGGCTGTTATGTGATCTCCCCACTTTCATTTATATACCATACTTGTCAAAATTGTTAAATGACCTCTACCTTTTTCAGTACATTTCAGCAGCATACTGTTAAAACACCTTACTATGTTTAAACTTATAGTTTAATATTCAAAGAACAATAGACTTTGTTTCAGCAAATGGATTATTATATGAAGAGTCATAGAAAATGTGCTGTATCCTTTGATTCACTTTCAAAGTAAATAGAAAAGAGGAAAAATTATTCACAATTTTATTTCTCTGGAAATTCAGAAATACTTTGAAATCCCTAGAATTCTGGGGTTTACCTGGAGCATAAACACCCCTGGTTCAGTGGGTGAGATTTCTAATTTATTCACTAGCTTTGCAGTAATAGATTTAAATTTCAAAAGATTCCAAAACCATAAAACTGACAGAAAAGGGAGACATCCTCTTAGGTCCCTCCAGGATAAAATAACACATGTGTGCATTCCTTATACAGGGCCTGATTATCGTACGGGCACTTGGGGCATGTGCCCTGGGCACGAAAATTTAGTCGAGTAATTGAAACACACATTAAGTGGGGAAAAATTGCAAACTTATACTACCATCGTTAAGTTTTAATAAATTATTGTACGAGGTAATTGTGTTTGTCATGAACTCTATTGTTTTCTATTTACTTTAATTTTACTGTTATTTACCTGATAATTAATTCCCTCGACAAACCTGGTGCTCTTTTTATCCTATGGGTTATTGCATATAAGACAGATTATTAGCAGCGTAACACTATAAATCTTTAAATCATCTCTTCAATTTAAATTATTTTTAATTCTAATATCATTTATTTACTGCAGCACAGAGCTTGTGAATGTGACAAGGTAAAAATAAAGAAAGTGGGTCACTCTAGGTCTTTAAAAGTCCTTCATTTTTGGCATGGCTAAACAGAGATAATAATGATTACGTAAAATGAAAATTTGGTGTTTTTGATTTTGAATATTACTTTAATGCTAATTTCTTAAATATGTTTGCTAATTCAATGTTATAATTTTTATATGACTGTAATTATGATAATAATTTGTTGCTATAAATTTGCAATGGGGGTGGAGGGCACAAAAATGGGTTGTGCCTTGGGCACAAAAGTATCTTAGTCAGGCCCTGTCCTTATGGCAAAATTTTTGTGATTAAACATCACACTATCCTATAAATTTTATTGATTTTTCAAACAGCCCTCAAGCTATTTTACAGTTATTTTTAAATTTTCAAAATCTTATTTCTGTTAAAGGGCTTCTATGACTGGAGACTACCTCTGGAGATATCGAGATGTTTAACACAGAATACAAATGAGATTCTGAACATATAAAATTCAGTTGGATATCCTAGATAACATATGTCCCTAACCTGTATGTAAATACAGAAAATAATTTGAGAAAAAATACAAACTATACATTAAAAAGAAATAAATTCAGGCTTCTAGAAATTAAAATTTATTCCAGTTCAAGCATTAGATGTGCAACTTCTGTGTGATCAGGGTTTCACATAGTATGTGTTCCATAATAATACACTGTTCGGTAAAATACTACAGTAAAATACACAATGCAATTTTTATGGTCTGATTATTACAGAATTTTATCTATACTGTGAGCCCGGGGCGCAGTGGAAGTGCGAAGAAAATGGAAAGTATAGACAAACTTCACACTACCACATCTTTATTCTTTCACAGGAAACAACAAACAAAAAAACACACAGACGTTCACATGTGTTTAAGGGTTGCCATATAGGTGCAGTAGATAGCCATATTTGGTGATTATTTTGCAAATAATCTCGCATATCCCCTCCCATTCGCAAAATCATCAAAAATTACATCACAAAATTTCAATAGATTACATTTTAACATAGATTTCATTACCAGATCAGCAACATTCAGTTTACTTAGCACATATTTAACAACAAAATGTTTGTGGTGCCAACCATTTAAAACCACTAATAAAACAAAAAGCGATTTAATCAACGAAAATTCTATAACTGGCAAAAAAGTTGATTCATAATCGGTTCCATATTTTTGTTTTAACATATAGATAGTTAAATACCTAGAATAATCATCTACAATGCTTAAATAATATCTGGCATTATCATTACTTGGTTTAGGTGCGGATCCCCACAAATAGATATGAATTAATTCTAAGGGCTGTATACTTCGAATTCTTTTTAACCACTCCTGGCTATTTTTCACACAGAACAAGTTTTTAAAAAAGCTACTTTATAAAATATAAATATTAAATTTCTACATGCTTTACAGAAAGGTTTTAATTTCAAAACTATTTAAAATAGAAAAATTATATACACAAAATGTACTAAATGAGTATACCCACTGATTGTATAAAGAAGGGGTATATTTATGTGCATGTATAGAATATTGAGGTTAATTTTTTAATTAATGTAAAAAATCTTAGAAAACAAGAAATTTCATCAAATTATTGTAATTATCTGGATTAATAGAAAATTACACTAAATCAAAATATCTGTAATTAAAAAATTATCAACATATAAAAAAAATTCTATGTACTTCAACATAAAATACTTCATATAATATAAAATAATTTTTAACAAATGTTAAGTGTAGCAAATTGATAAATCATGTGAAGATACACCAAAGTGTGCAGTCATAGATCATGGACTATGTTTAGATATACTCAATTGTAGTGTCACAAAACCCATAAATCATTATTTTTCTTGGATAACATCTCTCTCTCTCTCTCTCCATATATATATACAGGCTTGCAACTGCTAAGGTACTTTGAAAAAGGTGAGAAAAGTGACAAATATAATACAGGATAAGTGACTAAAAAGTGACAAAACACTGAAAAAAAAAAAACACAATTTTTTTCTCCTCTTGATTACAGATGCTATTATTAAGATTCTTCTATTTATTTTAACTGTAAATCAAACGACATGATTTTAGCGTCAAATACAAAATAGGTTAAAAATTTTTTTTAACATAACTCAACATTGCTTCTTATTCAAGAAAATCTATAAATTAGATTTGAATACATACAATACATTAATTTTATAATCAAAATTTTCTGCATATATTAATGATGTTTTGAAATATGTACATATCGAGATTAGAGTATCTAAACAAAAATTGAGAAGAAAAAGAGAAATGTATGCTTTGACGTAAGTTACTTTAATATATTAAATGCACATTTCAGTACAAATGTAGATTTCAGGAAATTCTTTGCGACTTTTTAAAATCACTAAATTCTGAAAACCATGACAATTACATTTTAATAAAAAAATAAGATTAGAGCATCCCATTTTGGTCTTTTGTTTAAATATTTTGGTATTAATTATGACTTTTTTTTAACACTAGACTTTTGCTGTGATACACCAAGAAAAAAAATGACTAAAAGTGACTGTTTACTTAAAAAAGTGATCAATTATAAAATAGGGGACTAAAGGTGAGAAAAGTGACAGAATTGCAAGCCTGTATATATATATATATATATATATATATATCCCCTATATAATAATAGACTAAGTTGTCTGTCCGCAAATTTCTGAAGCAGTTGTACCTGGAATGGATACAGGAATCCATATTGGATTTTTTATGACTTAGGGTTAGCAAAATCCACAACAAGTTCGAAATCCACCCCATCACTACTTTTTGAACGTTTAATGGTATTATTTCAAGCCTTATTCTCCCCTGTTAAGAGCAGGAAAATAAATTTATCATTTTGGAAATCATTCTATTATACCACCAAATAATCACTGTCAATATTAAAGCCTATATTGTCCATTCTATCACGTACGCAACCCTCATATACTCTAGTTAGTTACTAATACTTTTATAGGCATGGCACGCTCAGTAGAGTGTCTGCCCATTTGGTTGTCGTACTTCTCGGGTTGGCGGTTCTGTCCTAGACGCTGCTAAATTATTCTAAATGTCTAATTAATTTAATGTTTTCTGCTTTTAAAAAAAAATTCTAATTCCTAAGTTGTTTTATTATTTTTTAAATAAATTTTAACTATTTTTTCAACTTTTTATGATTTTATTATTTTTATTATATTAAATTCATGTATTTTGTACGGATGTCCCTGGCCACATAAACATTTCATTTTTTCTATCCTTAAACTTTCTTCTCGTCTATTTTTATGTGTTCTTTCACCTTTTAGCTATTAATTTTTCTGCTCGCCTTCATTTTTGTGTTTTTTGAAAGAAATCTCTGGATTAGAGGGCTTATCCCATGTAATCCAGGCACATGCCTATCGGGGTGATAGTTTCATTCCTTTACTTCCATTAATTACTGTGGAAAAAAAACTGAAGAACTTAATGATAATTTTCATGTAGCTAAGAAAACTTTGAATTAGCTTTCTAAATGAATTCAACGTGATTCTAAACTGCATTCACAGTATCACGTTAGAGGAGTATGAAGATAAATTATTGAGCATATACCTGATAATTCTCAGACAAAAAATAAACCATTTTTTTTACCTGCCTCATAGAGTACTTTACACTTCTAGAAAAGGAAAAATTTACTGATTCCGTCATATGATGGGCTATATGCTAGTATATATATAATATGTGTATGTGTAGAAATTGGACACAAAATGCAAGTGTCATTTGATTACACCTTTAAATGATATATGTATTACAAAAAATAGTAAATTGTTATTTTAAATTTAAAGATATTTATATTTATATTACAAAAGGAGGGAAAAAGGTTTACCATAAAGCAATTTACATAATAAATAATGATCAAAAATAATGTATATAATTATTATATTAGCAATTAAAATTGAAGGAACCAGTTATGTGTTTGATAAGACAAACAGGGTAATTGATTACATAAGTACCACTAAAAAATCATTTAAATGCTCATTGCTATTATTTCTTGTATATATATATATATATATATATATATATATATATTGCCAAAAGTAAAAAAAGAAATCTTAGAAATAATATTCTAGTTCTTAAATGTCCACTGTTGAAAAAATAAATGTGAACATTGTTAAAATGATTTTTTCCCAAAGTTTCCAAAATTCCAGGTTTATTCCCCAAAATTCCCGGGTTTATTCCCACCTCTTCAAAATTCTGGGTATTCTTCTCTATTTCTACTAGAAGAATCCAAGTGAAAATTCATCAATAAACTATATTATTTTCTACAACTACATATTTTTCTCTAGAGTAATTTTTTAAAAAAGCCATTACATTAGAAAGTATACTTGAAATAAATTTTCAAAATAATACACATGGCAATTATTTCCCAAAACTATGTTTCTTTGTTAAATACATTTAGATGATACTTCATGAACTAACATGATTTGATAATTCTGAATGGACCAGCTACTCTAATGGATGCATTATATTTTGGATGTCATGCAGGATTTGCATCAATTTTTAACAACTCTCAGCCAGGGGAAGAATTTTGCTTCTGATTCCATACCTCTCTCTTGCATGCTAGCCGAGACCAACAAGAGCACAATGTAAAAGAGAGAACTCTCATATGCTCAAGTTTCATATTTTTATCAAATTAACTTTAAATTTTGATTCATATTTTTAAAAGTACAGTAAAACCTCTCTGAGCAGCCACCCCTCCGTACCAAGAATATTTGGCTGCTGAAAGGGGTTGGCCGCTCTGAAGAGTTTTATTTACTATTATAAGATAATTACTATAATGCGCAATATAAACCTGTCTGACATATAACATATACTTCTTATGTAAATAAAATTTAAAATTTATCTAAAGAGAAAATAGTACTTTATTTCATGCTTCTTCTCATTTTTTTTAAAGGCTACAATTTGTTTCTGTTTGTTCTGTAGTCTTCGTACTCTTTCAAAATGAAATTATTTTCTTTAATGACTTTGTTGATTTCTGTTCTTCCACAGTTAAATAATTCAGCTAACTTTTATGCCGATTTGCCATTCTCATATTCAAGCAGAACTTCAATGCTCTGCTCAATATTTACAAAAATGCATTTCGACATCGTTGCAACTCAGGTCATTGACCAACTAATGAAATGAAACTGGTATTAATGACATTTTTGCTGACAGAGGTACAATTCTTCCTTAACTTTACCGAATGGAATTCCAAACAAAGGCCCTAGGATACCTTCAACGCTTGATTGTCCAGTTCCTCCCTCAGTTTCTATGGATGGTGCAATAGGTGTGGGGAGAATACAAAAGAGATAATAGATTTAATCTTTCTTAGAAAAGGGGGGGGCAGCGGGAATGGACTTCTCAAGTTATTCCTTTGTCTTATATCTGACCATAAATCTGACCTTGAGTTTTTTCAATCAAAATTAAAGCATGGAGTAAGTAGAATTTCCCGAAAAATGAAAGGGGCAATCACACTTGGTGGCCATTTAGAGGAGGTTGGGTGGCCGCTGATACAGGTTATTTTACCATTAGGTCTATGAGTCAAAAAATCTGTGCCATGAAAAATTGGCTGTTTAGAAGGGTGGCCGCTCGGAGAAGTTTCACTGTATATTAAATTTAGTATTCCCATGTATCAATTGATAACACTTTATATGTTATTATCATATGATTTTTTTTTTTATTGGAAATTGAAAGTTTAAAATTTTTTTACTCTTTGATTCTTGACAAACTCTTTTCATTGTGAATTCAAAAATTCTAACTACTTTACAAACACATTTTTAAGATTTAGACAGCCAAACAAATTTTCTTTCTGTACCTTTCATATACTAAAATTTTATCACATTATATAAAGAAGAATTTTGGGGGGCCCTTTGGTTTATCGGGGTTTTTCTCTCAATGGTCTTATTGTCCACCTCCCAGTGAGAGAATATTGAGACTCAAGGATTTATAAAATTTGATTACAGCCTTCTGCATATTATAAAAGGGCAAAAACACTTACAGCTGTTTTCAAAGAACTCAATTTATCTTCTAATTCTTCTTTTTCAGCCTTTGCTGTAGCAACCATTTCATCATTTTTCTCTTTCAACTCTAGAAAATAATTACAACATATTTCACCACATTTTGCATTATGAAAATATTACATTTAGAATGTTTTCAGAATTTAAACTCCTATTATTTCTCATTTTCATATTGTCTTTCAGATAGATTAACAACTTGACATTTAAATTACTACTTAATTAAAACAACCTATAGGGACAGAGCAGACTGCTCAAATATTTTCAGTTACTTTAAAAAAAAATTATAATTTAAAAAAAATAATGATTTTTTTTCTCTTAGTCTTGTGAAAAATTTTAACAGAAGACAAAAGCTGCAAATGGTTAACTATGCTATAAAGCCTGGGAGGACCTGGCTCCCCTTATTATGAGTTTTCCATATGCCTCTGCTGTTGTAATGTACCATCTTCTTACTGGACATGACTGCCTTAGTGCTTATCTGTTTAGAATGGGACTTATGACTCACCTAATTGTAGTTCATGAAATTCTGGATGACCTATGCACTGGGAATATTTGAATATGTGCACTGTATTATATAATTTGTTGTATAATGCTGTTTAAAAATAAAGGTAAGCTAAAAGCACTGAAGCAGAATGTGCCAAAAAGTGCAACGCATGTCGCAGAACAATTGCTTCTCGCAGAAAAATTTTTTTTCTTAATGTATATATATATATATGTTTTATATATATATATATCAATTTTCTGTAAGTAGGTAAGAATTGCGGAAGGGGGGAGGTACAAGTTGAAGTGGCAGTTCCAAGCTTTATAAGAACGGTGAGAAAAATTAAATTTATGACAAAATATTTTTAATGAAAACTACAAATTTGAAAGTACTAAGGTTTACTTGGAATTTGCAGTGTCTTGCCAAATTTGCAGGCAATAACCCTTTGGGAGAGTTGTCATTTCTTTGTTTTCCCTACACTTTACAGATGTGATAGATAGCTCTCAATCTGCCTATCATAAAATCTTCCCTTGCATTAATGTTTGAGCCAAATTATCAGTCCCATTTTTATCATTGTAGTGCTATCTGAAAATATCTTACATCAAAAGTAAATGACATGACAGTAAATTCTATGTTAATGCCTTGGTTTTAATACAAATATTTTTCTAAATTTCAGGTAGCACTATTTTATTAAATAATTTTAGCTATACATATTGGTAAAGATGAAAATGTACCACAATAGGAATAATATTGTGAGAGAGTAAATATATGATAAAATAAATATATCTCCTGCAGAACATTTTTGATTATCTGAAAGCCTGTTGCAGAACATTGAAAAGTATTCTGCTGTGGGGGCTAAAAGCCTAATGGCTTGATTCCCAAATGCCTGTAATTTGTAAATACTAACAACTATACATTCCAGACTTTCAAATAAATTAGTTAAAAGTTTCTGAAAACCAGAAAATTAAAGAAAAACATTAATATCATTTGTATCAATATGAACAATAAAGTTAACTGACCAATATTTATAAAATGTAATACCCTATGATTTAAATGTCATATTTGGAGGGAGGGAGATAATCTTCCACCAAAAGTATAAACAAAGTACTTTTTAAAGATAATTATAACAGCACCAGCATAGCACTCATTTAAGTATAAAAAGCTGTGGGTAATTAATGGAGTCCTAAAGACACACTTAAAATTGAATAAAATTAAACAGCTATAAGAATAAGATAATTTATAGAAATCTCTACTAGTATTTTGATGAATTACTCATACAGCAATATCTAGAAAAGACATTATTTCCAATTCAAACAACAACTGTATATAATGCCATATCAAAGTATGATGATAAGATATAAAAATTAATTTAGCACTAAATTACATTAAATAGAGAGTAATTAATTATCACTAAAGCAAATGTCTAAAATTACTGTTTTCAAACAAAACCAGAATATGCAGCAAAAAAATTTAACATTATATAAGAATGAGAATTAACTTATTTATTGCCATTATTTCACAGATAGATGAATTTACCTAAAATAAATGTATCAAGCTCTTTCATTTCACTATTTAATACATCTATATCTTTCGTGAGAGAGATTATGTTTTCTAAACAAACTTGATCATACAATGAATTGCTTTTGTGAACAGCATTTGAATATTGGTCCTTTAAGTCTTTTAAATAATTTTGAAGTCTAGAATCTTCATATGACACAGATTGAAGATAAGTTCTATGTTCAACATATTTCGCAATAGCAGAATGGATCTTCCTAAATTGTCTACGTGAGAAAATCGAAGAATAAAATGCTCTCATTGATGGAAGAAAGACAAAACTTGCCAATGTTATCATTACTACATAAAACTTGTTATTTTAATTGCAGGAGATAAAAATATATAATGGAGAAATATATGTATGGTAAATTTATTTATTGACTTTTGAAATTATTTAGTTTCCTAGTGGTAAAGAGACTTCCAATTTTACGCTACACCAGAATTTTTAAATGTCTTACACCATGACCGAAAGCATGACACCGGTAGGAAGTAAACATACACAAATATTATTGTTGCCATTTTATTATTAGAAATTATTTCTCGTACAGAAGAATTTCCGAAACCTATTTCTTCGGACCGTATGAACACCTTTCAAAATTCACGGAACCATTTTAGAATCGTCACAGAATTAGTTTTAGATGAATAGATTCCTTTTTTTACCCTCATTTAAGTGTAATATTGAATTTTATAAAAATCAGGAAATGAATCGTCATCAAATCAGGACTGCATTCAGGGGTCATTACTGTGTGCTTTCCGTATGGGAAAAATATATAATTGGAGAAAAAATATATAAACAATTTCATCGTGAATGACAAGAAGAGGTCTTCCCGCACAATGTCAAAAAGTTTTGAAGAATTTGAATTTTGTTTTAACTTTATTATTAAAGAAAATCACTTATCGAACAAGGTTTGTCATAATGTTTTAGAGGACACCGTAGGAGGGATTGAGGGGGGGGGAGTAACTGACAAATCCATCACCTTGTACAACGTGATCAGAATACTTTTTAAAAGCTTAATTATATTGGAAGAACAATAAATAAGTGTTCTTAAAAAGTATACTAAATAAATAGTTTAACAATAAGAGTTGTTTAAATAGATATTTTTGTTTTGGTTCATAAGTGAAAAAATCGAAATACTAACTTTCCATGTACACCAAGTTTAAATACATATATATTTCAAAAGAAAAAATAAATTAAATATAGCACTATCATTTATTGTAAGCTTTAAATGCCAAAAACATAAAAAACCGAAAAGCCATTCATATTTCTCAAAAAAGAAATAGAGAAAAAAATGTTTAACAGGAGGTTTCGCTATGAAACCAATGTCCACTAAAGGATTAATATTGCCTTATTTTTCTGACTGATAACTACAGAAATATCAGGGACATCCAAAAACAATTAAATTATCTTTCCTGTAAATTTTGATTAATATTTTCCTTCATATTGTTTAAATTATTTTTTTATTATTCAGAATTATTATTATTATTATTTTTTTTTTGCTTTATTCATTAAAAACCTACTACTTCCATCCCAAGTTACATTTCACGCTGTGTACGGGGTACCAAAGATATTTTTAACTTTAAAAATTTTTTAATAATAGTAAATATTTGTAATAATTTTTTTCTCTATTTTTATATGCTGCTAATGTTAATATGTTTCTAATTAATTTATAAAAAGTTTAGTATTCTTTCCCTTTTTGGAATCCCATTAAAATTTTCCGTGTAAATAATTTTCTCTCCCTCTTAATTGTAAAGAAAAAAATTTAATACATTTTGCATTTATGAGATTCATAGGTAATATTTATAAACTAATTTCATTAAAATCCAAAGAGTTTATGTAGGTGACCTTTAAAGGGTTAAAATACACTCGAATTTGAAAATATTTAATTTGGCTTAGTTAAAAAAAACATTTAGAAGAACTGCTCAAGTTAAAATGTCTGAATACAACGAAGCACGGCTACTTTGACCTAGTACGAATGCACTATAATTATACTGTAGCGATAGGAAATAACCGAACGCACACACAGTAATGAGGTTAACTTTTATTTTAGTCTTAGATTTTGAATTACGAGTGTCAAATATACTTTGTATGAACCCCAAAAATTTTTGCTGAAATCCTAAGTTTCTAAGTAATAAAAGTTAAGAACCAGTTTTTCTTTCTCTTTTTTAAGTTTAGATAGATTTTTACCCGGTAGACCTTTATTGCAAATTAACGAACTATTCCTGCCTACAGCCAAAAATTAATGGTTTAGTTTATCTTGGAGCGCTACGGTCTACTTTTTTTTACTACACTAGGATTATTTATTAAGACCGGGATCTGCTGCTTAAAGTTGATTCCGAATGGCTACGAATATCCATACCACTAGCAGGATTCGAATCCGTGGTCCAGTATCGAAGAACAGCGTCCTACCATTCGACCATAGGCTTCAAAAATTGTTATGCTTTAAAATAACTTGTGCTTAAAAAATACCTGTAACCGGTATTTAATTTAAGACAGTTTTTACCTATCATATCCCATTTAGTCTATAATATATATGAAGATATCCTCCATATGACTTACACTTTCAATTTTCCATGGGCAAATAGGTGGGGCGCTGCCTTTCAGTACGGGATTTCACGGTAGAATAGAGTTATAGCTTTTCTGAATCAGCTTTAAGTGTTAGGTAACCATCTCATTGCCCCATGCATTTCAAAAAAGTAGATTGCAGTCTTCTAAACCAAATCAAACTCTCAATTTTCCTTAGTAACTGTGTAATGTTCTGGGCCTAATGATATTCCAAATTAAAATTACAAAACTTAAAATTTTTCAAAAAGTGTTGTAGTTGACGAAAGTATCTTTTAGAACACCAAGTTTACATCTAATTTTGAAAATACGTAAACACCATTAAAAATAAACTCAGTGCTTGTTCATCTGATGGTAGGGTCCAGTTCTCTCTGAACAATTAACTTATTTTAGCTTCCATGTGATCCATACAAAGTCAAGGGTCAAGAGATATGGAAAAAAAAACATATTAACAACATTTTAGAAGTGGAGGGGGGGGGGTTACCATATAATCAGAATGACTATGAACTTTAAATTTGAAACTTTGTTTCTAACTTTCTGTAGCAACCATTTAGTCAAAAGAGCTTCTAGTTTCTGCATTTAATCAATTACTGTTTTTAAAATAATTTCAAATTTAAACAAAGATAAGTCTGGTTAAATCGTAGCAGTCAAAATCTTGATTTCGAGCAGGATATAGTGTTTTTGTAGCAATTAAAATAACGATTTAAGAAATAAACTTAAGTTTTTGAATGATTGGTTAATAGCATTCGGAATGGCCAAATATTCAATAATTTCTGATATGGTTTGTTGGTTTTGTATATGCAATATACATATATTTCTATGTAATTAGTATAATCATATAAAAGATTATAACAAAGTATTAGCAGTAAAAACCAAAGCTGGAGAATTACTAGTAAGGTTCCTTATTACAGCTTCAGTACGAATTTATTTGTTAACAAGAAAGCATTCTTTACAGCATGATGCTTAAAGAGTTATTACACATGATTACAAGCAATATCAGTAGTATATTTACTTTTCATTCACAAAATCACATGAAATAGCACTAAAAAAGGACCGGACAGGAGAGGAAAGCCATCATTTTCCCTTCAATGTAATGTAAAAGATATATCAAGTGTTTTTTGGTCACGATCATAAAGAATGTACTTAGTGGTAAAGATAATTTTATCTTTCAACGTGTTGGCTGAGTTCTGACCATGGATTAGTTCACAGAGGAGAATAATTCACAAGGTGGGAAGATGCAGATGAACATCACTACTGCATGACAAAAGACAGTACTTACAGATGAAGATACAAATGCCCTTTAAAGATTAAGAGGTGTAAATAGAAGATAAAATGAACAGCAAAAAATAGATGAAGTTTTGTGCATTGCTACTCCAGCCTTTAAAAATTATTTTGATGAGTTTCGTCTCTCCATTTATTGCAAAACAATTGATGAACCTAAAAATCCCAATTCCAAGTAATTTTTTTTTTTAAATTTTACTTGGAAAATAAAATGATAAAATATTTTACATGAACAACTTCAGCAAGGTGATACATAAGACTTCTCCCCCTAATGCTCTTTCAAGAATAAATTACCCAGGGTGGTCATAAAATATGCACTCCAATATTCCCTCATTTCTAAATTATTTTTCTAAAATAATTGTATTTAAACTACTTTATTTTAAATTAACTAAATATAATTAAAAACTGAAAAATAATGAGACAAAATGAAGCTTTCAATGCTGATATGAGTAATTTTAGGCATCCAATTACAACTGTTATATTAAATAATTAGCTATTTAAATATTTAAGGTATCCGTCTACATTTGGAGAACTTTTTTCTTTAAATGTAGAAACTAGTTCATGTTTTTATATTATTTTTTATATTATCATAGAGAATTGCACTTAAAAAATTTATTCATGGAGAAGTTTTTATAAAATTTCTAATAAATGAAGAAAATTTAGTAAAAAAATTGGGTTTTTTCAAAAGGTCTAATCTTTTAATAAATTAAATTATTTCAAGATTTTTGATGCAACATATTTCTTATACACTGGACTAGTGAATCACCTAAAATCTTTTGGCAAAAAATTTCGGTCCTTCAAAATCATACACATTAAATTTTTAACGAATTTTCATTACCTTTATATCTAACTATGAGTATAAAATCATTAAAAATTATCAAACTTTAAAGCTTTAAGGTCATTTACTAGTAAATACTATCAAAAGCATTCATAATAATTTTCAACAAAATATTTTAAGAACTTTTTGAGAAATTACATTTCAAGTTTCAATATTTTATTAAAAATACCGTTCTGAGAAAAACGCATTTGAAGTTTATGAAAGCAACTTTAACTATTAAAAAATTAAAATACATGTTTAAAATTTCCCACTTTTTTGTTTCAAAACTTTATAATTGCCAAGTTGCTAATTATTAAAAATACTGGAAAAATGTTTAAACTATTCTTCAGGAAAATTTAAAAATTTTGTCCAAAAATGCTCTTTAAATTCACAACTTCCGGTTGCGAAGTCGCTACTTCCGTTTTGTTTTGACAGCTGTCACTGATGTTTAAACAGCTGTAACTTTTCTTTAAAATGCCGTAGAGACAAAACAAAAACAGATTTAGAAGCCTAAAAGTTGAAATTTTACAATAGAGAAATAAAAAAAATATGATTTTGGGCAAAAAAATGACGTTTTTAAAGACGGATGATGTATGATGATTATAGTTATTAAAAATTATTCATCTTATTTTTCTCTAACTTTATTTATTTTAATTTCGCTGTATTTTTTTAAAATTAGTCAGCATCCTTTTATATCCTTTACGAGATGCTATACTAAATTTGCATTTCACTACAGTATGCATTAAGACTGGGCGATGTATCGATATATCGTGAAATATCGATAAAGAGTACTCCATCGCGACACTGATTTCCAAACTTTGAGTTCGGATCAAGATGTGAACGAACTCTTATATAGCTAAACTGATCGGAGAACTCTGATGTGAAATCGTCTTTCCGATATCATGACAGTATTAGAGTATACGAGGTATAGTGTTCCTAAAAGTCACGTTCCGACATATAAACATAATCTTTTCGATTTTACAACTTCTAGTTACAAAGCGCATGCGTAATAAAACGTCCTTTTATATAAACGCCAAACGACGGCCGAATGGATAAAGCGTTGCTATTCGGTACCGGAATTCGCGGTTTCGAATCCCACTATTGGTATGGATATTCGTAGTCATTCGAATCCGCTTTAAGCAGAAGGTGACGGTCTCATTAGCCCTTGTATAGCGGAACAGTAGACCGTAGCATTCCAACTAACTGATATTTGAACATCATCTGTCCGATTTTGCGACACTGAGAGAGAAACATGCGGTATATCAGGGAACAGCAATTTATCTACATCGCGAAATCGTTATTTCGTCCTAATTGAAGAATCCCGATAAACATTGGAAATAAATAAAAGAGAGAGACGCACGGAAATGAGGAAAACCTCGACGATTCACAAATACGGAACTTCAATCGCGAGAGGCTGGGTGGGGTCTGCGTCAAGATATTTTTGTGACACGTTTGTATGGAAAAGTTATATTAACTTCCGCATCCGGCCAGTGCAGGAAATTCTTGTTGTGACATGTTTGTGCAGGCTCATTTCAAACGAATTTTTTCCCGGTGGTAAAGCGCGGAAAATTGTAAATTGACTTTACAAAAAATAAAATAAATTAAAAAAATAATTAAATCTGAATATTCTAGATTGTTCAATTTCCATATTTTCCCGATCTGATTACTATTTTTAATAGGCTCCAAACATTACGTTTCGGGAAGAGTATTGGTCCCCCAGAGGATGAAAATCTCATATCAAGTGATGATAGTCTCACCAATAAGCGAATTTCTTTCCAATTTCGAAAAAGTTAGAAATAGCAAGATTAAAAAAAATTTTTTTCTAAAGGAATTGGAAATTTCCACAGGCGCACTAAAATTTAAAAAAAATAAAAATAAAAAAAAGGAGAGCAGAAATCGGCTGTAGAAATCAAGTAGAACTTCACCAAAAAGCGGAAAATTTCTATCGCTGTACATGCTATAAACGTATTTCTTTTCTTGAGTCTGTAGTACGAAACAGTAGCAGTATGTCTGAAGAATGAAATTCTTTCTTCTTATTTCATGCACTTTTACCTGACAAAGTAGGAAAAATAAATATGACATATTCACTCTAAAGTCTACTATTCAGCGACGTTCGGCGGGAAAAATTCGTCTTAGCTTCGTAGAACTAACGTAATTACTAAACGTTCAAAAACTGCAAAAATTTGTAAAATGGCGCAGTTTCGGCGCAATTTCTGCTAAAATACCGTTTTTGGAGCAGCTGGGAGCAGATATCTGAAATCGGAGCAGTTTGGCGCAATTGGAGCAGCCGCAACATCCCTGAGATGATTTTTTATAAAGTCAAAAGTTTCATTAAATTACCAAAGAATGTAGGTGACTTTTAAAGGGTGTAACCCATACTTGTTAAATACATTAGTTACTTATAGTTTTCTTGATATTTCAACATATAGTACATAACTGGATAATAAATGCAACATGTCTCTTTATTTCTATTAATCTGGCTTAATTTTATACAGATTTATCTCGTTTTAATTTCAGGAAAATTAAATATATATTATTGTAATCCACATATAAAAGATGACTTTATTAGTTGTTATAAAATTTGATTTTGTAATCATTAAGTCTAAAGTTAAGCTTATAATTGCCATAGTTACATACTGTAAGCATCGTAAAGATTAACCTTGAAAGTGTTGAATCACTATTTTAAGATACCCCTTTCCCATACTCTTCAACTCCCATGGATTATCTGAAGTCATTAAAGAAAATATGAAATAATTAAATTATATATCAGTGCTAAAAATTACAGATTTCAAGATTTTTGCAGTGTATTTTTCCAAAATAAACATAACACAAATTCATATTTTTCCCTAATATGTATATATATATGTTTTATTATACAATCTAACCTTTTAAATATTTCCGATAATTAAAAAATTATAATTAGGCCAATTGCATTTGTAATTGTTTGCTAGAATTGCAAATATTTACCTACTATTGCTTGTATAGATAGTGTGTATATTATAAATACATTCCATTACTGGTTTACAAAAGATTTTAAAATTATTCTTTTCTATTACCCAAGTTACCTCTTACCTCTTCATTCATGTTTTTAACCCTTCAGTCCAAATTAATTTTCCTCACTCCTAAAAGTCTACTTCAAATTAATGTTTGATTTATATCAATTTGTTGAAGACCAAGCAATTAGAGAACTTGGTTAAGCAAGTGAGAATGCTGATTCTAAAATTTAAAAGTCAAGCCACACTTGACTTAATATTTGCTACAAAAGAAAGATGATGTTGAGTCAGATTTTATGTTGGAAAGCAAATGGTAATTTCTAGGATTTTTAACTAACATTTAAATAGTTGTATAGTTTAAGGTGGTGGTTTACAGTCAATAAAATATTTAATAAGTGTCTGTTTCATTCATATTACAAAAATATTTTCTTTTATAATTATAAATTAATGTTATATTGTTGCTATTATATAGACAGTGGTAATATTTATATGTATTGTGGAAAACTATTAATTGCTGGTTGATTAATGACAGAGGTTGGAGGGTATAATTTCTCTACATACAGCAAAATATGTTTTAAAATTTGATTTTGTCCTTCTCAATATGCATGAATAAAATAATTTAAAAATGCAAGCTATTTTACAAAAAAGTTATTGATTTTAATGAAAATTTGGTCCAAATAAGTCATACAGAACAGGTACTATAGTTATACTATAGTACCTGTTCCGTATAGCATTTTTAAGATAGTTGGTATAGATACAAGTAGAATTATACTATAGTATTGGTTTCATATAGCATTTTTAAGATAGTTGGTATAGATCCAAGTAGAATGGCCAAGTTGGCAATTTGATGTAATTTTTTCAAATCATAAAAAATGTTTTGTACTTTAAAAGTTCTGGTGTGATATTATTATTAAATAACTTTAGTAAAAACTGTTGCATTATACGAGATACTTTTATGTTGGAATATGCAATAAATTCTAGGAGATAGCATTCTCATAATTCTTCTTTGAAAAACAAAAATTGAGTCATTTTTTTTTTTAAATGGAACTGAAAATACCATGGACATTCCTGAACTATATAGAATAATAAAACACAAGAACTAAATGAATATGCTGTGAAATTATCATATTAATCAAGTCATACAAAAGCCAGATTATGTATAATTCCATAACTTACTAGCACCAAGTTTCAATTGCAACAATAATACCATTTTTATAAGCAGTATAAAATTAGATTTTCTTTATAAACTTTGCAGAAATAAAATAATATTAATATACAGAGTAATATTTAATCACTAAAGTCTAAATTAATCACATTTTCAATATAATAACCTAATTTTTGCTAATAAATAACAATAATTTTATGTGTTTAGGAACAAAATTTCAATACATGGTTAAAAAATATACACAATTTGATTTTTAATAGTTTTTTTATTTTGTACATTAACTCTTTGTGTCACTATGATGCAGATAAGCAACATAGACAAATACTAATGTCATTTTCACTATGAGCTTTAACATATCTTTAGTCAATTGTTGCTAAGCAGTAACATTGTAATTGATGTAACTCATTTGTGGAACCTGTATCAAATGGCAAAATTAAATTTAATTTTTGTTTTGCTTTCATTTATTTGTTTAATTGGATGCAAATGATTATTATTGAGATAATCTTAAGATTTTTTAAACTGAAAAAAAAAGAAAGAAAAATCTAGAGAGAAGAAGGTATCTCACAAAGATAATTTCAAATTCTTTACATAAATATAATTTTTGTGCAAAGTAATGTATAATATATATAGAAAATATGTAATTTTTTGTTTGTAAAACTACATTTTTCGCCAATATTTTTTTTTATTTTTATGATATAAATTTTTTAATTATATTTTACATGTTTGAAATGTATTCTATAATTCTATGACATTTTTTAAATTTGAGATTGATGAGATACAAAGGGTTAATATAGTACAATATAAGAGATATAATTTGAAAAATTTCATGTTATATGAGAAACATTTCATATTTTTATTTTGAATAGAGACATTCATTCATTACAATATAGGATTTAACAATGTAGACAATGTAATGCTCAACAAATAATTTACATTTTGATTTGTAAATTCATAGTAAATATATATTGTATATAGAAAATATTATATAAAAATAAAAAAAAAATTTACAGTATGAAATTGTAATATTAAGTCTGTATCAAAACTTAACAATTAATAAATTGTGAAATGGTAGCTGTTACTAATGATTACAGAGAAATTTTAGAAATTTCAAACTCCATTATGAGGAAAATTGGGATTAAGAAAGAAAGAATATAAAACAGTCCACTAAAAATATATATAATTTCATATTTTCTTGAGTAATTTTATAAAAATATGCTTTAGTTTAAAGAAATAACTTTCTAACAGTAAAAAAGTCAATGAATGTTTCGATACAATTCAATTTTAGTTTCACGATCTCATTTCTGCAGACATAAAAGTTTACATGAAACAGCACAAAATTACCCATTTGCCTTTTAAAAGCTAAAAAAAGTAGAATACAGGAGAAGGTTCTTTCCAAAGAAGTACCATCTGGGTACATATTGCCTTCCCTTCAAAATATATAAGTTCTATATTTTCACAGTTATCTAATTTACCCTTAATCAGACATAATTACAAATATTAATGTTATTATTATGCAAAAGACATACTTTTTTTAGATAAGGCAAGTATGATTTTCTCCTGCCATTCAATCACTATGTCACGCATGAGGTAGAAATTTTCTCGAATTGAATTTTTATATGAGTTGGAGAAGCAGAAAATAATCTGCTATAATCCGTTAAAAAGAAAAAAAAATGAGGGGAAAGGGAAGAAATATTTTTCATTTTTAAAGAAGTCTCTTACCAGGCAAGTAGAGTCAACATTCTACACAATGACCACAGAAAGAAGCATCAGAAAAGGAGATTTTAAAAAAAGATAGAGCAACATTAAACCTGAGAGAGCTAAGGCAGCAGAAAGAACACAAATTGTTATACCATTTCAAATTGCATAATATAAGCTTTTTATTTAAACAAATTAAATAAAACATAGTGTAGTTACACACAAAAAAAGAAAATCTTTTCCCTCATTTTTCTTACCTAGTAAAGATGTGTTAATAAAAGAATGCTATTGAAATTGAAACAGTTTGCTTAAAAATCAAAATTAAAATAAATAAATAAATAAATATAGCTCTAAAATGCTTTCTGTCATATTATTATAATAATAAAGCTTTGAATAATATCAGTCATTTTATTATAATAATAAAACTTTAAAAAATATTTTACTTTATAAAGGTCAGCATTTGCCTATCCTGACTAATCTCTACTAATGACCTATGTATGGTTTTTTCAATATTGCAAATTGTAATAAATATAATAACAACAGTATATTGCAGCATTGCAAATAACAATAAAAAATTACTTTGTGCATATTAAGTTTTTATAAACATATGTTCATTAAGGAATATATATATATATAACTATGTAATAAAATTTGTAAGAAACCCAATTCATTCACTATAGTCATTTTACTCTAAAACAGTACTCTTCAGTTATCTATGAGTTCAAACAAGAAAGGTCACAAAATTGCTAAGCATATAAATCAAATAGTCAAATTTGTTTTTTCATTTTCTTGCTTACTGTCATATCCTTTAACACAGTTTAATTATATTACACTGATATGTTTTATTATTGCTACATACATACCTTCTCTGAATTAAAAACTTCAAGTTTAAGCAATATTTCCCACTTCAACTAAATGCCTGATATTTAAGATATGAAATAATATAACTCTATTTCACTGCATATTAGAAAAAACCATGCAATTTACCATGTCATATAAATTATGATAATTTTCTACCATTACTTATAAGTGTTTATTTTTCATTAGTTATTGGAATTTATTTTTGGAAAGCAAACAATTGTTAGAGATAACTGAAGAGTTTCTATAAGATCATTAACAAAAAGTGTACTTATTAGATCAAATCTGAAAGCTATAAAAAAATTTGTTCTTAAATACATCACAACAGTTAACAAAAAGCACTCCTCAAAAAATACATCAAACATCATAAAATCTGTATAACTTAACAAAGTAAAGAGATGATGAAAAGGAAGGTAGAAAATATCACATTGAGAATAAGTTAGATGCAACAAGATGTGATTTATAAAGGCAGGTTGTGTTTGTTTATATTGTATGTCAAATGACACTAGAATGCTCATCAGTTTTATTTCAACTCCAAGGCATAAAAATTATTTTGTAAATCTTAGAAATTATATCTATCTATATATATGTATATGTATATTATATATACATACATATAACATTCTATTATAAGATTTATGGCATTCTAGTGATTAGACACTTTAAAGAAATGCAACTGTAACTGCCAAGAAAATTACTTGGATGATATTTCTTTGATTCTTTATGTCCCATCAACAGATGTACTGCCAGCAGTGATTGGAGTATCTGGGATACTTTCAGTATCTTTAATGTCAGGAAGCTTTTCTTGGTGATCAGCCCTCTGACTGCAATCAAATATTTTCTCTTCTGAATTTTCTTTTGACAAATTTGGTTTTATTGTATGACAAGAGTGGTAAGATTCATCATTTAAAGCACACAGGTTGGGCAAGATCTGAAAAAGATATATGTCAGAAGATAGAGATATTTATTCTTTGTAATAAATTTCCTTTCATAAACATCATTTTATATCATTTTTCAAAATATTACAAATGAAAAATAACATACTTTCCCCTTATATACATATTTCATACCAACCATTCTATAAGGGCATTAATACGTTCTTTGCCAAGCTGAAAATTAAAATTCATATTTCATGTGGTGGGGCCAGTTAAAAAAAAATATCTAGTTTTTATTGTGCTTAAACTTTTACTATTTGCACTGAGTCTTTTTAAGGGTCCTAGTTGGCCATTCACATTTTAAAAAAAAAAGTTCTAAAATAAATAAAACCCAAACTTTAAGCATGTTAAATCAATGAATAACTAAACAAAATCATTGCATTGTTGCTGCAAGGAATTTGGACCGCATGACCAGTGTTCAGCATTTGTATGCTTTTCCTGATATTGGCAAAATTGTTCCCCTGGACCCCTTGCACCCGGCACTCCTTGGGGAAATAGGAGCGAGCTGGCAAAGGGGGGCTGATAAGGTTTTTCAGTGTCGTTTGTTTTTGCAGGGCCTTGGAAAAGGAGGATGTGCTCTTTTCGGACGGGCTCAAGTTTCCAGACTCTTGTTTTCGATGTGGGAGAACACGGCGACAGTTGTATTCTGGATATGATATGCTCAGCCATATAATCTGGATAAAATAGGCCCAGAGACTCAGAAATATGTCATTTTTCTTTAATTTTTCGTCAATTTTGTTTTGTAAATAAATATGTGTTGTCCGTCTAAAACTTTGGAGGATTTACCATTTGGAGGATTACCCATTTGCCTTTTAAAAGCTAAAAAAGTAGAATAGAGGAAAAGGTTCTTTCCAAAGAGTTACCATCTGGGATTGCCTTCCCTTCAAAATATATAAGTTCTATATTTTCACTGTTATCTAATTTACCCTTAATCAGACATAATTACAAATATTAATGTTATTATTATGCAAAAGATATACTTTTTTTTAGATAAGTATGATTTTCTCCTGCCATTCAGTCACTATGTCACGCATGAAGTAGAAATTTTCTCGAATTGAATTTTTGTATGAGTTGGAGAAGCAGAAAATTATCTGCTATAATCTGTTAAACAGAAAAAAAAAATGAGGGGATAGGGAAGAAATAGTTTTCATTTTTAAAGAAGTCTCTTATCAGGCAAGCAGAGTCAACATTCTACACAATGACCACAGAAAGAAGTCTAAGAAAAGGAAATTTTAAAAAAAGATAGGGCAACATTAAACCTGAGAGAGCTAAGGCAGCAGAAAGAACACAAATTGTTAAAACATTTCAAATTGCATTATATAAGCTTTTTGTTTAAACAAATTAAATAAAATTTCTTTTCTTTTTTCCCATGCATCCCAGCGGTGATGTATGAATATACCTGCCCTAGTAAAAGTAGGTGGGCAGGTCCCATGTAATCATAACGCAACAGAACAGTGTGTTATTACAATGTGGCCCCCGGATTGGGGAAGGCTGTTACAGTTGCCTTGTCTGAATGCTGCCACTGCGTGCACTTGTTAATATAAACAATACCTAAAAGCCATTCCCATTCTTGAAAGTTGATCCCTTTCCTACATAAATATTACATGCCATTTTGCCATACTAATGTTCATGCAATAAAGCATAATAGACCATTCAGTAAAAACTTGCATCATGGGTTATAATATGATTGGCAATGAACCTGTTAATATATTACTGACCATCATGTGAATTTAGCATATTCATGTAAAATTATTTTTTTTAAGACTATGTGTAATAATAATTCATTTAACAACACTAAAAATTTCCAGACATCTTTGTTTCTATATCTCTTTGTTGATAGTCTTGTCCTAAATATATAATTAAATTGTGAAGTGAAGTGAATACTTAATTCCACATCTATTACCTAAAACAATTTGTAGTGTGGCCAGTGAAAATAATTGCACTTAAACTTCACCAAGTTTTGGAGAATTGTGATTGGTCTCCAGGAGACGAATCAGGACTATCCCAGTCCTTCTGGGCACAGCCGGGAAAGGACGCATTGTGAAAAGGATAATGGAACAACGAACACATCAGTACAGGATAATGGAAAAAGTATAGGGTTGCCTGAGTAGAAAGAAGGAAGGAAAAGAATGCAGCGTTCTCTTGGACATTGGCCTTTTTTTTCTTTTTTTTCTCTTTTTTTAGGCTTAGCACGTGGAGTGCTTCTTTTACTTTTTAATTTTATATATATATATATATATATATATATATATATATATATTTATTATTTATTTATTTTGCATATTTTCTAGTTGTTTCTTCTAATTTTGAACATTGTGATATAGATCAGTGGTATTATACTATAATTAAAAGCAATATAAAGCAACTTTGGGTTATCAATGACTTTGAAATAACAATGCAATGTATTACACCACAACACAATTTAAACCACAAGAATCACAAATGAAATTTATAAATGTTTTACCATCTTTAAACTACAAATTAAAAAAACTCTGACTCAAAATAAATTCCTAAAATTATGACATTACGAGCCTTTTTTATTTTTGCATTTCAAATAACTTTAATGTAATATATATTCACTTGATATTTCACCTAACAAGTAAATTTTTCTTTTACACATTAATCTGATCATTTGATAGTACTACATTAATGTTTTTACAAAGCTAATTATATTAAAATCTACTGTACATTGCTGAAAATTGCTGCTAATTACTTAAAGCCAAATCTGAATGGTAACAAACATGCATGTCAGCAATAGAATTTAATACCATGAACTCAGCAATTGTTTTGTTTAACCACATTTATCTGAAAGTTATTATGTTGATATATTTCTTCTTACATTTTGTGAGTACATATAAAATTGCTGTAATCTAAATTTTAGAACTTTTGTAAAATTTGATAAAAATCAGTTCTTTTCTTTTAACAACTAAATAAATCTTATTCAATATTTGTGATTACTTTATTTTTAAAAAAAATAATTAAATCAAAAGCTAGGTCTATAATCTTTTATAATAAAAAAATGTTTTAACTCAATTTTTAATAATACAATGATTAAAGATTAATTACAAACAAGCAAAATTATTATACAGTTTTATATCTCAACTTTATAAATAGAAAAGTTAAAGTCAATGTCATTCTCTGCTTTTCCAAACAATAGTGCAATATTAAAATATAAATGTAAGATATAATAAAATATAAAACTTCTGAATCCAGTAATCCCAATTCCAGCTATTAAAACTGAAGCTAATTTCATGTCATTACACTCTTTTAATTAGCAATAATTAATACAGTGAAGCCTCTCTGAGCGGATACCCCTCCGTACTGAGAATATTTGGCTGCTTATAGGGATTGGGCACTCTGAAAGGTTTTATTTACTATTATAAGATAATTACTATAATGCGTAATATAAACAAGTCTGACATATATTCCTTATGTAAATGAAATTTAAAACTTATCTAAAGAGAGAATAGTACTTTATTTCATGCTCCTTTACATTTTTTTTTTTTTTTAAGGCTACAATTTGTTTCTGTTTGTTCTGTAGTCTTCGTACTCCTTCAAAATCAAATTTTTTTCTTTAATGACTTTGTTGATTTCCATTCTTCTGCAGTTAAATAATTTAGCTAACTTTCTTACCGATTTGCCATTCTCATATTCACACAGAACTTCAATGCTCTGCTCGAGATTTAGATAAACGTGTTTTGATATTGTTGCAACTCAGATCACTGACCAACTAATGAAATGAAACTGGTGTGAATGACATTTTTGCTGACAGAGGTACAATTCTTCCTTAACTTTACCAATTGGAATTCCAAACAAAGGCCCTAGGACACCTTCAATGCTTGATTGTCCAGTTCCTCCCTCAGTTTCTATGGATGGTGTAATAGGGATTCCCTATCTGAAGGGTTTGGGGAGAATACAAAAGAGATAACAGATTTAATCTTTCTTAAAAAGGGGGGGGGACCACAGCAATGGACTTCTCAAGTTATTCCTTTGTCTTATATCCGACCATAAACCTGACCTTGAGTTTTTTCGCTCAAAATTAAAGCATGGAGTGAGTAGAATTTCCCGAAAAATGAAAGGGGCAATCCCACTTGGTGGCCGTTTAGAAGGGTGGCTGCTTGGAGAAGTTTCATTGTACTACCATAAACAATTTTAAATTACAGTATGTATAATAAAATAATATATTTACCGGTTCCAGTCCGTTTACTTCAAAGTCATCAACAATCACTTCCATATCTAACTGTTTCATTAGCTCCACAAGTTTATCAGCCTTTCTATTCTCATTCTGTTCTATTATAGCACATAAGTGTTCAGTTAGCATTTCTTTTCTTTGCATTTTATCAAACAAAACTAACTTTGCTTCAACAAACTCCTTCTCAGCCTTTAAGTACCTTTTCCTATATTATAAATAAAAATTATTTTAAAAACTCAAATTGGTAAGAAAAATTTAAAAATTTTAATATGATTTGCTAAACAGTTTTGTTTTGTTTTTGTTTTTCAGTCAAAATAAGATATTTGAAAGATTATTATTACAAAAAAATCTGTCTTTTTGAAAATATTTTCTGCAAATATTTATGTTGCAATACATTTGAGAGCATTTTAATAGGAAGAATATTTTCTCTCAAATATATTAAATTATTCCAAAATTGAATATTTATTTATCTAGGTTTTTGAAAAGGTTTTAAATAATTGTATTATATCAATTTTTATTATCAAATATTAAATCTAAATACTGAATATTAGAGAAGTAAATGATAGACTTCTTTTCCATATAAAGGGAAAGAAAACATACTGTTGTTTTGATTAAGTGTGTTATTTTGATTTAAATGAAAAACAATTACTTTTTCTTCTCCCTAAAATTTTGAATAAGATATGGTTAAAATCATTTTTTTTATTAATTAAATATTTTCAAGAACTTTCTCAAACTAAATATTGTTTACTATATTATAACATTTAGCTTAAATGCTATATGTTACAAAACTATAAGACCATTCAAAATTTCAGCACTTCAACAACAAAGAAAGTATTTATACAAATTTCATCGAAGACAAGTGAAATAAAATAATTTTTCTTAAATAAAACTTATGCATGTGTATAAATATATATGGATATATACAGTGAAACCTGCTTAAGAAGTTTTCCAAAGGGCTAACTCATTAAAACTTCTTAAACAGAAAATTAGGCAATAAACATTATTTATGGGTATGTATGTGTATATATGTATATATTTTTTTATACATAAATATATATATATATATATATATATATATGTGTGTGTGTGTGTATATATACGGTAAAACCCACTTAAGAAGTTTTCTAAGGGGATGGAAAGAGAAAACTTCTTAAATGAAATTAATTTATTTTAAAAACAAAATAATTACATAGATAATGAGCAGAGATTTTTTTCTTTATAAAATAATATATAAACAATAGGTTTGGTTTTCTCAAAAATTTACATTTTTAGCACACTTAAAAAATCAGGTAATAAAGGAAAACAACATAATTATCTTAGAATAGATTTAATTCAGCTCAGAAATTTTGCTTTAAACACCACTAGAATCGATTTTACAGAAAAAAATCGTTGTTTTTTTTTGTCTATTTTTTATCGGAAATTTGTAACTGATAACAGTCCAGCTGTCCTAAGCTTTTAAAAACTTCTTCAGGCACATTTTAAATAAAAATGACAACAATCATTTTCAGCCATAAACACTGACCTTTACAAACAAAGAGAGAAGAGAAAAAAAAGCAGTAATCGAAAGGCAGCTATAAACAAGTTCTGTATGTAAACTTAGAAATGAAAGAAAACTTTTTAAGTGGGAAAGAGTTTGGAACAAAATTTTATAAATATGTTATTTTAACATAGTATGAATAGGGGGGAAAATGGGTACCGAAAATATAAACTTCTTAAGATGGAAAACTTCTTAAGTGGTAACTTCTTAAACGCAGGGTTACCACTCTTTTTCCGGAACAAAAATTAAGGACTTTTTAAGGACCAAAGTAACTTTTTATAAGGACCTACTTGAAATACACGGAATAACGACATAAACCCTATTTCCCGAGGAACATAATTTAATGATTATGAATCAGATAAGGCATGTTCAATAAATGCCCTATAATATTTCAGAATTAAGTTTTTAAAAATGCCTAAATATTAATATAAGATAAATTTATTTGACAAAAACTAATTTTGAAAAAAATTTTTAGTGATCAATTGTGAATAAAATACAATATTATAAACAGTACTTTCTCAGGTTTAAAAATAACTCAGCCAGTATATATATATATATATATATATATATATATATATATATATATATATATATATATATATATATATATATATATATATAATAATCAGTCAGTATATATATATATATATATATATATATATATATATATATATATATATATACTGGCTGATTATATCCGATATTGCCTGGGAAAGAAGAAAGTTTTAGAATTTTTATCAGTGTAAGGAAAATTAAACTTCCATAAGTAACTGAAATATTTACATCCTACCCTCCATGCTTTGTTTAATTAAAATCTGCATGACTGTTAGAAGGACAGTTTTACTTTATATTTTAAACCTTTTCAGTATGCGAAAGATTTATTTGTCAAATAAGTTTTCTAGCTCATGACCATAAAAAAGTACTAATAAACTAAAAGTACTTCCATATTTTTTAAGAACATTAAGGAAAGGTATTTTGAATTACTACAGTAACACACTGAAAACAAATATGTATTTAAAGATTTTCTATATTATTAATACTGCACTTTTGGCTAGAAAATGTAAAAGAATGTTATGAACATTTACAAATATTTTATGTATTCTTAATATATATATTCTTTGAACAATACTTATCACCTGTACTGGAGTTTTTAGAATTGGTTTAGGGTACATATAACTCCAAACTTACAAAACTAGAAAGTTAGGAGAATACGATTAAAACTGATAGGAAGTGAAGAAAGCAGATTGCATCAATGGAGAAATTGATTGCATTTTAATTTAAAAATTAAGGAGTTTTTAAGGACCTTTGGCAAAAATTAAGTAGTTCTTAAGGACTTTTAAGGACCGTGGGAAGCCTGTAAAAGGGTTTTACTGTATATGTAAAATTGATGAATTTTAGACACTATATGAATAGTATTGTGATTTAAGCTTGATTTATCCTTGTTGATCATCCATTAAATACAGAAACACTAGACACAAATACTTCAGCAGTCAAGGGAAAATTATTATCTGGACAATAAAAAGATAGTCATTATAATTTTACCAGTGTGTTACATGTGTTGTGCTCAAAACATAGCCACAAGTAGAATAGGAAGGGAAAGGGTCTCATAACCTTGAGAGCTCTACTTTATAGACTTCTAAAAAATGTGATAATCATACGAAAAACTGCCTATGTCGCAGTGTGGGATACAGCCGGCAAAGTCTAGATTTTTTTGCATGCTGCTCATGATTCTGAGTACATTTCTCAGAATTAGGATGAAAAATAAAGTTAAAGATTGAAATTAGAGTTTAATAATCTATCATGCTTTTTTTTAACACTATAGACACACACACACACATATATATATATTAAAATTCTATTTTAAAATACAAACAAATAAAAATGTCATAAATTTTACAATCTTTTTTATTTATTAGATAAGAAGTGGATCTAAAGTGGGAAATATATTACCTGACCTCTGTTTGATGCCAAATTAATATTTCTTAAAATATGAATGTTTAAAAAAACATTATAATTTTTAAATATAAGTAACATAATACCAGTACTTAAAAAAAAGAGAGTCCATAAGGTTTTTTTAAAATAATTTTACCTTTTTTTTTTTTTTTTTCGGGGGATGGGGGTAGAAAGTTACCAAGGTTTTTAGAAATAACTAATTTTCATTATATAATCATGTTCAGTTTTATACTTTTACATTATATGTGTGTGTAAATATTTATTTAAAACCTGTTATAAAAGACACATCAAACTGACAAACTGACAAAAACTTCATGATTCCTTTTATTTATTATGTAAAAAGTTGGGTTTAAAGTGAGGAATATAACACCTGACCCCTGTTTGATATCACCTTTCTTCTAAAACTTGAATACTTAAAACAAATGTAATAATATTATTACTGCTTATATTAACAAAATTTGTATTAACAATATTAAACCTTTGCCTTAAAACAACATATGAGAGACGTGATCATACTGCTGTGCCTAAAATGAGAACCTCGCACCACATGATGATTTTGTCTAAAAGCAAAAAAGCTCGTGTCAGCCTTGTGATGATTCTTTCTGGCCAAAAGTGAAAAGCTCATATCAGACATGTTATTGTTTTTAGGGAATAAAGTTTTTGTTGAGTTATTGTTTGTTACAGTTGCAATATAGAGAGGGTCGTTTATTCTTAGACGTAATTGCAATAGAGTATTATATTATATGCCATAAATAACTAGCTGTTGGTGCTTAAAAAATTCTAAAAAATTTAACCTAATGGCAAAAAGTAAAATTGATACTAATAATGATGCTGGAAAGTGTCCTGATTATAACTTAGAAGCTGAAAACAGATACCGATTTGAATACATCTGAAGATAGCATTATAGTTTGTCCTGTATAAAACAAAAACCTGTGCAAAATTTAGTTAGTGAGGAAACTGCTTCTGGTCACAAAGCATGAGAAAAGCTTTCATTGAAAGTGACACACAATCGTCGTTCGATTCATAAGGCAAGAGGTTAAACCTTATGTAATTCTAAATTTGATATGTTTAAAAATGATAAAAGTAAAATAACACTAACAAAAATATTAAAAAATTGTAAAGTTACCACTTTTTTATTTTATATTTTGAAAAATCTCCCTTTTTAAGCTTTTATTATGGTTTTCTGGGGGAGTGTAAGTAGATAGATTAGAAAAGCCCTGGTTAAAACTAAAAAAAAAAAATAAATATTTAAAAAATATATAAATACATACTCTGCTTCTGAAAATTCTTGGCTGGCTTTTTCAATGTAATTTCTCAGAATAGCAATATCTGAACTTAAATTACAATCAATGAGATTCAACTCTTGAGAAATTTTTGCAAGTTTAATAGCTTCAGCATGAGTTTGTAGTCTTCTGCAATAAAAAAAATATTTTATGAAGAGCATATACATGCACAGGTAAGAATTATAAGATGAAATTATTCAATAACTAAATATATTTTATAAAATCAAAATTTATGCCTGAACATAAAAAATAAATAACCATTTTCCACACACATCACATACTTCAGATACTGTAACAGACATTTCTGAGTATACAAGTCAATACTATCTTAATTTTGTACAATTTTAAACAACTGTAATTTTTTCAAGTCATTGCAATTATCCAGATTATTTTTTAAATAATTGAGGCAACTACATCTAAAATTTTGATCCTTAAAATTTAAATTAATCTAAGTTCTTAGTTAAATAATTAAATTTAAAACTGTAAAATGAAACCAAAATATAGAACTTTTAAAATCAATTTAAAAAACTAAATTCTAAATGGAAGCTTCAAGTGAAAAAAAAATAGTGCTGTATATGCAAATTATTGTTATATACCATAGGTATAATTTAAACATACTTATCATTTATTGCTTTATTTATCAGTGCTCTCCTTCTAGCATTTTCTTCTTCAATACGCTTTTGTCTCAGCTCAAATAACTCTAATGAAGGAAAATTAGCATTCTGCTGATTCATTTCTTCACTAAAAAAAAATACTGCTTATGTATTATGTTTTCAACTTTATATATACATTAAAAATTGGTTATGTAAAATTAGTTATATGAATATAAACAACAATTACAACAAATTATATTTAAAAAAATTTGCTTAAGCATGGTTCTTGTACTGATAATCATATAATTTTTCTTATGATACTTTTAACTTAATTATAGTTATGTAAACTTTATTAATATTTGGCAAATTCAAAAATGCTTTATTCAAAGGGTAAGCCTCATATATTCCTCAAAATAGTAGGACATTATTTATATTATCTTACACTTAAAAACAGCCAAATTATTATAATAAGTTAGCCCTCTTCAGCTTCCTTGAAGCATTGAAGTTAGCATTAAGAACAGGGTTTCCGCTCTTTTTCCAGAACAAAAATTAAGGACTTTCTAAGGACCAAAGCAATTTTTTTATAAGCACTTGAAATACACGACATAACAGCATAAATCCTATTTCCTGAGGAACATATTTTAATGATGACAAGGCATGTTCAATAAATGCCTACAATATTTTAGAATTAAGTTTTTAAAAATGCTTAAAAAACTAATATAAGATAAAGATAAATGTATTTGATGAAAGCTAATTTTGAAAAATGTACATCTAAAGATTTTTGAGTGATCAAACTAAAAATAAATTGCGAATAAAAACAACATTATAAACAGTACTTTCTGAGGGTTTAAAAATGACACACACATATATATATATATACATACATACATATATATATATATTGTATGTATATACTAGATGATTATACCCGACGTTTCGTGGGAAAGAAGAAAGTTTAAACTTTTCTATTACATTCAATGTAAGGAAAATTAAACTTTCATAAGTAACTGAAATATCTAAGAACCCCCATCCTCCATGTTTCGTTTAATTAAAATCTGCATGACCATTAGCTATCAGGAAAAGGGAAGCTGACTTTATACTTTAAACCTTTTCAGTATACGAAAGATTATTTGTCAAATAAGTAACTAAGAAAAAAACTGTCATATAAAAAAACTAATAGGAAATCACATGACGATGGCAGAGCTTGCCAATGGAGAAATTGATCGCATTCCACTTTAAAAATTAAGGAGTTTTTAAGGATCTTTGATAAAAAATTAAGTACTTTTAAGGGGCCTTAAAAATGAAAGTTGAAATTAAGGAGTTTTTAAGGACTTTTAAGGACCGTGGGAACCCTGAAAAAGTTTAATGTAATATGGTTCAGCTTAAATTTCTATTTACTAAATATTCTTATATGTATCACTCCATTTAAAATACTTTTATGTGTATATTAAACTAGTCCAAGCACTTTTTGTTTATTATCAGATGAATAAATACATACATAATCCTTCATTTGTCTGATATTTGAAAATGCATTAATTATAATAGTAATTAACACATTCATTGACACACATGCAATATTGCCTGATGAGGTTTCTTACCAAATGGGCAATCACAGATTATCGCATGGACATGGCTATAAAGTTTCTAAGCAGAATAGTATAGGAGCCACAGAGAACTAGCACATAATATTTATATAGGGAAGGGTTCAACTTTCATGGATTGGATATTTCCACCAGTCATTGTCTGTTGTTTATGTTAACCAGAGCACACAGTGGCAGCGTTTGGACAAGGCAACTATGTAATGATTTTGTATAGTTAATCATCGATTTAGCAAGTTTCTAGTTTGGTTTTTATCTATTTTTATTTTGTTCTTTTTTTTTGTGAGTGATCAACCAAAACCCTTGAAAAGACTCAGTTCAATGCCAGATCCCTCAAAAAAAGCCTAAAAAGTACAGAGGCAGGAGAGTTATTACTGGATGCAGACTTTTATGCAGGGAGTGATATCAATCCTATAAATTACCAATTTGTTTATAGCAAAAGTTTAAGCACAATAGAAAATAAATAAATAAAAATTTGTCCACCGCAGGAAATTCAATTTTTAACTTGGCAATGAACATGTTAACTCTTCTCTGTATATATCTGTAACTTATGTATAAAATATGAATGTATGATAAAAAAAAAGAGATTTTATATGTTTTATCTATATTCACTTTAAAGTATATATTTATTTCATTTAAAAACAATCAAGTTTCAGTCTTAAAACTTGAACATTAAGAAACTGGTTATGAACTGTTAGTTATTCACTTAAAAAATATTAAAAATAAATTTTAACATAAGAATTTCATAATTACTTTCTCTTCCATAAGTTTTACTTTCAAAATAAATAACATTCCAGAGTTATCACAAATTACGGATGTTAATTACTAGGGTTTTTTGATTTTTTTTAATGCAATTTTCAGTTCAGTTTATGTTTTTTCACCATCTACTTATGCTAAATATTCATTCAAGGTACGTGCTTGATTTATCTTAGCTAAAATATAACAAAATTTTCAAATACAGTCAGTACCGGCTATATGGTCACCTGCTTATAAGGGCATACCACTTATATGATCAGTTTTCTAAAGTTCCATCTAACTTAATAGGGAACATGTGTTAAAGTGCACTGCTTATAAAGTCATTTTCTTTCTCTTGTTACCGGTTATATAGTCAATTTCATATTTACAAAGACTTTTTTTTTAAGAAGACAATGCGAAATTGGAGAGGACCTGAATTTAAGCCTTTATTTTACTCTCTTTCCTTCCTTTCCCCCTTTCTTATTTGTGCAGACTCATCGTCAGAGTTTTCCACCTCTCTCAGTTCTCGCCTCCCACTGGTAACTGTGGACATCTTTCTGCTTATTGGTTGAAGTTATTTTCTCATACATGACCTCAGGTATTATTTTACTAATTCCGAAACAGCAGACGATCATTTAAAAGCTATTAGAGACTTAGAAAAGTTGTGTTAACAAACAACAAAAGGAAGCAAACTTATATATCTGATTATTTTTAAATTGAACATGAATGTACGTATGTACGTGTGCTGTACTTTGATTAGTAAGGTAAGCTAATAAATTCCCCCCCCCCCCAAAAAAAAATAATATTGCATATTTTTTATGTAGCTTTTACTTCTAAAATTAATTTTTAGAATGTTCTTAAAAGTATGATTATTTTTTTATGAGTACTACATTCTGATAGGTGAATATAATCCTACGACAATTCAATAGGGTTGTATTGTTCCGCATATAGGGTCACCCCGCTTATAGGGTCTGATTTTTCTGGACACCTGAGCTGACCATATAACCGATACAGACTGTAGTTAAACATAGTTAACTTGGAGAATGTAAATATATGATACACATATGTATTTATTTATTTTATTGCATTTTACAATACATTAAAATGATAAAATCGCTTAACAATTGTAACATTCAAAGATAAAAGTGAAAACTCACCTTTCTCCTTCACTCTTTTCATTATGGATGTCTTGAACAGCAACTTCTCCTGTCTCAGATATCCCAATCTCTCTTTCCATTAAAGCATAATTATTGCATGAACACTGTTCTTCACTTTCTGTCAGTATGTAATTCTCCTCTTTAGAATTTTCCAATGTTATTTCTTTTCTATTAACTGTTGGTGGTATTTTTTTCATTTTTCTTTCACTGGCTGATTTAACCTCATATATTTCATTAGAATAGTCTTCCTCAGTATATTTCACAGGCATACCTTTTATTTTCATAGGCCCTCTCTTCAATGAAGTGGTTGTTGAGCCTGTACAAAGAAAAAAATCTAAATTATATACATTTAATGTTATAACTATAACATACTAAACAGTGCTGGATTTGGTGTTTTTTGGTGACATTTTTTGCTGTTGGCAACAAAAAGTCACAAAATCGACAAAAATTAATGAAACAGTAAAAAAAAATATATTAAAGAACAAAAAAAGAAAATGCATAATGGCAAAAAGTAAATAAAGCTTGTAAAATTTTTGAAATGAGAAAACATAAAAATTGAAATAAATTTAAAGTGACTCTTTATCTGTATTATAATTGTTCCCAAACAACAAAACTATAAGGGTAGTGGATCTGCTATTCTAATAAACACAATTCTACGTAACCTGGCAGTAACCGATGATTTACTAAGCATAGCATTTTTTTCCCTAAGCTTATACTGCTTATATTTCAGAAAAAGTTATCTTCATATAAGGTTGCCAGAAGTGAAACTTGCCATTAGAGTCTAAGTAAAAATACTATTGGTTGCATGGTCTAACATTGCAATTATCAAACCATGCTCTGCAGCAGTAATCTAGATAAGTTAGTGCTAATTATGAAATTAACAAAGATGTATGAATTAATTAAAATTAATAATGTAAGTTGTTTTTCCTTGTTACTTTCCGAATGTTCTAAAACTCTAGGTGTGACTGATACTCTACCTTTGTGGTAGTTGCAGTATTTAAGTTTTATATTTAATTTATAAAGTATACCACAACAGATTCTAGTTTAAACTTATTTGTGAAACTAGTTTTTAAGACAGCAGTTATTGTAAATAGTGAGTTTATATAGTTTCCTTTATAATATAAGGTTATGTAGATCTATAAAGTATGATAGTTTGGAATTTTATGTCTTTTCTTTATGAAAAAAAAATCCTTTTAAATCTTTTAATTTTTTCTGCCTGTTTTGTTTTTCCCCTACAACTATAAGACAAATATGATATTTTGCCATGATTTTAAGCACAATTCCTCTCCAATATATTTAGTCTTTGAGATAGAAATATAGTAACAAGAAGGTTGTAAGAATTTCATTTATTTGAAACTCATTTAGTATCATAATATATATATATATAATATATATACATATATATATATATATAAACAATATATATATATATAATCATACATATATATATATACTTAATATATATATATATATATATACATATAGTATATATATATATATATACATATAGTATATATACAAAAAAATTGCATTTTATACAATACAGCTGAACCTTACAATTTTATT
Organism: Pardosa pseudoannulata; assembly: GCA_032207245.1. NCBI lineage: Eukaryota > Metazoa > Arthropoda > Arachnida > Araneae > Lycosidae > Pardosa > Pardosa pseudoannulata. Next base: position 11,790,193 of record CM063509.1, on the reverse strand, counting down.
TACTTTTCATGTTATGCCTAAAATAATAACACTGGAAAAAATTAGGTGATTATTTTTACAATTTACTGTGCAATGAATAAAAACAAGAATAACCTCTTAAAGCATAGCTTTTTTGTTACTTCAGACAACACCTGAATATTTCATAATAGAGTGAAGAGTATAAACTATTTAATAAAACCAATGAAATATATTGAAAAACAAATGAGAAACAAATTTGATTCCCAACAGTATAAATTCATATAAAGATAAAAGTAATTACATTTCAGATGGTCAGTAATATTTCAAACATAAAAGCTCTACAGAAATTTAAAAAATATATTCAGTAATATTTTTGACAACTATTTTTTGTCAAAGCAATAATATTTATATTAAAATATTATTCATTTTACACATATACAGAAAGAAAAAAAGAAATATAAACATTTCTTTTTAATTTTAATTGCACTTTTATAGAAACATTCTTTTTAATTTTTTTTTTACATATTTTAAACAACCATAATTCATTTTGAAAGAATTTAAAAAAAACTATCAAAAATACCTTAAAATATGCAAAACCAATAATCAAACTTAAAAAAAAAAAATCATTTGAAAGATTTTTAAGAACTTAAATAAAAATATAATAAAGTATGTATTAAATATAATGACCTGGCTGAATAGATTAATTAGAAATCAGTGGAAATAATTCTGTTGTTTATATAACCCATTATTATATATATATATATATATATATATATATATATATATATATATATATATATATACATATATATACATATATATATACATATATATATATACATATATATATATATATATATATATATATATATATATATTATAGACATATATATATATTATATATACATATATACACATATCTATACATATATATATATACACATATATATACATATACATATATATACACACATATATATATACATATATATACATATATAATACTATACATATATATATATATACATATATATATCTATATATATATTATATATAATTATATATACATATATATATATATAGCATATATATATATATATACATATATATATATATATATATATATATACATATATATATATATATTAAATATATATATATAATATATATACATATATATATATATACATATATATATATACATATATATATATATACATATATATATATATACATATATATATATATATATATATATATATATATATATATGTATGTATGTATGTATAAACATGATTACAATTACAAAAATTCAACTACAAAATAAAACTGTAACGTTATTAAAGGTACATTGAGAGTTAAATCTTAATGATATCTTTATTTACATACCTATGGCAGCATCAATTCTGCACAAGGTTGTATTCACGTTGTATTTAATTGAAAATTTTTCGGATTACATTTACACTGCAAGTGAGAAAATATTGTCAGTCATTTTATTTATCGACCACGTGAAATGCGCATAAAAAACATTATCTAAAACTTGCTCGGAAAATCAGAGCTTAATGACACTAATTCTAAACAAATGAAATAAGAATAAAACTTATCTGAAAATCTTAAACAGTACATTAAATAAAAAACATTGAATAAACGTGGATGGAATAATGATCGGGGCAAAATGTTAAATTTCAAAAAAGTCATGAATTAGAGGCTTTTTATTAATAGAAATAAGTTAACTAATACAACTACATTACCTCCAAATTCACATATTTTGTCAGAGCAAGGTTTTATCTCATTAGGATGAGATTTAATTCGTTCAATATCCTCGTCGGTAAAACCAGCCCACCGTTCGGATGTCATTTTCTACATGCAATAGAACAGCATATACATTTATTAAACAAGTATTATTTTAAAAAATCATGCCATTTTTTAAAAATTATAGGTGGCTGAAACAGCAGTTGACTTGCAACCCAACGATATTAAAAAGCAAAAAAACAAACAAAACTTTGCAGTAAACAACAACAAACCGGATATAGATCATTAATTCAAGAGCAGAAAGCTGCCAAGCGTCAAAAATTTCGATCACAGTTAAAAAATCTGAAATTAAAGTAGTTTTTTTATTAGTTTTTTATTAGTTCTTAAAAACTTCTCTAAAACTAAATGTCAAATTATAGGAAATTTACAATTTCTGATGTTCTTGCAAACATATTTAACGGGGATAAGTGTGCCTTTCAGGTCTCTTGTTTCGTTTAATTGGTCTGTGTTGTGGTAATGTTATTTAATTACCGAAACCGAAAGTAACATTTGTAGCCAGGTCGTCCAAATAAACAAGAGCTCAAATTTCTACTCTTGCAATAAAATAACACCCCAATCAAATAATAGCATCCTCATTCCGTCCAGTTATGTGTAAATAATTGTTGGATAGAAAATTACAGGATACAAACTAATTATTTCTCCGAGAAAAATAATGAATGCCTTTTTAAACAAGCATACTTTATGTAGCATCTTCATTAATTTTAAATAGTAACTTATTTGCTGTTATATTTTATTGCTATAAAATCAAATACATTGTCGATGTCGTAACGTTGTTCTGGCCAACGAAGTTTTGGTTATCAGCTGTTATCTTTATGATTCAACCGTAAATAAAGCGGTAAAACAATGACTTAATTCGTCTTTAACTTACAAAATGATAATATCACGTTCTGTTCTAGGGCTGTGGTACCTCAGTAGGAAAAGACATGGATCTCATAACCGGAGCATTAATGCTCCGGTTATGAGATCCATGAGAAAATTTTTTGGCCTTCTCGAACTATCAATTGATAGTTCGAGAAGGCCAAAAAATTTTCCGAGTGCATTAATGGTGGATGAAGGCGCGTAAAATAAATCACAATGTTCTCCAAGTTCCCAAACGATCCCCTTGGAGGTGGTAGGCCAAGCCTGGGAGTCTTCTGGTTGGTCCTTATTTCTAAATTACAGGGACCCACTTTGCTTATTTTGTTGCCTTTGAGAGTAATGTTAACCGCCTATGTAGTGATCTCATAATAAAATGAACAACCAATTTCTGCGGCTAATTGTTATTTGTGAATGTTATAAAAGAAATTGTCCCCGCAGTGAAAATAATAATATTATTATTTTCACTGCGGGAACAACACAACATTAATGCTGTGTTCCCAATTGATTAACATTGATCTTATAGTGGAGAAATTAAATATTCATTTCCTGCTAAGATAGCTAATCGGGGTATTACGATACTTGACTGTTCCCACAACAGAACTTCCTTCCGATAGTAGTAAGATGGAAATCGGGGGGAGAAATATAAAGAGGAGCTTAAGGTATTTTGAAATAAACATTCGTGTATATGAGTAGGAACAATTAGTTATTTTCTTTTCAAAACCTTGCGATAGACTTTCTTGGTATGATGCAAATCATTGAAATGTCGCCCCTCAAAATTTTTTTTCACTGTTTATATCTGATGCGACGGCTTCTATATAATAGCAAGTTACGGCCCATTTTCTCTTATTTTATATCATACAGCATGATCCATTTTGTGATCATGGTCCGTTATCTAGTCTAGTTTAAATAGTTTTCATTTATAAACTCTTCGTGAAAGTTTCAGTTTTTTATAATTTGTGAAATTTTAATTACCATTCCAGTATAGGATAAGATAAAACCATTAGGCCGAATGATGGCCGATTGGTCAGGGTGCTGGCCTTCGGAACCGGAGTTCGTGGGTTCGAATCCCACTATGGCATGGATGTTCGTAGCCGTTCGGAATCGGCTTTAAGCAGTAGGTCCCGGTCTCATTAGCCCTCGTGTTGCAAAAAGTAGACCGTAGCGCTCCAAACCAAACCATTATGCCGGGATACAGCATAAAATACAAAGTCAACGTAAGGCCCAAAGAGAGAAAAAAAATACTCAGATAATTGTTTTGTTACTTCGAGTGAGCAGCATCCTCAATGCAAGAGAACTCTGTGAATTGTAAAACAGACTGGGCCAGTAAGTTTATAAGAAACAATTGTTGCTCATTCGAAGCTGCAAAACAACTGTATAAGTACTCTCTAAATTTGTGCCTTAAGTTGCTTCTGCATTTTATGCTATATTATTCCCGTATTTCAATGGAACAAGCAGTTTTCATAACGAAATGGAATTAAAATTGGGGAAAATAACTAGATTAAGTCAAATTTTTATTATATATAACATACATGTAATTACAAAAGATTAATTTTGGAGTGTGGAAAGGGACGGAGGCATGAAAATCAGTACTATATATACATATATATATATATACATATATATATATACATATATATAATACATATATATATATATATTACATATATATACATATATATATATATACATATATATACATATATATACATATAAATATATACATATATATATACATAATATATATATATACACATATATATATATATACATATATATATACATATATATATATACATATATATATATACATATATATATACATATATATATACATATATAAGCATTAGTTTAAAAGCAAATATCGACAGATGTGTTTTCTTTTCGTTCCCATAAATTCTATCTTTAGTATCCCAGTGACGTTACAGAATTAATGAAGTTTTTTTAATTTGATATTTTCGGAGACTATAATATACGAAATAAAATATTTTTTTAGGTGGTGACACCAGGGAGAAAAGCCCGGTGGCGAAATTCCAAACACTCAAGCGTAGAACGCACTTGCCATAGGAAAGATGCAGCCAAATTATTTGAAGAAGATATCTAATCAGTTCATGTACTTTCTGGATTGTTTTATTTTTACAGTGTGCTATCCGTAGCGGTAAATTGTAATATATGGGGCAAAATTGATGTTACGAAATTTTAGAATGGATTGTTTTCTATTCTCAAAGACACTAAAATGTAAGTATTGGCATAATTAGTTAATTAATAAGGATATCTTTTCTGATTTTGGAGCTGGAAGCACGTCTGAAGCACGAGTGTAGAATATAGTATAAACGTACAAGATAGTCTATAGACCGTGCTTTTGTTCGCATTTGGCAAATGAAACTATCTTGACAGCTAAAAATCTAAAAGGAGGAAAGAAATGGCCGTGAAAGACATTTTTTAAATAACTGGACATCGGAACGCTTCATTATGTTGTAGATTGGGCTGCCCATGTGGTGTATTCCAAGTGTTGTAATCCTACCATCCATATAAATGGTCATTATTACATTATTCCTTTAGTCTATTAGCTTATGTACAAGAGAAGGCCATTACTGGAGTGCTCTCAAAAAATATGCAGTATTACAGAATTTTTCGTTCACAAAGCTGTTTGCTTAGCAAAAACCAACTGGTACTAAACCAGTGGCGTAGCGAGGAGAGGGGGGAGGTCTATCATGTAACGGACGCCACTCTCAAAGGGCCAGTAATATTCTACGTATATTACATATTTTACGGGAAGGAGAAGACAAAAAGGTATTGTGCCTGAATGTCAGTTACGCTCCCTAAGCCACTGAACAGACTATTTCGCAATAATATCAAATAACCAGGTATATTATTAAAATATTTGCAAGAGCTAAACTTGTTTTTACAACATCAGCTGTTAAAAGATGGCGGGTAATTCCGATACAACTATTATTATAAGTTTTTCAACTTCTCAATCAGTGGATCCTCATATTACTGTCGTAATAACAAATGAATCAATACAAAATCAATAATTCCGTCTTATTTCCGTATTCGTTAAAATTTCAAAACAACCTGCGACTAAAAAATGAAAAACAGTGATCCACAAATGGGGTGAGGAAACAACAAAACTACCAATGAAACTGCTTAGAAAAAGTCTGCAAGGAAAGGGGATTATGCTACAACTGAACCATTTAATATTGTCTTCTTCAAACTCCTCAAGACAGTTTAAGCATTTTTAACATCGTTCTTCTCTTTTCATCTTGTTCCGGCTTAAAACTAATAATACTGAGCGTAGCAGTCAACAGGATTTGGATATTTACTTACGGATTAGAAAGAAAAGTTTATCAATAGATAGATTTTAAATATTTACCTACCTCTACAATTCTTTGTATGACAATGCAGTCTGAATTTTCAAAAAATCAATATATCTCAAAAGAGGCATTTTCTGACAAATATTTCTATTAAAGTTACTTGGTTGATTCTAAGCATTAGTTTGACTACACAAAAGATTATAATTATCATGCCTTTAAAGGGATTTTAATCAACAGATTCTGAAGAATGACACTGCTTTACTTGTTTGGCCTATTTTGATATTTAGCACAATATGAAAGCTATAATATGAAAAATATATATGAAAGCTATAATTAATTTTAACATCAAATTAAAAATATTTAACAATTTTATTTTTCTTATTTTAGTGGTTAATCAGATACCTCTCTACCTTATAGCACAAGAATACGTGGGTTTAAATTTCTCTGCAAGTATATTTTTATTCATCCTGAGTTAATCTTAAGCAAAATGTTTAGCTCCAATTAATTTTATATTTCAAAAATTAATCAGAACATATTTCAGATAAAAACCAAACAAATCCTTAGTAAAACAGTTTAGAAATAAAATCAATGTTTTACATTAATGTATTTTATTTATTCTCACTAAGAGTTGAACTTCTCACCTAAAATATCACACCATACCAGGGGGGAGGAGAGGGGTGACTAAAGCCCCCCCCCCCAAAAAAAAATGGATTTTACTGTATTGAATTTTAACATTGAAATAAAAATACCTTTTCAAATATAATTTGATTAAATATTATATATTTAACCAAAAATTAAATTTTTAAATAAAAATTTGAACTTTTCAAATTTTAATATTTTTGCTCTAAATTGTTTTATACATTAATGATATAACACACACATATATATTAAATGTTTACATTAAAAATTGTATATTATTAATATTAATTATAAATAATGAATATTACATAAATTTTTATTAAATTTTATGTTTTTATTTTAAAAAAAAATTAGATTTGGTTTGCAGGGGAGCTGGAACTGTCTGAGAATCCTGTTTCAGTACTCATTCCCTTCTGAAACTAAATATTAGTTATAGTCCTGCAACATATTAAATTATTTATCAATTTTTATATCAAAGAATTGCATTGAATATTATCAAAGAATTACATCAGTTTCCTCTCGAGTTGAAACTTATTTGTATGTACTCTTGATTTCAAAGTAAATTTTAAAATTATATATTGATTTAAGCAAGATGCTAAATTAATATAACTGTTCTCATATATATATACATATATATATATATACATATATATATACATATATATATATACCACATATATATATATATATATACATATATATATACATATATATATATATACATATATAAAAAAAAAAAAAAAAAAAAAAAAAAAAAAAAAAAAAAACCTCAGAAAACCAATACAGATTGTCAGAGAGGGACAGCAAATAGTAGTACAGTGATACATTTATAAATCAATGTGAAGTATCTCTTCTTTAGAATAACCATCCAAGCTTCTGTTGGAGTAGGAACACATCCTACTTTTAAGCTGATAGCATGAAATTAGGGCTGGAAAGCTGGCTATGGTCTTCAACATTTTAACAAATATTTCCTTATTTTGAAAAGTAACTTGAAATAAAAATAGTAAATCTACTTTTATATAAGGCTGGAAAAAAAAGTGTTGAATACATAAGGTAGCACATTTATTTTTGATTTGTCAAACCAGAAAACAGAGTTCTTCAGATAACAATTTTAAAAATCTTCATTAAAAAATTATATAAATCTTAAAAAGATTATAAGTTCCTTTTTAGAAGAGAGATTCTTTTTTTCTACCCAGAAAACGATACTAAATGTAAATCTTAAGAACTGGGATCAAATAGACAAAATAATTATTAATAGAACAATTAAATACTTTTAAAAGAAATTAATTAAAAGTTAAAATTAGTATTTTGAAATAAACCCTGAGCAAAATGCAGTAACTTCAATGGGTTTAAAGTACTTATGTTAACAAACAGCCAGCAGGATTGAAATAGTATTTTCAATTATTTAAAAACATTATAAGTTAATCCTTTATAACTGTCGTTATTAGTTGAATGGTTTAACAGTACGGTCCATTTATGGTAACATAAGGATAAATTAGATTGGGACCTTGTTTATGGTCGATTCTGAGTGACAATAAATGTCAACAAAAGCATCAATGGGATTTGAAAACATTGGACTACATAAAGCTTTTACAATGATACCTCACATTTTTGACACCAAATTTGGCATAACACTAAGCTTTTACATATTTACTTCTGGCATTAAGTTTTTAAATTTTGTTCTATTTCTAAATCCAGCTGAAAAAGGGCCGAATGGGTGGAGCAATGCTGTTCTATACTACAGTTAACATGTTTTTAACCTCCACTGGAATGGTTATTTGTATCCAATAAAAATATTTTCCGCAAGAGATCCCAGTCTTATCAGCCTTTGTGCAGCAAAAATAAATATACCAAACTATTTCATAAATTAATATATTGAATGGTAGTAATAAAGAACGTATCTCTATGTATATGACGCATTTGTTGTCTGTTCCCTTATAACTCCAGACAACCAAATAACGTGAAATTTGGTACATGTACAAAAAATTGCATGGGGAAGGTTTTTAAACCAGTTTCGTTCCATCACAACCTCACTCTGGCCTCCTCCAGCCAAAAATAGTACTTCATGTTACATATATATATATACACATATATACATATACACACATATTGCAAGTTGGTCATTGAGAGTGATTTTGTATTTTTTTTTTTTGTGATGATGAGATGAGGATTTATTTCCATATATATGATGTATTTGTTGTCTGTTCCCGTATAACTCAAGTTCCAGAAAACCAAATAACGTGAAATTTGGTACACATACACAATCCTGATTTGCAAGCCCACAACTTGATTCTGAAAGTTAGTGCTCCAATAATGCTGATCCGAAATATGGATGCACCCAAATTGTGCAATGGCAAAAGTTTAATTGTGAAAAAGCTGATGCAACATGTCATTCAAGCCACAGTATATATATACATATACATATATATACATACATATACATATATATACATATACACACATAATATATATATATTCATTCCAAGAATATCTATCATCCCTCAGACAACACCATACAATTTAAGAGAATACTGTTCCCTCTGAAACTGTGCTTTGCCATGGTAATCAACAAGTCACAGCACCAGTCTTTTGGGAATGCTGGTATAGACTTGCAGACACCATGCTTTTCTCATGGGCAGTTGTATGTGGCCTGCTCGAGAGTGGGCAGAGAGGAAAATTTTTTTGTACACACTCCAAATATATATAAGAGGAAAATTCTCAAGGGTTTAAAAACTTAAATTTTATTCATGCAAATAAACAGTTTTGTACGCTTCTACAGAAAACCTTATTTTAAACCCGGGCAAAGCCAGGTACTTGCAGCTAGTGATTCAATAAACAATTAATGTACAGATACCTTTCTTTTCCAATAAGAATAAATGCTGCATATACAATTTTAGTCTCTAATCTGTTTCGGTAAAAATAAATAAATAAATGAGGTGATAATTAGCACAACTTTTTTCCTTTGTGTAAAAAATACCCCTGTTACAAATATAATTGAATGATATCTTGCTTTTTGGTAAACCAAAATTTTAATATCCATTGCAGCTAAATACTGTAGTTAATGTGACCATTTATTTTTTTGGCAACGGTATGTGTATTTAGGAAGATACATATTTTTTCCTAGTCGAAGCTCTTTAATGGAGAAAAAAAACAAAGGAATAAAAATGTGAAAATAACTAATTTATGTTAACTTTTATTTCTTTGAAGAACAAATTTGCTTTAATATATGAACACTGATTATAAATCTAAATGAAATTCTCTGTAGAATGTCTAAAAATTTACTTCCATAAGTAACATTGCTTTGGGAACTGCAACTTAAAACTATTTTGCTGTTTCCTTGTTCATAACTTTAGGTAAAACATTGTTTCTACTGGAATAATAAATAGTCTTAAGCAGACATAAAATCTATTCATAAGTTTCAGATTACTATTGTAGTAACCAATTATTAAAATAAGATGCACTCTTTTGTTAGGCCTGGGAGTCCCAAATGAGGTGTAAGTGAACTAGCAGGGTTTTGATCCACTTACAATGTATGAGACCTGTTGAAATACCCAGTACCAATCTGCTAACATCAGGTGAAATTTAAGCTTATAGCATCCTCTTATCTTCTTATATATGTACTAGCATATAGCCCGTCATATGACGGGATCAGTAAAATTTTTTAACTTTCCAGAATTGTAAAGTACCCCATGAGGCAGGTAATAAAATGGTTTGAATTTGGCTGCCCATATAAAAACTCCAGTATGTAAAGGAAGAAAAAAACTGCCTGACCGCATTTTAGCTGCCAACTTTAATTTATCTTGTCATATTAGGGACTGCAGAGGTTTGAATATTGACAGTTTTCAAATTCAGGATATAACATATGTTAATTTTCCCCAGTTAAAAAAAATGCTTTTTCTTGGAGGGGGGGGGAATTTGAAAATTAAAAGAATCGATTGCCAACTGTGTGGTTATGTATAAAAAACAATCATACTAACGAACAAACTTCTTAATTTTTAAAGATATATAACTTAAAAGCTAGATATTCATTAGTCCATGAAATAGACTTCTAGACTTTTATGAAAAGAATTTGTTGTTAATAACGGTGATAAAATTTTCATTGCGACAAAAAATAATTGATGATCAAATTTAAGATGGCATTATTTTTATGGAAAAAACATAACATGATTTTAATGTTTGTTATATTTAATTCAAATATAAAAGAAAATTATTTACGTCATATCTAAGTTCATTTTCTTTGTGTATGTGTATATATATATATATATATATATATATATATATATATATATATATATATATATATATATATATATATATATATATATATTGTATTTATCAGACTGAATTACAAATTTAATGATAGGTGAAAAAATTATTATTCATATATTTAAATAATTTAAAATAAGAAATGATTAAATGAGATGGTTAAAGGAACGACGTCATAAGGCTAGAATCCATTTAAGTTAATTTTTGTCATTCCCGCCTGCTCTTAACTAGGGAAAATAGAGCTTGAAATAATGATCTAAAAAAGTTACTATAATGCAAGGTTTGCTGCGATATGTAGCATATTTATACGAATTTATTTTAGAATTGGATCGATAATTTAGGAGAAGATAAACTTGACTCGCTTTGAATTTTGCTAACCCTAACTCATCAAGAATTCAATGGATGCCTCTATCCATTCCAGATCCAACCGCTTCATAAATGCGAGGACAGACAGACAAATAACTTAGGCTATTATTATACAAGGGATTTTACGGAATGTATTGTAATCATCTGAAAATTCAACTAAGATTTTGATTGATCTACTTTTTAACATCACTGAGTCAAGAAATACCATTTTGGGAATTATACATCTGTGTGCATGTGTATGTGACACAACAACTCTTGTATGTTTTGACTTCAATAAACCAAATTTTAAATATGTACATTATAGGAAAATTGTTTTTATCAACTTTGGGGTTTGATACCATTATTTAAGTAATTATTATGGTGGGTTGCTCTTCTAAAAACAGGGCATTTTTGTATGCCAAAGCAGGGCTTAGGAACAATAAAACAGTTTACCCCAAAACAAGATGGTCCTGTTAAAAATGGGATGCATGGTCAAATATTAATGATTAAAACTCTGACTGCTCAATTTGTAAACCGAGATCTCTTTAAAAATTGCATATTTTTTTGTTGCACAGTTTATGTATATATATATAAGCATACTATCTATAATTTCTTTTTGTAATATAACTATATTTGTAGATAGACAATACCCACTTTGTGTGTATGCTATACTACTGTTCAATAACATTAACTTATTAAAAAAAAAAAAAAAAAAAGGAAATACCACGAAAATCGCAGGGCAGAATCAGTACCATTTTAAATCATTCACAAATATGTTTTTTTTTTTGGTGGAAAATAATTTCTGGCTATGGCCCTGAGCACACTATCTATAATTCTATTATCTAATATAACTATAGTTTTAGTCATAATTCTATTTATTACCTAATTTAATGTCTAATACTGTATATAATATATTCCACTGGTTAAACAGTGAAAAGACAAAATGTGGTTCTTAAAAAAGGAAGAAAAACACATGCCCACAAAAATTGCGGGATGAGCAAATTTTGTTACATTTGAATTGCCCGTGGAAATCGCGGGATGAGCAGTCAGAGGGTTAAAACCCATTTTTGGATGGTGTCATATGTTATATGTTTGGTATATTTGTGCCTGTATTGTCAGCAACACAAGTCATGCAAATAGAAAAATTACATTGTGCAAAGTAGATCTGTCACTACTCACATGCTTCACTACTGTTTTCTGTATTGAGAAAGATAGAGATTTTCAACATACCTTGTCAGCAGCATGATGTGAAACTTTGTACTTTATGGATTTTTCACAAACATGGGGATATTTTCTCAAGGTCAAGGTAATTGGGTTTAACGGAGTACCTAGTGAAGTGGAAGGTCTTCACTTTAACCTCCGAGCGTAAGCAGATCAAAACATAAATTTAGGCCTCAAGGCAAAAAGGGGATATTTTCTGTTACAAGCTAAGAAACAATTTAATTTATACCTCATATTCGTGACTAAGATTTTTTCCCTTAAGACAGCCAGTAAATAAGCATTAAATTATTAAAAAAAAATTTTTTTTTATATTTCTGCAATAAGAAATTCTGTAAAGCTAATTCCATGGTGAAGTTAAGTTATAGAATCCTTTTACCAAACACTTTTTTTTTTGTATTTTAATAAATCTTTTCATACAGATAATAGTAATAATAATAATAATAATAATAATAATAATACCAACATAATTGCTTAATGGACTTAAGTACCCCAAAGTGATATATTTGATAAATATAGTATTAGAAAGTGGTTTTTGGTTCATGGTAGGGAAATCTGGAGATTGATGAACAAGATATTCTAAAGTCTACACACGCAGCATAAAATGTGATCGCAATATTTGAAAACCTTATCTTTAAACTAAACATCCCTTTAAATAATTTTAACACTCCTAAAATCTTCTTACAGACAAAAAATATGCTGCATCAATGCTAATATATATAAAAAACTCAGTTAAAAATAAATTAGTACAAATATCAACAGAATAAAATAATTAAAAACAGAGAAGAGTTTAATAGAACAGAAATAAAAATGTGATTACACAAAAGATAATTAGAAAGACCTATAACAACAAAAGCAGTGAAACTGATAATGAGCAATTCTGAGAAAAATTCATCATGAAAATAAAAGGCACTTCAGTGCTAAGGTTATAAGAGTAATCTGTTTGGCTTTCATCCAATAAGTAGACTGCATAAAATGATTTCACAAGTTAAAAAATGAAAAATTAGAGAGAGAAGTCATTGAATGGATGATCTTTATTCAAGATAAACTGGCACATATTTCTAGATGAAAATATTTTCTAATTTAGAACTATAGAAGTGAATGGCTTTAACTATACAACATCATCTATTATATAAAAAAGGAAATAAAAGCAAGGTACATATCCATAGATAATATAAAAAGCTTATCACAAGACATAATAGTATCTAAGACAGAATAATTTGTTCTTCGAAATTCAATGGATGTTGAAGTTAGATCATAACGATTTAGTATCACACACACAAAAGAAATTAATTTAAAAAATACCTTAAACTTTTGATTATTTAGTGAAACCATTTGTTTATTAGTAACAAATAATAAAATTATAACACTATTATAAACAGATATTTGAACGTTATAAATAAAAATTACAAAGATAAATATTCTTAATACATTTTTTCATATAATTTGTAAACTGTCTTATAGGAATCTAAAATAAATTTTATCATTAATATAACAAAAGTAGATTTTTTTTTCATATAGATATATGTATATAAAATGATGCATATAAATTTTAGATGAATATTTTAAAAATTCAAACACACAATTTGATTTAAGCACTTCATGTTAAGCATATACAATTAGCAAGTACTAATTATTCATCCATAAAAACAACAGATGCAATAGAGCATAAGATCATACATTTTTACAGCATTCTTACCTTCAATAAAATTCTCTAAATGCCTAAACAAAAGGAAATCAAGAAAGCCTTGAATATTCCCTTTAATAACTGCTTTGAAAATGCTGACATATTAAGTATGATTTTTGATATTGAGATTAAATAGAATATCACAGATTTTTCCTCATTAAATGTAATTCTATATGTATGTGTGTATTTAAAATTTTTATTTGCAAACACACACACATATTTAACTACATTTCAATAGTAAATGACTAGATACCCAAAGTTTTTAAGTTAACATGTCATACTAAACAAAAACTTACTTCAAAAACTATTTCACTAAAAAGTTCTATAAACATTATTGAATTAGTAAACACTCATACATTCAGATATATACTAAAATACATTTTGAAAAAAATTCTATAAAAAGGTTTAAAGTTCTCAGCTTTTATACACATTTGACATGTTAGGAATTCATAAAAGAATAAATATAAATGTGCTTTAATTCATGAAACAAAATATATGAATATATTGTGCATTTATAAGTTAAACACATTTAGTGTCATGGAAAACCAAATTTCTTAAAATGAATGAAATGTTGAAAAAGCATATTCATTTTTATATAAAATTCTTCTGAAAAACCAAGAAAAAACTTAGATGGAAAGCAGGAAATGATAAATGCAAATTGAAATTAATGTGACGGATTAGTCCATATTGTTGAAGATTTACAAAGCAGTTCGTTCATCATAGACCACAACTGCTTCATTATCGATAAGGGAATCAGTATCTTTATGGGCTGAAGGTATGGTTAAGTATGAGCTACGGCTTTTATTTACGGCAATTGCAGCTGCACTATCACTCCTCATGCGATTTTTACGTTTTTTGCTGAAACTGACCTGCAAACAAACAATGATTAAGATGTAATTATAATAACTTCAGACATTTATAAGTCAGATATTTTTTAAAGGTTTCAACACATAGAACTTAATAGGATCTTATAATCTACGTTTAACCTATTTATGATGACAGAGAAATTCTCATGAAAATTATAACCTTTCAACTCTTTGCATCTACTTAAACTTTAATATTTTTTCCAGTTTCACTGGCAATTTTTAAGAAGTAGTTAGGTTACTGTAAGTTTCCATAGCAAACAGACAATTAAGAATGACAAATGTTAAAATTAACAGTTACAATTTTGTGGTTTTAAAACACAAGTAGTCATTACAACAGTCGTTAAATAAGAGACAAGAAATAACAATGGTGAAATAATGCAGTTGTATATTTTAGTACATGTAATAATGTTTTACTTTCATGAAAGAAAATTTTATTCACTATTGCAAGAAATTAGATATACCTTTGAAAGTTACTTGGTCTTGTATCAATAGTATGAAATGTTTAATTGTTCTGTCATTTGTGAATGGATTAACAGAATTTCAGTAATTTCAATGGAAAAATCATGTGCTATATATTCCTTGTTCGCTCTTTTTCTATATCAGCACTTCAAGCAAATAACTTTAAAGTTAGAAGTTAAGGCACAACTGTATGAATTATAAAAACAAACACAGAGTTAACAATAGAAATAATGTTTTATTTCCATGCTAATATGATAATATGAACAAATTTTAAATTCTGCAAGCAAGCTGTGCACTTTTTCTACTCATTGATCTCCCCAACTCAAAAAGAGTTTAAGTTCAGGAGAAAAAAAAAAGAAAAAGAATTTAAATTGATTTTTACTTATATGAATTTACCCAGTGAACAGTGATATAATGCTTTAATTTTTATTAAAATTATTCCAATAGGTATAAAACATATTTACATATATATTGTAACGTCGCAAATTTTTCAATTTCCCTACATTTTGAATAAAAACAATATTTCCAAAGTCCTAAACTTTATTATTTTCCCAAACCTATAATATATACATATATAAACACAACATTCCAGTTTGGGAGAGAGAAACAAGTTTCTACCCTCCAGCCCCCAACAACCAACTGCCTTCTTCTTGAAAGCCCCCTCGCAAAATGAGGGGGGAAGAAAAAGGGCTGAGAGCAAGAGAGTGGTCAGTGAACTGGACTCCTCAATGATAGCCGGTATTCCACACACATAGATGTACGCAGGGACATAAAAATCCAAAACCCCTCTGGGTCTGGAACTCCTGCTTTTTTCAGGGGAATAAATTCCCACGGGTCCTGAGAATGACTGACCCTCTCTGGTTCTCTTTTGACCAGCTGTCACAATATATATATATATATATATATATATTTCAAAGATTATCACTAGATTTCAGTTATAATTTTTTTTTCTAAATATTAGCCTGTCCAGCATATTAAAATATCTTACCTGAAAATTTTCCCAATGCTTAGAATTAAAATTCTATATAATAAGAACAAAAAATGATTTCCAGAAAAAAAATTACCTGGCTTAACCAGTGTTACTTACATAATAAAAGCAATAAAACAAAAAGTTTTTTTTAAAGGGGGGGGGGGCAAAAAATGTCTGGAGGAATTTTTTTTTTTTTTTTAATGAAGAATAGCAAAGAAATGAATTATTATTGACCTACAAAAAAGGAAATATTTTTATTGAAGTAAAAAAGACTATTATTACCTTGGCATACAGCTCATTTAAATCATCTTCTGTAGAGAGTGGTCTGGGTCGAGTGCGCCCCCATAATGGTAAGCTTCTTGTTTTCATTGTGGTATTTGGATCAATGTTTGTGTATAAGGAACTATAAACACAGGCTCCATCCAATGCTAATATATATAAAAAACTCAGTTAAAAATAAATTCGGTAAAACTATCAACAGATATGCAGTAGAAAGAAATTAAGCCCAAATTTAATAAGTTAGTGGGTTTCTTTCATATGCAAGCAGAAAATTTTGGAGAAAAAGAGAGAATTTGCATGTAGTTCGCATATACATAAATGAAAATAAAATAAATATAAATTTTCTCTCAACATTTAAGGGACTTCCCTTTTTTTCTTTTTGGCTTTAGGATCAACATTTTCCTCAGTGGGTTCCTGGAACTCAGGAATAGTTCAACATGAATATTGTATGTATACATACATACATATATATACATATATATATATATATATATATATATAAGCGATTATAATAAATATATATATATATATACATAAAATACATATAAAATAAGACACGCTCGCATAAGTTAATGAATGTAAAAGTCTTCTTGATAATAATAAGTTTTATTAACTCATCGTTCTTAAGGAAAGCAAACATGATTTTCATTGTTCGTTAGCTATGCATGAAGATGGACATGAGCTCCATGTCCAAGCAAATTCAAACTTATCTGTGCAAGCTCATCAAATAGCTCAAAATGCTTTTGACCAGATTTTAAAGCTTATGCGAGCATTTAATTTATTTATCAAGAAATTACTGTTTTCCATTCGCCTTATATACTGGATATGTCATATATATATATATATATGACACTGATAAATATTTTTATACATAATACTTTAAAATAAGGTTTAGAATTAAACAACTGAAATTTATGAACATAAAATGCACATAATTTGGAAAAATAAATCACAACTGAGTATCACAGGAATTTAATACAGTGATTCTAAACCTGTGTGCCACAAAGATTTTTAATGTTAGTAAATTTGTTACTTTTATTTTGTAATGAAAAATATTGATATAGTCTTAATAACTATTTGACCTTTTATTACATAAACATACTTAGCTACTACTTCTTTGTCTCTGCTATTGTATAGAATTTTTTTTTTTTTTTTTTGAAAAAAGCATTACTTCAATTACTAAAAAATTTCCTTCAACTTAAAAAACAGGCTTCACTGTCAAAATTTTAGATTGGGATTTTTTAAAAATTGCTATACCCATAAGTAATGATAAAATGATGGTTTTAGTCCGAGAAAAGGTTGCAAGTAAAACGGAACATAAGAGATAAATTCACACACACACACACACACACACACACACACACACACACACACACACATTATATATATAAATAAAACTAGATCTAGATATAGATTTATAGAAAAAAAATACATAAAAATGTATTAATGTGTTGAGTCTTTTTAAATTCAAGAAGAGAAACTTCCCTAGTCTACTTTTTACCATTAAAATAATTTTATTTATATACTTTTTTTCTAATTCAATTTTTAAATGTGTGCCAGAATTTTCAGCTACTGTGAATTTTTTGAAGAACAGTAGACATGGTCTACAATAAAAAAAAGGTTTTGGATAGGCAAGATATATATATATATATATATATATATATATATATATATATATATATATATATATATATATATATATATATATATATACATATATATATACATATATATACATACATACATACATACAAACAGTTAAAAACTATTTACCATTGCAAGAAGCATATAATGTGTGAGGTGGTGCATCATGTAAAATCTCTGAACTCCGGAAACCAACTTCTGGGATGCTAGACAGAGCAAAAGGCATATCCACTTCTTCTAAATGACGATAGTAATTGTGTGGGTGAACTGAGTGTGTTCGTTTTGGAGAATAGGATGCTGGTTGAAATGACAATGGCAGATGAACAGGCTGGCTCACAGGTCTTCGTTTTGGAATGGGTTTTGCAATAACTGGTTGTTTGGGTAACTAGGGAGAAGAATAAGACAACATCTTGGTTCAAATATTTTAAGAAAAAACAAAACAAAAATTCTTTCTAATAAAAAACCACTAATTTTCTTAAAAAGTCACAGAATTTAAAATGCTAAATTTTCTACTTACTTCTTTTCCTTCTTTTAATGGAACTGACTGAGATCGAGTAAGTATAGATTGACAGAGATCTGATTTGATGCCAATAGCTCTAGTAGAAACTTGATTATTTTTAGAACCCATAAATACCACAGATTCACTAGAAGAAAAATAATTTTGTGTAAAACAGTAATATCTACTAGACATTTCTTTACAAAAAGAAATTAAACACACACATATAGTACAGTCGAACTTCGATAACTCGAAGTCCCAGGGTATCCCTAAAAATATTTGACTTATCCGAAGTTCGAGTTATCGAAGTTACCTCCCATTCCTCTCTACTGGCACTTAAGAAGGGTCGACATGGTTTAAATGGTTTCATATGTGCCATAATACTATAATTGTAAGCATTTCAATTTTTGAATAGCCTATGTAAACAACAAGAGAATAATGGGTTCAAAAGGTTTATTAAAACTCAAGAAATTTGGCCTCATTACATATTAATTAGTATACATGCCATGTAACTCACATTTGAAAAAAGCAGTTATTTTTTAGGTTGCTGGCATTCACAAAGTCACCTAATTTTTTAACACAGTTAAATAGGGTGTTGACTGTACCTTCGGTGGTCTCCAGGTATTGTTGTAAGATGTGAATGAAGGTTCTCGAAGGTCACGAGTAGACTGGCATTTGAAATTTTGAACAGAATTGTGTTTTTTACCTGAGAAATCTATCCCAAAAACTTTGACTTAGAAGATGTTCTTTTCAAGTTATCGAGACAGTTTTTTAAAGAAAAGTATAGAAATGATTCGGGACTTGATTAAAAGTTCGAGTTAGCAGATTATTCGACTTACAGGAAGTCGAGTTATCAAAGTTTGACTGTATAGTATTTATTTGTAATTTGAAAAAGTTGAAAATTCAATGCTAATCTATCTTAAACAGTAATAGAAATATATTATTACCTTTGAATTAATGTCCCATTCCCTTGTTTCATTGAACTTTCATCAGGGGTAGAGTTATCAAGGCCTTTTAAGAAATAAAATATTTAATAATGTTAGTTACAAATTTATAGAAAAATGTTAGCATGTAAGTGAATGCATAAGTAAAATTTTTTTAAATTCAATAATTTTAAAAAATGGTTAATTTTAATTTTTGGCATCTTACTAAGAATCTACCATAACCATTTAAAAGTTTCAGCAATTAATAGCAACAATGTGCATAGATTTCAGTAGTACTTAATTTCTATTTATTTAATAACCCTTAGATACTTAAAAGAACATTCTTATAATTAAATAGCATTTCAAAATCATTGCATGTAATAAATGTGCACAGTGCTGATACTCAGAGAAAATTTTAAAATGTGAAAAATTTAATTTAATAGAAATGTACATCACACTGAACATTAAAGTCTTAAATCATTGTAGTATGGTATATAAGATTTAAGGCCAAATATTAAGTTAAGTCTAGAGACAAAAAATTAACCTTTAATTGTGTTAAATATACTTCACTGAAAATGAAACTTACAATATGCTTTATCTGGTCTTCCTTTGAGTCTACAGCAGTGCCAGACAATAATAGCAGTTAAAATTATAAGAATTAATCCAGCAGCACCTAAACAAATGTTTTTAGTTAAAGTAAAATGCTGAGATACTCTATAAATGAATTAGAAACTGCATCTAAAAATATTACTAAAATTGTTTCCACTGTTTTAATATGAAAACAAATATTAATATAAAATTTACTAATTGAACGATTTCTGTATCAGACTTACATACTTTTTATGAAATACTGAATTAAATAAAAACATTTTTAAAAATATGTGAAATGTCTTTATAAGTTTCACCTTGCAAAGTCAAACTACCTCTTCCTTATTACATGTATAGAGTCATAGTAGCTCTGTTGGCAAAGACAGTGATGTCGTAAACAGAAAGTTACAGGCTCAAGCTAGACAAAGATCGACTATGTTCACTAATGGCAGCTTGGGCCCGTAAAACAGGTTTGTGGTTACAAAGTTCTCCAAGCCGGAAAATGATACCTCTCGGGATTTTTCAGCTTGGACCCTGCTACAAAATTATGAGAATCCACTTTGAGTTATCTTAGGTAATAATGTTGGCTACCTATATGGTACTCCTGCAATAAAATAATCAACAGATTTCTTGGGCAAATGTTTAACAAACAAGTGCCCTCACATTTAAAAAAAAATGTATTATAGATAAAAAAGAAATGTATAACTCACTAAGCATTACAGTCTTAAATTATGGTATGCAAAATGCAATAAATCTAAAACTGCATGAAATTACAGAACTAAGAAAAATATGAAAGATTCTTTTGCAAGTTGTTTTACTTAACAAAAAGAATTTCATAAGAGTAATCATAATTCACCCTGTTTGATTAAGGAAAGAGAACCTCTTTTTGTTACATTTATAAACACAATAGAAATCGGCATTTTGTTGAACTTAATAATCATCTTAAAAAAAGTTATTCTCACATATCATACAACAGGCTTGCAACTGCTGAGGTACTTTCAAAAAGGTGAGAAAAGTAACTAATAATACAGAACAAGTGACTAAAAAGTGACTAAACATTTTTAAAAAAAGCGATTTACAGATGCTATTATTAAGTATTTTCTATTTATTTTAACTCTAAGTCAAATGATTCATGCAAGACATGATTTTAGCGTCAAATACAAAAAAGGTTAAAAATTTTGTTTAACAACATTGCTTTTTATACAAGAAAATCTATAAATTAGATTTGAATACATACAATACATTAATTTTATAATCACAATTTTATGCATATATTAATGAGGTTTTGATATATGTACATAGCTAGATTAGAGTATCTAAACAAAAATTGTGAAGAAAAAGAAAAAGAGAAATGTGTGCTTTGACGTAAATTACTTTAATGTATTAAATGTACATTTCAGTAAAAATGTAGATTTCAGGAACTTCTTTATGACATTTTAAAATCACTCAATTCTGGAAACCATATGACTAACTACATTTTAATGAGAAAAATAAGATTAGAGCATCCCATTTTTGGTCTTTTATTAAAATATTTTGTTATTCAGATTTTATTTTTTCAACAACAGACTTTTGCTGTGATACACCATGAAAAAAGTGACTAAAAGTGACTGCTTACTTAAAAAAGTGACTAAAAGTGATCAACTGTAAAAAAAGTGACGGAACAGCAAGCCTGCATAGAAGATATGCACAGAAAGAAAAAAAAGTCACATAATATATTGGCATAGTTTTTCTGGTGACTGGTATTACTTAACACAAAATAAACTACTAAAACCATCTCTGGCTTTTTAAGAAATATTGAATTAAATAAAAAAAAATTTTTGAAAAATATATGAAACATCTATTGTACAGGATTTAGATAGCAAGTCAGACTACTTCTCCCTGTTTAAACACATATTTTACATCAATTTAAATTTAAAATAATCATAGTAAGGACAATTCTGTTACTTAAATTATAAGCATTTTTTAAAAATATAAATTGATTATCTACGAACCTATTACAGCTCCAATGAGAATAGTAAAATCATTTATAGAGAACCCTAACAACATCCTGGGTTCAGAAATACCAGATGTTACAGTAGCATTATGAGTAGTCCTGTCCATATAAGCCAACATTGTTACACTTTGCTGAAGAATAACTTCTCTGTACTCATGAGATCCAGATGACTCTTCAAATTCACCAGCTACAGAAGAAAAAATACATTAAAATAAGTTTGTATACATGTTCTAAAATTCATTAATGAGAGTGTAACACAAGCTGTTCAACAGCTATGAGATCTAAAAACTAATAATTTTTAACTTACAAACTTTAAAGTTTTCTTTAACTTATATCTAACTCACATCGGAACATTAATTCCATAAAAGGAATTTTAAACAATAAAATTACCAATAAGCACTTTTCACACATTTTGTTCAATAATTATTTTATAATTGAAAAGATTGTTAAATAATTTGACTTTTCTATTTTTAAATATTTTTAAGTTTAGGATCTTTTATAATCATTATTTTAAATTGCATAATTATACAGAAACTCGGAATTAAACTTAATTATTAACACAGCATATAAGGACAGTTTCATTTACAAAGAAATGAAACATTAGTCATTTTTTTTTTTTTTAGTAAAAAACAATAGTGCTCAGAAAATACGATTTTAAATAATAAAAGCAGAGAAATTTAAAAAAAAACATAACATACTGGTGGACAATAATATAACAATATAATGGTCTCTTGAAAATTACTACACAGAACATAGCTACATACAGAAAAATAAATGAGACTGTCCAACATTAGTCACAGGTTTTTCCAGTAAAAAAAAAAAATAGTGCAGAGAAAATAGAATTTTAAATATTAAAATCAATGATTTAAAAAAATATAACATACTGAAGTACAATAATATAACGAAATAATGGTCTCTAAAAATATTATTAAAGAGAACATGTAAAATCAAAAGCGGCTCTCCACAATGGGAGAAATCACAGTTGAAGGGCGCGGCACAGACGCTAGACTGGCAGGTGTCAGAAAACAGTTAACTAGCACGCAAATCCATTTCTTGCTTTGTATTTTTCAGTGATTTTGCGACCAGTGTGAGCAAATAATGTACTTTATTTCAGTTATTAAACATTAATTTGTCATTCTAAATTCAAGTTTCAACCAATTTAACTTGTTAAACAATATAACTATAAGACATCCACAACATTTGTACATTTAATGATTGTAAATTTATATTCAGAAAAAGAAACCAGAACAATTTTTCTAGAAAAAAGATTTTTTTTTTTTAAATTTGATGTAGACACTACTATATTTCCTTGTACATATGTTAAATTACACACGTTTTAATTTCATTGTAAAATAGTCCTCAAATGCATCTTAATTATATGTTTGAAATATAGAATTATAACATTACACAATGTAAATATAATTAATAAACACAAAAGGCATTGTTTCAACGGCATACAAATACGTCGATATTTTTTCTATTTACATAGTTGTAGGCCAGTACCGTGTGTGTGTGTATATGTATATATATATATATATATATATATATATATGTGTGTATATATGTATATGTATATGTATATGCATATATATATATATATTTTCCTTTTTTAAAACATTGATTGCGGATTGCAATCAAAAATTGATGCGTACAAGATTTTACAAGTCTTTAACACGAAATTTCAGCATTTTACTGCTAATCGTTTTTGAGTTATGCTCGGGAACATTACTATACGTTAGTGAAATTTTCGTTATATAGATTGCAAATTGAAATTAAAAGAGAGGGGGAGGTGCACAACTGGATGTTATATCAGTTCTAAATACAAAGTTTCATCTTTCTAAGAGTAATCGTTCTTGAGTAATACGACATACGTACATACACCAAGTCTAAACTAGTCAAAATGCGCCAAGGGGATGTCAAAATGAATATATTTGTACGTACGTATAGACGTAACACTGAAATTTGTCAGAATCATTTAGACATAATCATCAAAATGAATATTTTCCTTTACTTCGGGCGAAAAATAAAAATGCTTAAACCATTTATAGTTTGATGAGGTCTGACTATTGTAAACGAGCAAATACTTTTATTACTCTATAATATTATCAAAGGAAGCTATTTTAGCATTTCTCTTTCGGCTTTTAGGATTAGAAAATTCTAAACGAAGAACAATTTAATATGATTAAGGCGACAGTGGACCTTTAGAGCAAACTTTTTTTTCGTTTAAATGAATTTCCTTAAAGTTTGGCTATGTTATTAGTACTATTAATATATAAATATTTAAAAAATTTGAAGCCAAAATATTAATTAGTTTTGGAGTTATTAATTATTAATTGTTTCATAATTAGCTTAATTGAAAACGCTCCTGGCGCATCCATTTTACATAAAATATTATAAAAAAATTTTAAGTATACCTTATAGACTTTACAAAAAAATGTAGTTGTTTCCATAAACATTCATAGAAAATATAAAGAGAAAAAAAATAATTATGATGATGATACCCATATTTTGCAGAATAAACAGCTATAGCGGTTAATTAAAATGCATAACTAACATATTATATGCTTCAAAACATACCCGTTTCAACTAGACTTTATTTTATAAACTCTAAAGTAAATAATACTGGAATTTCGGGACAATGATCTATTTTCAATGCGCCTGGAATACTTTAAACATTTGTAATACATGAAAAGTTTACTTCTCAGTAAGCAACACTTGAAATTATTATTGCTATACCCATAAGTAATGATAAAATGATGGGAATGAAAAAATTCTTTTTGCTCTGTATTCCTAGTGATATATTCTTTCACTATTCATTAAATTCGAATTTTCGGTCGATTTTAGCCAATTTAAATGTCCACCATAGCCTTAAGAGTAAAAATTTTAAGTTTTCCTTATAATAACTGTACACCGAAATCATATACCCATGATTGGTAAATTAAAGCTGTTTACAAGATACACTGCAGAGACATAACAAAAACAAAGTCCTGAAAATCTTTGTTCAATTTGTTTTAATTATAACAATACTTTGATTATAATTTAATGCAACCGATTTTCCCGTTTTTTAACAATTCTGAGATATATTTACGAACGTTTATATATATGTATATGTATATATATATATGTATATACATATGCATATATATAATATATATATATATATATATATATATATATATATATATATATATATAAAGTTGATGTTCACAAGTGAAATCCCTTTGTCAAGTACAAAAGTAATTTTTAATTCAAGTGTTTTCTATCATTAGAACAATCATTATAATTTCAAACTTATACACATAGATTAATATTAAAAATGAACGTGAAAAATCAAAACAAGTTCGTGAAAAATCTTAAGAACAAAAAAGTAATGATTTATAAAATATGTATAAAAATAAACAAGTGTAAACAATCAATTGTACAAGAAAATACATAAAAATGTATTAATGTGTTGAGTCTTTTTAAATTCGTTGAAAATAGTAATTTTATCTTTCAAACGCGAATTTGCTACGCCTTTCAGTAGACTAACGTAAGCAACCAAGACTCCAATCAAGAACACAATTTTACTTTTAATCAGAAAATTAGAGACTCGAAAATAAAGTACCATATGTATATATATGTGTGTGTGTATATATATGTATATATGTATATATATATACATATATATGTATATATGTACATATATATGTGTATATATATATATATGTATATATATATATATATATATATGTATATATGTGTATATATATATATATATATATATATATATATATATATATATATATATATATATATATATATACCATACGCTCAATATGAATACTTAGTCGATAGATAATTTAACCATTCTATTATTTTGGAAATAATCCTAAAAAAGTTGAATTAAAAAAAATAAAGATTACACTAGATGAAAAAGAGAGAGAGCTTTGCATGTCGGACTTTGTATTGTCCGGCAAGTAAACAAACAAACATGGACCTTGTAGAACAATTTGCCTTTTCTCTCAACTCAATAATGATAAAAAAAATATTTATAGCTGCAATTTATCCTTCTTTATAGACATGGAATAAAAAAAAAGGTATACGTTTTTAACAACTCACAGCACAATCTGAAATCATACATTTAAAAAGACAAAATTGAATGCATATGCAGTCAAACCTCGTTATAGCGAACTTAGAATAATGAACTGTCGGTTATAATGAACCTAAATTTTTTTCCTATCGTTTTTCTTTTTTAATGTTAATTTATCCTTTTACAGTAATCTTAAAATCTTAGAAATCAGATATAACAAACATTTTTTTTCGAAAGTTCACTAATTATTATTTTTATTTACTTATTTATTTATTTATTTTGCATAAAAAAGTTGCAAAAAATGTCAAACAACAAATTTAATTTATATAATATTAGATTTAAGGTGACATAGTAATTTTCGAAACTTAAAATTTTCCTTATAACCTATTTTTTTAGATTTCTCATAAAATAAAATATTCTGGTACTTTCAGAACGAATTTGAAAATTTTCTTAAGATTTATTTTATTTCCAGTAGTTTATTCTTATAGCACAAAAATATTTAAAAAAAAAATTCATTTACTTGCAAAATAGATTTTGAAATATATGCCATATAAGAAACCAAATTTTTATACCAAATAGGAGTAAAATATCTGTTTTATTCCGCATACCAAAACTTTTAGGGTATCTAATATTTTTGAGTTAAAAAAATTTTAAAAATTAAGAAATTGAAAATTTAAATCAATTTATCTTTGCCATGTTATAAAATAAAATATATTGCTCACATTAACACAATTAAGGTCTGCAGATTAAAAATGATAAATAGCTTTTATTCATTCAATTCCTACTATTAATTCACACTCTCCCTATATATATATATATATCGAGGTTCTACTGTGGTGTATTATATATGTTTTTGTTTTTGAATACACATATATTTCAAATTTTCAATCATTAGTAAAATACTTTTTATTCATCCACTCAAGTTCAAATATATTTTTTAAATATTAATTCATTAATTAAATTTAATTAAATTTAGTTTTACCAGAAGACTCTAGCCAAGAGCTTGGCCGCCAATGTGTCGCCGTTTAGTTTGCAGTAATAATTAGGAGAACTACTAAGAATCGGGATTTGAATTTACACGAGATTTTTATAGCATAAGCAAGTAACTAAAACAAAATTTTTCTTTGTTGACCGAAGTAGAAATTGACTTTAAATTTCTTTTTATGTACTGTTTGATATAAAAATTAATTTCTAATTTACAAAAAAAAAAATTTTTTTTGAAGGTCTGTGAATTTCTATTTTTTTCCCATTAGGCACAAAACAACTATGCTTTTATTAAAAAATGATTATTTTAAATATCAAAACTAAATTTTTATAAAGTAAGACCCTTGTTAACGACCAAAGAAATTTACTTTTTCCCTTTTTCCTAAAAAGAAACATTTTATTTTATATTGAATCCAAAAATATGCTTTTATAATGAAGACTTCTCAGCTCGAAAGGTACTATGTCCCTTTTAATAAATGAACTACCCATTTATGTATACTTTTACATTTTCAGGTTAATGCTGGTCTGCGTCATTTTTTCTGTTTTCTTCAGTTTGAAGTAAATCTTGGGTCTATTTTTTACTGCACGAGGGCTAATGAGACAGGGTCCTACTGCTTAGAGCCGATTCCGAACAGCTAAAAACAGATCAACAGTGGGATAGAACTGAGAGATGTATCGATATGTCCCGAAATATTAATGTAATGTGCTGCAACATTACAACGATTTTCAAATTTTCAGTTCGGCGATGTATCACGACATAGAACGAACTAAATCGATATAAGCTTCCGATCTTCGACATGAAATGGCCTTTCCGATATCCTAACAGTAACTGCAATTGCACTAAATAACGTTCCAGATGATCACGTCCCCGTTCGAGTTTGATTTGATTTGATTTGGAGCGCTACGGTCTACTTTTTGCAACACGAGGGCTAATGAGACCGGGACCTACTGCTTAGAGCCGATTCCGAACGGCTACGAACATCCATACCACAGTGGGATTCGAACCTCCGAACCCAGAAACTCCAGATCCGAAGGCCAGCACCGAAACCAATCGACCATCGTTCGGCTCCTGACTTAGAGTAATAATGGATGAGCAGTATAACTTAATTCGCAATCTATCTACATCGTTTCGATTTTGCGAGAAAGAGTTCCAGAACATTCGGATATTCTGACTTAGTGCGATAGAGTAATACCGCCTGCTACGTGATACAGCATCCAACTAATAATAACAATAAAAGGAAATTTAAAACTTTTCTATTTCTCGACTTTAAGTAACAGCGCATGCGCGATATAACCTGATCACCGATTTATCTCTACATCGTGGAATCACTTTTCCAGTTGCAGGTACGTAAGCCATTATATGAAAACTTGACTAGTAAAACATAGAACATTTTAATTGGGTTTATTTACTAAGTTCACCAAAATGCAGGACTACCTTTATTTTTGTAGGAAAATAAAAATTATTTTCCTAGAAAAAATAAATAAATAAATAAAAATTAAATTAAATTAAAAAAAAATTTTTTTGTATCACTTCAGGACGAAAAATTTCTACTGAAGTACATTATTTTTTTAAGCTATTTCTTAAAATGATTTTATTTTAGGTATATTGAATACTAATGAAACGGTAATAAAAATGAAAACAAGTTTAAAAAATTATCAAAATGAACTTTTTTATATAGATATATCGTTAAATCGCGATATAAAACTAGTTATATACGGCGATGTAAGATTTTCAACATCGCCCAGCCTCAGTCACAAGTATTAAAAGTTTTTTTTATTAAATAAATAATTTGTTTTGACATGAAATATGTGACTGCTCTTTTATTACAATTTATCGGTCGATCGAAAAAGTTTCTAGAGCATGAAAGTCGATTGAAACGAACTTCGTTTTATCATTATATACACGGGACTTAATTCTCGGTTCTATTTTTACTCCCTGTCGACCAATAAGTAATGCTAGTACTCGTTTTCTGATATTGACGTCAGACATGGCAAAAATTTGGTTTTTCTATTTCCCAAAATAGTCTCGCAGAGCAATATTACCCCCATTTCTGCGGCTCAGATCTTTTTTCTTCTTTCACGCGATTACAGATGAGATGTGATAAAAAACTATGAATGGAGTAGCGATGAAGAATGATGCGCATTCAAAACGATAGATTAAAAACTAATAAAAATTCATTCTCTCTCTCTCTCTCTCTCTCTCTATATATATATATATATATATATATATATATATATATATATATATATATATATATATATTATACATACATATAATATACATACATATATATATATAATATACATACATATAGATATATATACATATATATATACAATATATAATATATATATATACATATATATATATATATATATACATATATATATATTTTACATATATATATATATATTTATATACATTATGTGATATATACATATATATATACATATATATAGACATATATATATACATATATATATACATAATATATATACATATATATATAATATACATTATACATATATATATACGTATATATATATACACATACATCTATATATACATATACCTATATATATACATATATATATATTCATATATATATACATATATATATATACATATATATAATATATACAGATATATATATTACATATATATATATACATATATACATATACATATATAATATATACATATATATATATACATATATATATATACATATATATAATATATACATATTTATATAATATATATACATATTATATATATACATATATATATATACATATATATATATATATA
>CM063509.1:11675016-11752516 GCA_032207245.1 Pardosa pseudoannulata | reverse complement strand
CAAGGACGTATTTTAAATGGGAGAGGAGGGGTTGTGGATCCTCCTCGAAATTTATTGAATGTATGCATTACAAATTTTTTTAAAACCTATTAAAGTTTGAGTAAATTACTATAGTTTCAGCTGAAAGTACTGGAATATCATTTTCAACCAGGAAAAGAGTAAAAACATAATTTCGCATTAAAAATGGTCACCGGAGGTTGACAAATTTAGCATCACTTTTAGTGCATATGGGCTAACTGTTAAAATGGAAGAAAGTTTAAACAAGTGGGCCTTAACCCTTTCCAGGTTCATTTTATTTCGGGATTATGGGTCAAAAAATGTCAAAATTTTTTATGCTGATTTCCATATATACATAGCTTTTTAAAGATAATAGCATCATTCGCATACAAAATTTCCTAAAAATTAAAGTAAAAAAATCAATTTCAATAAATGGGTAATTTACCTGTATAGTTGGCTTTCAGAAATCATTAGACTTTGGAGTCAATTCACACTAACTATAAATATAAAGCTTAGAATACCTAGCTTTTATCTTGAATTAAAATTTATTTATATCCTTTGCATTTACATAAATGATTATGAAATTATTAATCAAAATTTGGTAGTGTATGATACGATCGGAAACACGGTACTGCACAGAGTCCAACATCGCAATCTGGACAGTAGAACTTTCTTTCTCTTCTTACCTTCTTTCCTCTACTGTCACCGAATGATGGCCGATTGGTTAGGGTGCTAACCTTCGGTACCAGAGTTCGTGGGTTCAAATCCCACTGGGGCATGGATGTTCGTAGCCGTTCGGAATCGGCTTTAAACTGTAGGTCCCGGTCTCATTAGCCCTCGTGTTGCAAAAAAGTAGACCGTAGTGCTCCAAACCAAACCAAACTCCCTCTATTGTCTCTCTTTGAGCAGCAAATAATCTAGTAGCCAGAAAAGTAAACAAAATCATTCGAAACCATTAAAAACATTCATGAAAGACTGATTGCACAGTGTAAAATTTCACAGTGCCCGAGCTACACTCGGGATGGTACATTTCGCCTGCCCGAGTTCAGCTCGGGAAAAACCGGGAAGGGTTTGTTAAAAGCAAGAACTAATTGGCTACTATAAAACGGTAGTTTATAAATGACTGATTGTGCCACATTGTTTTCAAATTTTCATGCCTTATAAGGTGTATATAATTTTGTAAAAGAAAAATAAACGGTTATGTCATAATTCCTTTCACAATATTTTTTTATTTACCTAGTTATTCATAAAACTAGTTTAAATTCTTAACGTAAATACTAGATCGTAAATTAAACCGGCTCTGCTATTTACAAGGATATTTAAACCTGGCAAAAACTTGGAGCGTAAACTCAAAACACACATTATATTCGGTTGTTCGGAATTTTTTTTTTTTTTTTTTTTAAATGAAAGACAGTTTTTGTATAATAAACAAATACTTTCATAAATTATATATTGACCGTTCTGGTCCAACACCTTTTGCCATCTTTCTGGTAGTAGCATAATTCCACGCTCATAAAATTTCTGGTCTTTGCTGGCAAAAAACATCTTTATCAGCTTCAACCGGCCTTCCCGAACGTGGTGCATCTTCGACATCAAAATTGCCAGATCGAAATTTAGCGAGTTAGTTCTGGCACTGGCGTACTGTCAACACACCTTCTCCATACACATCGGTCAATTTCTTTCTGGCTTGAACAGCATTTTTACCCTTTCTGTAGTAAAACAGTAAGATATGTCGAAAATGCTGCTTATCGCTCTCCATATTTAAAAGGGCACCAACCAAAAACTACTGCGTAGAATTAATTGGAATTTTTCACACACAAGCCTTGCTATATGAGCTCTCAAAGCATATAAAAATTATACGGCTTAAATGTGAAGTTGGGTGAAAAAAAAATACAATTAAATCCTCTGTGGGGAAAAAACGAAATTACTTTCCGAACAATCCAATAGTTGCAATATGATACAAAGAAATTAAGCACCAACGTTGCTGATCTGTTTTAGAACGTATTTATGTAAGCAAAACTATGGATGTTTGAATAAGACATGCATTTATGTATGTATTCTGTATGTTCGTATAATGAATTTCTTTAGCGAGATTGAAAGTTTTCTGTATTTAAGTCTGGGCACTTTTTTTTTGGCTACGTCACTGAAAAGTGCTTGATCCCAGTACTTGTGGTATTTACAGATAAAAATTACTAAAGAGAATAAATAAAAACATCTCCCTCAACTCCAAATTTTTCCTACACAATTATGAATCAAACTCATGGCGAAATCATAATATTGGTACGAATTAGAAGAACAATTTAAATACATAAATGTATCAATATGTAAAATATACAGGCCCCCCCCCCAAAAAAAGAAGTAAATTAAACATTAGCGGTTATTTTGATCGCAAACGAATTTCACACTCTCATATTTATTTTTCCATTTCCTGTTATTCATAAAGTAATTCATATAATATTATTAATTGCCAAAATTTATATGTCTATTTCCAGTACAATACACAAAGTAAGTCAAATGAAATGATGTTACAGTAAAAATATGAATTTTGTTCTCATTGCAAAAGTTAGTTCACGTACAAGCAAAATTATAAACAAATATTTGTGGTTTGGTTTGGTTTGGTTTGGAGCGCTACGGTCTACTGTTTTGCACACGAGGGCTAATGAGACCGGGACCTAAAGTTTAAAGCCGATTCCGAACGGCTACAAACATCCATGCCAGCAGCGGGATTCGAACCCGCGAACTCCGGTTCCGAAGAGCAGCGCTCTACCATTCGGCCATCGTTCTAAATATTTGTGGAGACAGTAGAATGGAATAATGTAACCAAAACCGTATGGTAGATTTTTTTAAATGCATATACTTCATTAACTAATTATATGTGGTAGTGATTTAAATTTTTGTAATTTCGAAGACATTTTACTTCTGTAATTTGCTTTATTTTTTAGCTATTGTACTATAAATAATAGATTATGTATAGAACTTATTTTCATAAGCATTAGAAGTATTATAAAAATTACGGATGAATGGAAAGTTAATGTGATGTAAACGTTCAATTTAAAAACTTTAAGTAAAAAAACATTGTTTCAGAAAACAAATCGTGAAAAAAGTGGTTTTGGGTCACTGAAGAGAGCGGTCATATTTAAAAAGAAAACGCCGCCTTCCTGTCTTTCGTTAATCGTGCTTACCTCGGAACAGCAAAGCAGTTATACGTTACTTAAAAAAAAAAAAAAAAAAAAAAAAAAAAAAAAATTAACGGTTTGAGCCCAGCCTTCGGTCTAGGTACATAAAAATAGTGACGTAATGCGTTATTTTAAAAACACTTTTGGGGGCTATTTTAATCTATATATATTTATATAAATGAATTTGTGTTTGTCTGTCTGTACTCGATAGACTCAAAAACCAAACATCCAATCGCCGTGAAAATTTGGGAAATTCTTAGGTACATCCCTACGAAGGTTTTTGAAAATTTTTTAGTGTTCGAACTCCATTCGTTCCCCCCTTTTCGTCTTTTCATGTCATTATTCCAAGCATTATTTTCCTCGGTTAAGCGCAAACGATTAACTTTTTAATTTATCGCATCATAACTAAGTGAAAGAAGCAATAATTTCTAGCAATGTGACGTCATTCCGTTAATCCCATGTAATTGTTTTAAGCGCAGTTTTCCTCGGTTAAAAGCAGGAGATTAAAATTTTCAATTTATCACATAATAGGTGAAAATGATATTTTTTTTTATCATTATGACGTCATTCCTTTAAATATCTCATTTATTCATTTCTTATTTTATATTATTTAAACATCGTCTGCGTAGTATCCATTCGATTTGACCTGGAAATTGAGATATAAAGTGATTAATTTTCATTTCTATGTGACGCTAATTATAGCATTTTTATATAAGAACTAATTTTAAATTGAATTCTTGGTTAATTTCTACGTTACAATGAAATGTTTATCAATAATATTCTAACAACAAAAAGTACAAATTTCAGTGACTCTCACGGGCAAATAAAAACTTATCATTTTATATAGTTATCTTTATATTCATATGGTTGTCAATACGAATGTGTGTTTCTGCTTCATACAAAACCATGTGGTTTGTCATAAATTTTCTTAATTTGGGACAACATTTATTACTACCACCAAAATTAGCACTGTTGCTGTCAAAACCTCTGCTTCTTATTCTACCACCTAATATGGCAAGATCTATTAACGTTGCTAATCAACGTACAGTAGTAATACAGTAATGTAATTTAGGGTTCAACTTATATTTTACCATAAAAAAAGTTGGAGCAAATTTAATATACGACACAATTCGAGGCAGATTTAATCAATAGCATATAAACATATATTTTGTTATTTTTATTTATTGATATTAAGAACAGTTTTCATTTGTATGTTTTTTATACAAAAAAAGATTTTTTTGTTTGTTTAAAAGTAATAAATTAAATTCACCATAGCGAAGCACAGGTACACTTGCTGGTTTCCTATAAATTTTAACGCATGAAAAATGCTATTTCTGAAGATTTATTCTTGTATTTTGCTAACGAAAATGTACCCTTTTTTGGTACATTATCATCACCTTTGACTCGCATAATTCTTTTCACTATGCTAATAGTACAACGCAGGCCTGCGTTAAGCCGTAAGAGAATCTGGATGCGTTTTTTGAATAAGGTTACCAAAATTTGACATAATTACGAAGAATTCAGAGCGCCAACTGAACTTCCATTAAAGCAGTCGGTTTAGCATAATTTTCATTATACTACGCTTTTAACTAAATTTTTTTCTTCAGTTTATTTATATTTCATTGCTTAAAAACATTGCAAAACGCTTTGTAACCAACTTTATCACATACAAACTACTGGTTTATAAGGTTTCTTTGGAAATTCCTAATCTTGTAACCTCATTTAAGTCTCATATGTCAGTCATCCGTTATTTTTTTAAAAATTCCATTGTCCGTGTGTTAGGTCTAATTACACCCTCTAAGAAAGAACTTTAGGATAGTTGAAACTTACTGCTATTTTCGCTAGATAGAAATAGCATTCAACTATTTTTCATTACTCTGGAATAATTTGATAACACAAAAACCAAACGATAAATGCCTTTAAAAACGATAAACTTTTACTGGATATATGCACAACCCGTCAATCCATTAATGCCAGGCGCCTCTCTAACTAAAAATTCACATGTAGAATATATTCTAGGAAATTTTAGCGGAGGTAGATGACAATCCTACAAGCAATCTATCAAATTGTCTAGTATGTTATTTTGTCATTTGGATCCACATTAATTTTCCCTATACTCACAAGAAATTATCTTATCGGCAGGTATATGGACTGACATCATGTCAAATAGCTGTATCTATTATAAAACTTCACTTTACAATATTTATGAGTGATATCAAATAATTTATCATGAAGTTTCCTTTGTTTATATATGGCTCCCTGCGATGTTAAAAATGGTGTCTATCTTTCATCGCTGACTCTTTACCACCTACTGTTTATATTTGCATAAAATGGTCCAATGCAGCTGTGGATCGGAGTTTTCTGTAGGTGTAAACCTTTCCTGAAATTCTTATCACTTTGTCGAATTTATTAATCTAAGATATAGTGAAATGCATGTAATACGGTAAATGTTATGTAATTGTGGAGGAAAGCTCATCATACACAATAAGTTTACTTAATACAGGAAATTGGATGAAATACTTCTTAATTTAAAACAGGAAATTATGAAAAATAAAACAACCATGGGAACTTAATAAATTGTGTTGAATATTTTTACTGAACTTAAATTGATAATTTTGAATGGTATCAATTAAATAATATATATGTATGTGTGATCAAGTTTTTGTCTCATCACAACGCGAAATTCATAGCTGTGGGGTCAGCATGCAGTTGTGGCTAATCGCAGACGAGCGAAAATCATCCCATAAATAAAAGACAATGGAATGTTTTGATCAAACTGACAGTTTATTGAGACAACTCTCACGAACGACTGTCCACAAAACCTGTACATCGTGGTTAAATAGTTGTCTGTGCCAACCAATCAGAAATTACAAGTCACGTGAGTGACGCTGATGACGTAACTTAAACGTCAGGATCTATTTTTAGTTACTTATAAAACTGGAAGGAATCAACAGGGGAAATAATGACATTCACTAAGGTTGCTAGAAAAGGATAGATTCGCCCAAAAATTACTTCAAGATAGGCATAATTACGTTAGTTAATTTTTAGGATAAAAATACGATCACATATATACTAATACTTAAAATATACACTTATTTCAGATGTGTATATATATGTCTGCCGTGAAATGGTACCTATAATA
Organism: Pardosa pseudoannulata; assembly: GCA_032207245.1. Taxonomy (NCBI): domain Eukaryota; kingdom Metazoa; phylum Arthropoda; class Arachnida; order Araneae; family Lycosidae; genus Pardosa; species Pardosa pseudoannulata. The sequence continues at coordinate 11,746,201 of CM063509.1, read as the reverse complement.
CCCAAAGTGTTCATAAGGATAGGTTAACTGAAGGAATGAACCTTAAGGATAACCGAAGAAAATACCTTCTTTCTTTCTGGGTCAGGGAACAATTTTTCCCTGCTGTGCTGTTGCTCAAATTTATCTTCCGTTCGTTCCTGAACAATAAAGGTCGAGAAAACGACCAGTTGGTGAAAATGCAGCACCATTTAAAAAATGACAACTGATAAGGCTAGACTGTCAAAGCTGTTTCAACTTCATATTTGATTAATTATGTAATATTTACATTAACTCAGATTTAGGATATTCATCAATACCTATACGGCAGAAACGTCTGTTCATGACAATTTAGGAAGCCTAGAACATTAGTTCGATCAATGACAATCTGAACCCATAATCCAATCATAAATTTTAAGTTTTGTCGTAGACACTATTTACCCAAAACAAGCAATTAACTTATGTGTAATTAATTCTACAGAGACCTACCTGTAAATAAAACGAATCCGAAAAACCGTGGAAACGAAAATACATTTATGGGTCATGTATGCAATTCCGCCGACCTAAAGAAAAGATTAATCCATTCACTACCCAGGTTAGAAAATTTCCGGACGTGCTAATTTCCGAATTGACGGCACCAAGTCGCACCACACTTACTACAACATCCGGGGAATGACGTATTTCGCCGACAAGCAATGAATTAAGTGAAACGTTACGAAATCGGTACTCGAGCCCGCCTATCGACCAATGGGAGAGTAGGGCCGTTCGTGATGTCATTACACATACACACATCTATCGATCAACTTCAACCGTTATGGAGAAATTTAAATAGAAAATGCAATATGCTGTAGCGTAAAGTACAACGATGAATGTAAAGAGGGTCATACATTTAGATGATTGAAAGTAAGGAAACGGCATTTAAATATTTCTCAAAGAAGAAAACACATGCACGCACTGAGCGAAAAACGACCTACAATATTTTTTTTCGAACTAGACCGAAATCGAAGGACATAAATTTCTTTTTAAGTTCCAATACGAAAACTGGCGAGCATTTAATCCGATAAATGTATAATTTATTTGCCCATTTCTCAAAATAGCTTCCATAGAACAGCCAGTCTCAAGATTATATTAAATTTTTTTTAAGGTAAGTAAAATACCAGAGAATACGACAATTTTTATTTAAAAAAAAGTGTGTGTGATTTGATAGTAACTTACATTTTTTATGAAGTTGAATTTTACATTTAGCTACAATAATGAAATAAAAAGCCTAAGACTGCATATTAACAGGTGGCGCAAAAAAATCGTTTAATTGATTTCAATAACCCCGAATAAAAAAATATTTCCTTGGATGTTATGTATTATTTTACACAAATTAAAATTTAAAAAATTAAAACGTATTGGCAAAGAGAGTATAGTATTTCAATCGGCTAAGGCAGCGATTTCGTAACCAGGCTTGCAACTGCTGAGGTACTTTCAGAAAGGTGAGAAAAGTGACAAATAATACAGAATAAGTGACCAAAAAGTGACTAAACATTGAAAAAAAAAAAGCAATTTTTTTTTCTCCTCTTGATTACAGATGCTATTATTAAGATTTTTCTATTTATTTTAACTCTAAATCAAATGATTCATGCAAGACATGATTTTAGCGTCAAATACAAAAAAGGTTAAAAATTTTGTTTAACACAACTCAACATTGCTTTTTATTCAAGAAAATCTATAAATTAGATTTGAATACATACAATACATTAATTTTATAATCACAATTTTTTGCATATATTAATGATGTTTTGAAATATGTACATAGCTAGATTAGAGTATCTAAACAAAAATTGTGAAGAAAAAGAAAGAGAAATGTGTGCTTTGACGTAAATTACTTTAATGTATTAAATGTACATTTCAGTACAAATGTAGATTTCAGGAACTTCTTTACGACTTTTTAAAATCACTCAATTCTGGAAACCATATGACTAATTACATTTTAATAAGAAAAATAAGATTAGAGCATCCCATTTTTGGTCTTTTATTAAAATATTTTGTTATTAATTCAGATTTTCTTTTTTCAACAACAGACTTTTGCTGTGATACACCATGAAAAAAGTGACTGTTTACTTAAAAAAGTGACTAAAAGTGATCAATTGTGAAAAAAGTGACTAAAGGTGAGAAAAATGACGAAATTGCAAGCCTGCGTAACCGAAGGGTAGCGGGATCGAGGATCGAGCCAGCCAAAGCGTTATATTGAGATTCTTTCGTTATAAACCAAAATTTTTCACTACGACAATACTGTCTGTACAAGCACCAGGAAGTAATAAACATTAAAAATTCAAAACTATTCTCTGCAAATAATTTTTACATTTTGAAAATGGGACTGAAAAAGCATTTTTTTTTTTAAACTGCTTAAAAAAATTGTTTTAAAGCACTGCTACAACTGCATACTAAAAAATCATGAAGTTTCTTCTACCAACGTAAAGACGTACAGCCAAAACTCGAAAAAATTGATTAAGTCATAAAATACTGAACCCAGATAGATAAAATGAACGCTAAAAAAAAAAAAAAGATTAAATAAATTTAAAAAATAAAAATCGACAGAATACATAAAAGCTGCTAAATTAAAAATACACCGCCATAAAAAGCTTTAAAAAATAAATGAAGAGTGATTACATTTGGAAGGGGGGCGGCGCAAAAAGAGATAAATGGATCTTCCGCAATTTCGCAAACGAGGAAATGAATTCGCATCATCAAGCAATAAACTCAATTACGAATAGACATGGAGAGGGCTCCCAAAATAAATAATGCAGAACGAAAGAAAAAACGCTGCATTTAGAATTTTTAGTCTTCCTTTTCTTGGCCCCAACTACAATACACACACATATTATATATATATATATATATATATATATATATATATATATATATATATATATAGCTGAAAGAATGATGAATAATATTGGCATATATTTGTGTTCCTGATGTTTCCATTGCCCAGCCATTCTGTATTTGTTTTGATTTCAAATACCAATTTAGAACAAAAAATATGTTAATATTTTTGTGCATTAAATAAACATATGGCACTTATGTATAATTTTAAAAAATAGCTGACTTAATACTATGACTACCAATTTACTTGGAAATTATCGTTAAGTTCTTCCGAATTTTTTCGCCACAATAATTAATGGATGTAAAAGAATGAAGCTATCATTTCCACTATACCCTGGAGGTAGATAGAATTTGTTGTTAATACCGGTGATAATAAAAAGAAATGACAATGATGAAAATTATTTACAAAATATCTAAGTTCAGTGATAAAACGCATGAAAATAATGCAGACGATTTTTAAATAATTTAAAATAAGAAACGATTAAATGAGATGGTTAAAGGAATGACGTCATAATGCTAGAAAAAAATGTTATTTTTACCTATTTATTATGTGATAAATTGATAAATTTAATCGCCTGCTCTTAACCGGAGAAAATAGGGCTTGAAATAATGGCATTAAACGCTCGAAAAGAAGGGAAGGTTGAATTTCGAACGTTTTAAAGACGACAGTATTTTTCGCTGTGATATGAAGCATATTTATACCAATTTATTTATAGCATATTCATAAATTAGAGGACAGACGGACAAATAATTTAGGCTATTATTATATAGAGGATAAGTTTAATTGAAGCATGAAATGTGTAAAATTTAATAGATTAACAAGGCAGTTAAGTGGTGTCCACATAGGATTTTTTTTACTCAATAATGAGATCGCTTAAATAATAATCAGCCTGCCATTTTCTATTATTTATTCCACCAAAGTGTCAGCAGCGAAGAACGAGTATACAAAGAACCTGACATTATATTTTACGACTTCCCATTAATATATATGTACGACAATATAATTTCGTTTCATATCGTCATTGATAATAATACCGTAACCCAGCGCGTAACATAGTTCATTTCCAACATGCACGCAATTCCATTTATTAAAAATGATAAGGAACACTATATTGATGCTTAAAATACTTCTCCAGAGCCGTTAACATCCGTAGCATTGTACGACAAGAGTTTAAATGACCTTTCTCCGTGTGCTAGACTTTATGCATTTTTTTAAACTGTAAAATGCACAGAGGCACTTGAAGGCTGTAACGGATATTGATATCTTTCTATGATCTATAATCAGTACTTGATGATTAGGACGTAACCGTGACCACACCCGGTAATTTATCTGGGCATATCGCTAAGAACTGTAGTAATGCATTCTATTTAATTAACGAAGCTGTAACTACGCTCTTATAAAGTATTAAATACAGGAAAAGACAGGGTATTGAAGAGTAATAACCGTAAACGTAATATCCGAATCAAAAATGAAACCGAAATGGAACAGCTGCGAGATATCTACTTTTGACATTGGTAATTTGAACGGTGTTTTTAAGGTTATTTTACTTTTTTGAATTCCGGACTATCCTTGTTCATAACAGGTAACTGACATATCTACAAGAAATAAACTCCATTCTTGAGTAATACTGATTGGACATAAAAATATTTTAATCTCTGGATGTACTCTGGTTTGGTCTTTCTGTAGCTTATCATCCACCTAATATGATATATTGGAAATACATATAAACTGAAAAAGAAACTTCTTATGTCTGTATGTTTCAAAGTTTTAAATAATTGTGGGGTTAGAGAGGCTTGCGCAGAACTTTGTATACTGGTATTGGTTTGGAGCGCGGTAGATGCATTATAGACGCCGTGTTATTTTGTCGCCAAATTTGGCGATTTTATGGGGCGATGAGTGAGTTGGTGTGTTTGCCCTGACTTTGGTGTGCGGTATGGCAGCTTTAATGTGTTCTTGCATCCCATTGGTGAACGTGATTTCTGAGCTGTTGTTTTGGTTTACAGTCGCTTAGGTCAGGTTGTATTTATTTTGTTGTTGTTGTTGCTCTTATCATTTTCTGGGATTTAGTTAATTTAGTTATGACGGGTGAAGTTATTTCGGTTCTTACTATTTTTGAAATTGTTAAAAAATATCAAGATATTCTAAATCAAACAAGGTGCTTTAGTTTTGAACATTTTTGTTTTGTTGTTATTTTCTGGGTTTTAATAATTTAATTAAGGCGGGTGTAGTTATTTCGGTTCTTACTATTTTTGAAATTCTTAAAAAGTATCAGGATATTCTAAATCAAACAAGATGCTTTGGTTTTGAACATTTGTTTTTTCTTATTTTTTGGGTTTTAGTAATTTAATTAAGGCAGGTGTAGTTATTTCGGTTCTTACTATTTCTGAAATTCTTAAAAAATATGAGGATATTCTTAGTTGTGAGGTGGGTTTTGCATTTCATTTTAAACTCCAAGTGTTTGGCACTTTGTATACGCTAATAGCTGCTATGAACAACAATTTTACAAGTTTCACAGGATATATTGCATAAGTATTTAATACACGATAAAAAAAAAAAAAAATAATAAAATTCTACTTACAAGCGAGAATCCGAGTTTCAAATAGTAAAAGATAATATAAGCATGTCTAACACCAATCACTAATTACATCAATATCGTTATCAAACTATTCAACATTTGACAGAATGTTGTTACTCCACTAACTCAATAGGACTCTTGAACAGTCGGGACAAGTTGAATGGAACACTTATACGACTGCTTTTTAATCTATTCCTCTATAAGAGAATCAACTAAGCAAGGAAAATGTCGGAGGAGAACGGGGTAATCTTGAAACAGTATCTTAACAAAAAGAATTGTAATCGTTTCTTTGGCGTGGATAAGGATCTTTGTAACTGATTCTAAAGGAAAAAAAACAGCAAAACGCTAACGCCAGTCATCCTGAGAGAACTGTTAGTTTAGAGGCATGAATAAAGAGTGCGTTTCTGTAAAATACTATTTATGATTTTTACTAACTTAATTTCAGAAATTCTTTTACATATTTAGAAGCATTTAATAAATTCTTTTAGTAAACACTTATTTACATGAAAAATAAAAAATTATTTCAAACAAAGGATGTCTTAGATTTTTTTTTACATTTAAATGTTATAACTAGAAAGGTTAGATAACATTATTTAACCTTTATTAATATTTTATAATCCAATCTCGGATAAAAAAAAATCAAAAAGATTAGAACTTTTATTACTACGATTGGTTTGGTCTACTATTTTGAAATACGAGGGTTAATGAGACCAGCACCTACTGCTTCCGAACGACTAAGAACATCCATGCCTGCAACGAAATTCGAACAAATTCCCATACCGAAGAGCAGCATCCTACCCTTTCGACGAGCACCGTTCGGCATTACTACGCTGGGAAATAATATGTTATTATGAAATTTGATATAATAACTAATTACGGCCTGTCGATTTTCCCCTGGTCTTTTAACACTAGATGTATGGGCCGAGCCCATTTGACTCATTAAATATTTGATCACTATATATAGAAAACTTTAATATCACTTTTCAAAAGCATACGTTGGTTTTTAGTTAAGTAATAAAATATATGTAAACTTCCATTCCTCTTTCCCTCAGACCCCTTCATTTCCAATTATCAAATGGGGTATACCTATTTTCACGGTTGTGAGCCAAGTTGACTCATAGATTGGTTTAACAGTTAATCCCATAACATGAAATTTATTGGTCCTATCAGGCCTGGGCAACAGTCAAGATATTATTTTTCAATTGGCTGAAGAGCTAAGAAGTAAATATAGAGAAGAGGTCGAGAACACTTCCATTCCAATGACAGAAATTCATGCAACTGACGCACGGAAAGGTCGTTTTCAACCATGAAAAAGTAAAAACATTTCTTGGCAATAGAACTGGTCACAAGAGATTGACAAATTTAGAATTACTTTCTGTGCATATGGGCATGACTAGAAAGGAAGATGGAGGTTTGAATAAGCTGATCTTAAGGCTAATAAAATTAATTTATTACTATAAAACAGTAGTTTATAAATGACAGATTATACCATCTATTTTCGAATTTTGTTGTCACACAAGGTATGTATGTCATTTTATAAAAGAAAATAAAATGACAAGTCACACAATTCCATTGTCAATATCTTTATTTTATTTTCTTAGTTATTCATAAGGTACAGATGCATTATAGCCGCCGTGTTTTATTCTCGCCAAACTTGGCGATTTTGTGTGGCAAACTTGGCGAGTTTTGGGGCGATGACTAGGTTGCTGTATATGCCCTAACTTTGATAGGGGAATATGGAAGCTTCCATATGTTCTTGCATCCTTGCTTTCCATTGTTCTTGCATTGGTGCACGTGATTTTTGATGTAATTACCCGGCTATCTATGCAGATTTTCTGTTCTAAATGTTCTTTTCGTTCCAGACGTGGAGTAATAGGTTGTCTCGTAGGTAGGTAAGTTATTTTTGGTATTTAGTTATGGTGGATGTTCTTATTTCTGTTTTAACTATTTGTAGCATTGTGAAGAAATATCAGGAAATTCTTAGACTTGAGGTTGGATTTGCATTTCATTTAAAACGTCACGTTTGTGGGGATGATGGAATTCCGAATTTGAGTTTTTTTATGTATTTGGTTAGTGGGATTTAGTTATGACAAGTGAAGTTATTTTGGTTTTGAAACTGTTAAAAAATATCAAAATATTCTAAATCAAACAAGATGTTTTGGTTTGGAACATTTTGTTTTTGTTCTTATCATTTTCTGGGATTTAGTTAATTTAGTTAGGACGGGTAAGTTATTTCGGTTTTGAAATTGTTAAAAAGTATCAATTATTTCGGTTTTGAAATTGTTAAAAAGTATCAAAATATTCGAAACTAAACAAGATGCTTTGGTTTGGAACATTTTGTTTTTGTTCTTATCATTTTCTGGGATTTAGTTAATTTAGTTGTGACGGGTGCAGTTATTTCGGTTTTGAAGTAGTTAAAAAGTATCAGGATATTCTAAGTTAATTGGTGTAGAACATTTTCATTTTGTTCTTTGCATAAGGGGGGGGGGTTGAGTGGGGGGAACCTCCCCTCACATGTTAGATTCTTTATAATATTAGTGCTTATTAAAATGATATATATTGTGTTTACTCTGTTAACACATATCATAAATATTACTAATCTGTTATTTATTTTTTAAAAAACGTAAAAAATGATGATTATTATGCTAATTTTATTTTAATAATACTTTAAATTGTTAATCTGTTGTTTCCTTTTAAAGTTTAGTTTTGCTAATGTTGTGTTTCAAATATGCCACGTGACCGCCGCCATGTTTTTTTTTTTTACTCTTTCAGAAAACAACCATTGCCATGTTTTTCTACTTGGTGACTTTTCAAATCATGCGTTTTTCTGTTGGTCGCCCCAAAAAAAAAACATGGCGGACGGGACCGGCGACTATAATGCATCTGTTCCTCGCATTATCCAATGGGGTATACCTATTTTCACGGTTGGGAGCCAATTTGACTCATAGAATGGTTTAACAGTTCTGTATAAAGAGACGACCCAAGTAAATATTTCACGAAAAGATTTTACTTTCCAATTGGCTGAAGAGCTAAGAAGTAAATATAGAGAAGAAATCGAGAACACTTCCATTCCAATGACAGAAATTCATGCTACTGAGGCACGGAAGAATTGTGAAGTTCAACAATCAAGCAAAAGAAACAGATGTAGAAACCATTGTGCTAAATGTAATAGAAATGTTTTCGGAAAATGGGTTTCAAAATCAGGTTTTATATGTAAAAAATGTTTTCCATGAATTTTTTTATAATAAACATTTCATTTAAATAAATTTGGAACTATTTTCTTTGCAAAAAACTTCCATTTTCTTGTATGAGTCAAACTGACTCATTCCGTAAAAATAGGTATATGATCAACATCCGTAAATCTAGTGTTAATATGCGCAGTTCACATTGACAATACTAATATTTACAAAAAGCATAACAGAAACAATACCCTATTTTCGTACGACAATGGCTCTTGGACGAAATAATAACTGAAACCTTTCCCACAGTCATAAAATAGTCCCGTGGCAGCAAAATTTTGCAGAAGGCGGGTGGCAACAACTTACTCAAACAGTTATTTAAGATCTTTAACAATTTGAACCACAAAACACTTTAAAAAATGTCAAAAGGAACACCAAAATCAGGCGAAATTTTACCAACCCAGTCAGTGTATGAAATTTTAGTACAGGCATTTCCAGGTGGTGAAGTCGATGCAGCAAGCGCTGTCTACTTAAGAGGTGTGCTAGAATACGTAACAGTGGAAATCTTAGAACTCGCTGGAAAATTGGCTGAAGAACGGCATGCAAATAAAATCTGCCAAAGTGATATAAAACATGTGATGAAAGAGGACGAAGGTATAAAAAATGCTTTCACGATCGACTCGGAAAATCAGTGATATAATAAGTTTGTTTCGGAAATATGTAAAAATTTAGAAAAATCTACAAGAAAATTTATCACCTGCAGCCTATGAATCATAAAAACTTACTTGATAATTTTCTTCATATCGTGGTAAAACAACTTATATCTGACATGGAAAGTTTGATAAAATAGTCACTATTAATTAAATATCCAGTAACTCTTCAAATTAAGAATGAATAATAATTAAAATAAAGCATAATTGTACATTAAAAGATATTCAGATCTTATTTTAAATAAAAAGTTGGCGAAGTGGACATGTTTGGCGTCAGTAAACATCGCAAACTGTCATTTTAATTCTTTTTTAAAAAATTCTCAGGATATTTTTTAATCCACGTTAAATATTTGACCCTCTGACTGTCTCCAAGTAGGGAGAATTATTATATAATGTACATTAGACAATGTTTTATAAGTTTAATGTCTTATTGAAAAATATAACTCAATTTAAGACGCTATACCACATTATTTTCCGCTGAAAAAATAGTTCATTGTGTATCACGTGTGATATACAAGGGTTCAAAGCATTAGATGAGTATGGGACTACTGAAGAATTGGGTTCCTCTTGGCAAATTTGGCGAAAATATTGGCAATATTTACTAAAACACAAAGGTAATCCATCCAAACATTGTATTGCTTTTTCTGGAGACTTTAATTGATGCACAGTGCGCCATCGTAATAGAATTATATACTCTTACTTAAAGAAAGCGACTTGCAAACTGGACATATATATTTATGGGCAATTAATCCCTTAACAGTTTACAAATGCAACAGCTCCAAATTATTAAAAATCAGCCATAGTGAACCATCAATGGTTTGTTATATCTAAATTTTTTAAGCATTGTGCACTTTTAATATATAAGAAAAGAGTGACACAAGGAGAGTTGAATGCAAATAACATATAAATTATAATAGATACAGATTGTTTGGACACGGTGAGATCAAGAGAAAATGGTTGGCGACCATACTCAAACCATTATCGCCAAGTTGGCGGAGGAACCCATTCTTCAGTCAAGCCGATGAGTATATAAAGTGTTAATATATTGAACAGATAAAGGATTAAAAAAGTAGACTAAAATAAATGTTTTTAAAGTTGCAGACTAACTAAACATCAAAAGTGAAAATACTAAAACTAGAATTAAACAAAATTACTACGGAAAACAACAAAATAAAGCCAGTTAAACATAATTATTACAAAATAAACCCTCACTCAAAACAAAACCAGAAAAAAAAGTACAAATATCAAAATAAAAAGTACAAGTAAAAAATTTATAATACTAAATATGTAGATAAAAATAAAATGAAAACTGATCCAAAAATTAAGTACCTTTTTTAATCCGGTTTTAATATATTCGTGAGATCTGACATTTTGCACACTTATTTTACTACGTTGGCTCTTACTAAGAAACTTTTTTTAATTACCTTTCTAAGGTTGAAGGGGTAACGGTATTGGGGGTTAGCCGTTCGGTACTACAGCTGTACCTCAAATATTTCCAGGCCCAGAATATGGCTACGGTTCAATAGTTTTACTGTAGGTATTTTCCCCTTTTTCAGAGATGGGTCAATATTCACTTGAACAAGTAAATAAATTATTTTTAATTCGTTTAATGCTCCCACCTCTAACGAAGTTGCTGTTTTGATTGTTGGTCAAGTGTTTGAAAAGCGAGATACTGTTCTTCACGGTAAAGACAACAAACAGGTGCAGATATGCGATATCCGTCGAGACAACGATTCTCTCCAATATCATCTGTTCTGACGGAGAAGATGGGTACTCTATCAGCATCCCCCAACAACCAAGGTACCACTAAAGAAAACTGTATCTGCAGCTGATTTTCATAGCTACAGGTTGATGGAGCGAATGTAGATAAGAGAGGATAAGTCGGGCACTGCGAAGCCTAGTTTGTGGAAGCTTTCCCTGTCGCTTAAGCACTTGGAGAAACTAATAACTATTAACATTCACGTTTGAAACATAGTAATTATATGAACTACTGGTAGAAATTGGCCATTAATACTCACACATTAAAGAGGTAATTTGATCGATAACAGCATTTGGTTATTCCATTTGCAATAACAATCTATTCGATTTCTTTTCTTTCTTGGGATACGATGACAAGAATAATAATTGATATAACATATAGTATTAAACAAGCACTTTAAGTGAAAATCAATTGCGTGTAAGACTAGGGCACATCATAGTTTATTTAAATTGCAACACTAATTCTGATTAGATGGGAGCTCAAGTTGTCCTTGTGTTTCTTAAGCCTAGTGGTGAATTTGAATTTCTCTAGTAATGTGATTAGAATTCTGTTTGAACTCCATGCAAATCAAGAAACAATGTTTTGTAATTACTTAATTCTTTGGTTTGGAAAAATGATTTTGTTTCACTAAACCAAGTTTTCAAACATCGGATATAGCCAAACGGCAACAGTGAAAGAGTAATCTGGCTTTGAAAAAACACTTATGAAAAAATTTAGCTTGATCAGTTAAGAGCAATGTTTGAAATAATATTTAATGTACTAGCATACAGCCCGTCATATGACGGGTCAGTAAAATTTTTAATTTTCCAAAATTGTTAAGTACCTTATGAGGCAGGTAAAAAAACGGTTTGTTTTTTGGCTGAAAATTATCTGGTACAAGCTGAATAATTTGTTTATCTTTATTGACCGCATGTTAGTTGCCACCTTTAATTTAACTTGTAATATTACTTGATAGGATGGACAGCATAGGTTTTAATATTGACAGTGATTATTTGGCGGTATATATATGAATGATGGCCAAAATTTAATGAATGGATCGCAAACCCTGTGGTATAAAAAACAAACACAAAAACGAGCAAACTTCTTAATTTTCAAAGATATATAAATTAAACGCTAGATATATATTAGTCCATGAAATAGACTCCTAGTCTTTGTTGTTAATACCGGTGATAAAATTTTCATTGCAACAAAAAATAATCGATGATTCAATTTAAAATTATCACATATGTACCTAATCTATTATTTAAGCCAAATATAAAAGAAATTTATTTACGTCATATCTAAGTTCAATGCTAAAACGTATGAAAATAAGGCATAATTTAAATAATTTAAAATAAGAAATGATTCAATGAGATGGTTAAAGGAATGACGTCATAATGCTAGAAAAATGTTATTTTTGCCTATTTATTATGTGATAAATTGATAAATTGAATCGCCTGCTCTTCACCGGGAAAAATAGAGCTTGAAATAATGACATTAAACACTCGAAAAGAGGGGAAGGGGTGGATTTCGAACGTTTTAAAGAAGGCAATATTTTTCGCTGTGATATGAAGCCTATTTATACCAATTTATTTTAGAATCGGATCGATAGTTTAGGAGAAGATAAACATTACTCTCTTTCAATTTTGCTAACTATGGATGCCTCTATCCATTCCAGGTACAACCACTTCACAAAATCGAGGACAGACGGGCAGATAACTTAGGCTATTATTATATAGGGGATACTACATAACTGCATTCAATTTTTAAAGATAACAGAAAGGAATCATTAAAATATTTTAATTTGGATGTCACTGCAATAGCTTTAATTATAGAAAATGGTACCGTTTAACCTTATGGACGATAAGAAACTAATATGGTTGTGCGTGTCTGAACTACTAGAAATCTGTAAGAGGATGATCAACTTCAATGTCTTTCCTCATTTATGAAATTAAGAACTAAGATCTGGCGAGAATATAGCTATTAGATTTACCTTCGATTTCAAAACAATACAAAACAAGATTCAATGATAAAGAAAATTATTGTAAGTTGCACGCAATAATTTCTAGCCTCAACAGGCTTATTTTGTACACAAATACATTTAAAATATATTTCTTTGCGGCAAATTCTAAAGTTTATACGATATTATTTTTTATAAATTAAACCTTTTTATACTGAAATGACATTATAATTAAAATCTTTAAATAGTTCTTAACGGCGATCTTAATAAAAACTTTACTGGTCAATCCTTCAAGCGAAACTCCATAAACGACGTAATTTGGTGATTTTCACCAACTGAGTTTCAATTGTAAATATTTACACTTTAAAAGCACCGAATGTCAGAATTGCTCTTTTATTTTTTTTAAGAAAAAAAATAATAACTGAAGACATTAAAACTATAATTAAAGAAAACTTAAATGGCATAATAAAAATCTTTCTGTAACATTTGTTTATACTTGAAAGAGTTTAAATAACAATGCCGGAAAAAGCACTAAAAATTTTCGCTAAATTGAATTTCACTCCCTTCCTCTCTCTTTTCCCTCCCTTCCCGCACTAGAGAAGGTTGGGAGGGGTGAAAGGAAATTTCCATCTGGAATGTATTTTAAGAACTTTCTGGGGCGAAATATAATTCCCAATTTTCCTTTTTTTTCTTTCTTCTGCACAGTCTTGGTTATGAAATTGCGCGGTTTTCACTTAGTTTTATACCACAAGGTTTGCATCTCTTTGGGAAAGCGGAAGAGAGCAAAACCTCTTTCATCGATTGAGGAGAGAGAGAGAGCAGCAAGAAGCCTCGGATCTGGCAAGCATCCCGAACGGGATAGTGAATGAAGTTGTAAAAGAGAAGAAAATACGAGCGGAGGCCGATGACACTCTCCGACGCCAGGATTCTTCGAGTCTCGCCAAACGGGAAGGCAGATTACAGATTGCCTGGCCGGACTGAAAGGATTTCACACGGATGGGCTAATGAGACAGGCCGAAGACAAACAGTTCCAATTAAGCTGCCAAGAAACAGCCAAACTGAATAGACGGGTAAGAATGCTCTATTTAGAGGCATTCAATCGCGAAAATCACTTTGAGGTCGCAAGGTGCTTATAAAATTGTAAATAAATTTAATTGAACAAAAATACGTACTGACAAACGTTTGATGAAAAATATTGGTTTTTAAAATGTTAAGTTTCACTATAATCTTAAGAGTTAGTCTAGTTGTAGAGAAACAACTTCAAAGAGATGACTCTACAAATCTGTAACAACTACAAATTGTTCTAAGATCTATTTATTGCACTTGTTTTTGTTAAAGCTAATTGGCATTATTAATTTAAATTATCGTTTGCACAACTTTTTATTATTCAGATGGCAACTAAGTTTATCATACTACTACTGTTCTTTCTCTTTCATTGTAATGTAGCTGATGTAAATTTGTTCTTGTATCCTTTAACTTTTAAAAAATAAAAGTTCTATAGTTTTGACTTTGTGACGTAAAAGGATAGCAGGTCGAGGGATGTTATGAACAGCCTCCATGGCGAATAAGAAATCCCCCAAACAATTTATTAATTAATGAACGAGTTTTATCTATGTACATACTCACAAATTCTCGCAGGAGCACATATCCTACATTTGCCTCGGTAATGTTCTCTTTTCACACAGAAATCAAATAATTCGCTCCTGGATATTCTCAAAACCATTTTAACATTCACGTTGATATTTTACCATTGTTTTTATAGTGCTCGTACTATCAAAAAGTTTGAATACAACTACTATAATTGGATAAGAATCTTCCACTATTTGTAGCACTCCGATCTCCTTACAAAATATTTCTGTACAACATGGGGGAATGGAACAACGCTAAATTTTTATTGCAATTATATATATAACAGCAATTCATGATAGGATCGAAATATTTTAAAGCCTATTTTCAGTATATGATAAAATCTAGTAACTATAACTCTGATTTATTTAAATCAAAGACTTAGACAACTGGTTTTTTTGTTTTTGTTTGGAGTGCTACGGTCTACTTTTTGCAACATGAGGGCTAATGAGACCGGGACCTACGGCTTAAAGCCGATTCCGAACGGCTACGAACATCCATGCTACAGTGGGATTCGAACCCACGAACTCTGGTATCGAAGGGCAGCACCCTAACCAATCAGCCATCGTTCGGCCTTAGACAACTGGAGCAGACCCTATGATATTAATAGAGAAACGTGCATCAACATTTCTGATTGAATTTGTATTTTATGTAATAATTTTTTAAACCTATTCAGCTTGTGCATTAGAGAGCAAAAACAAGAAAAAAAAAGTTTGAGAAGACAGACAACGGTTTTTCTAATTCTAGATCGCCAATTTTATCACTTGTTAGCCGCTAGTACGAACAGAAAGAAAATACCCGAAGAATAAACACACTTCGAATAAATTTTCACTAAATATTCATTTTCTGAAAAATCCATATCCAATTAAAGCTGAGAATTTCTACTACGGCATTTTTGTGAAAATATAAAAATCTAAACTTCACGCAGCAACAGCACAACTTGGAAGCCAGGGCCTACGATGCCAATCCACCATAAAGGGCCATCAACCAATAGGCAACCAAGGGCCATCAATCATAAAGGGCCCTGGGGTGCGGATCATATGTCCTTGTTGGATGGTCAACCTACGCGGAACCCCCCAGTTTTTAGTACCCAAGCATGCTTGGTCCTCAGTTTGTCTAATCTCATAAGGGATGAAAGGCTGAGTCAACCTTACCCAACGCAGGGATCGAACCTAGGACCTGAGTCATGGAAGTGCGTTACGTGTGAAAGTATATACAGTCTGTATCGGTTATATGGTCAGCTCAGCGGTCCCGAAAAAACAGACCATATAAGCGGGGTGACCCTATATGCGGAACAATACAACCCTATTGTGCATATACCGTGCATTTTTAACCCATAACAGAAGAGCCTTATCCACATTCCCATAAGGTGACAAGCGCTGACGCTTTCTTTCTTGATCACCGATTTCAACACTCGAGGACCAAATTTTGGCAGCTAAAATGTTGCTTAATGTCGTCCGGGTAATCGAATTTGATTTGGCGAAAGCAGCCTTTGAAAGATCAGATTTTTTAAATATTTCAATCAATTCATTTCTAGCAGCACATGATAAATTCTTTCTTTTCGAAGCCATAATTAAAAAATAAACGTTCTTATTCGTGACGTATGATCCAAATGCAACAAAATTTTCCTTTCCTTGTTTCGTCTAAATTTCAACTTAAGCGGGGAGAGATAACCAATAAATAGACAGATTTCCACTTCTTGTCGGAGACAAGAGAACTGAGAGGTGAGAAATTCCGACGATGAGTCTACACAAACAAGTGGGAAAGGGGGGAAAATAAAGGCTTGAATTCAGGTCCTCTCCGATTTCGCACTGACTTCTTAAAAAACAAAAATAAAAATAAAACGGCAACTCGTTGAAAACAAACTGATCCTATAACCGGTAACAAGAAAACGAAAATGACTGTATAAGCGGTACACTTTAACACATGTTTCCTATTAAGTTAGACGTGTCTTTAGAAAACTGACCATATAGCCGGTACTGACAGTACTATGTAATTTTGATACGGATTCAAGATACATATGATGATAATGATAATAATAAAGATAATTCTTATGCTGTATCCCACCATAGCAGATTACAGCTAAACATGGATTAAATGCTACACACATGTTACAGTAAATAATGGATTAGCGTTTTCAACTAATAACACCGTGCGGTAGTCATAAAAACATTAACTGAATAGGATAATAAATTAATCTTTATTTAAGAGAAAGGGAGAAAGGAGGTACGGGCGTTGGATCTCAAAAAAATTATTTTTAATATAGCATTTGATGCTACACTGAGTATTATGAAAACAAGATGGTTTTATTAAATAAAAGCAAAAAAGATAAACATTAAATAACACCAGGCAACAGGATTCTATTAAAACTATGGGAACCACTCTTTAATAATTCCCCCCCTCCCTTGTACATAAAAAAATAATGACAGTTGGGACCGTCTCTTGAAGACTTTCGTGCCAACACAACGACAAAAATCTTTAGATGTCTGTTTTGCTATAGAAGTGTAACAGAGCAAAAAATGCGATGCGAAAACATGCTGAAAGAACAAAATGAATGCAGTTTCACGCGCTACTGAAAATGAATACGAGGAGCAAAAGCAGAAATCTGCTTTATTATTATGCTGGGTGAGCCAAACTGCTGTACTCTCTCAGCAGAACAATGGTTCTGGAAAACAAAATTAATATGCGCTGCTTAAAAAGAGAGGAAAAAGAGAATGAGTTACAGAGTTCACTTATTCATTTCAGACAATCAAGTAGCTGATGGAATACGCTCCCGTTTCTTAAAGCAATAGTTCTAGAAACATCATTTCACATTCTGGAAACGTTAGTACTTGTATACTTAATTGCAATTTCAATAACATTGAAAATTAAAAGATATTTAAATCTTTAATAAGGCATAAAAGAACGAATAAAAGCAGCGAAATAAATAGTTTCAGAGGTTATATGTGATTGGTTTAATCTCGTTAAATTTTGATAGTTAAAGTATCATTCAATCCAATAGATCAACCACCAGATAGGTAATAATTATCTTTTTTTAGTTTACTCTTCGTCATGAAATAAAAATGTTTTTATAGTGCATTTTAACTACAAACTCTATAAGCCAAGGCATTTTACCAGGTTTTACATACCATATCTGCAAATTACGTATATCACTCCTATTGACAAAAACGTCTGTTTCTGTTTAGCAGTAAAATTACATAACCAGACATGTCAGAAAGCATTTAATTTTGATAGTTCACCTAATTTAATTACTAAATTAATGTTGAACGACTCAGACAAGATCCTTTGGTACAAAAATATCTTATAAACAATGTCGGAATTATTAAAAAAATATTTTTAATGATAAATTCTTGAAAATCCGGTGGAAGCATAAAAACATCGAGGATTATTTGAGAAATATCTGCAAAAGAAGTTTCAAGTATCCACTATAGTGAATTGTTGCTCAGCAACATTGTTAACGATTTTTAAATGCTTTGGCTCCATACTTTGAGCTTTTTTTAATAAAATTTCACGAGATATAAAGAGTGAGTGAGACTGAAGCTACCAAACGAAGGAGGGTAATTGAAGTGCCAGCTGGATCATGGAATACCGTTACAATCATGTTTGATCTCAGAGTTATGATAAAAAGAAGAAAAATTATCCAAAGTTAAAAACCTATTTTCCAAAAGAATGACTATATTTTCATTTAAATATCTGATTTAACAGAAATATTTTCGCTGAATCATTACTAAATTTAAAATTGAACCAAAATCACCATGGTGTCGTTCGCAAAATATTTGTGGAATGCCTGTTAAAGGACATCATTTACAGCCATATATAAATTATTAAAATTCCGTCTTGCAATACCTACATGGTTTAATGTTAACTCATATGAAAGAGGATAAAATGGGCAGGTTTTTGGTGAATTTGACTAAATATAGCTTGAAGGGTTTCGCGGAATTCACGATAACCGATTTTGGCGCCACTTCAATTTTCTATTTTACCAATGTTTCATGGTTTGCAGCTTGCTGTTAAATAAAGATAATTAAATAAAAAGTATGTCACTTTAGAGAACTTTTTCTGACCCTTCAAAAAATGTGCTTATTTTAAACAACGTAGGTAATTTCAAAAACTGACAAAATACTTTTCAGATTTGGAGAAATTTCTACCTTTTCACCAAATTTCGGTTACAGATATACCGTAATTAATACGTTATACTCTATATGGGATTTTTTTAACACCTTTCGTTTAGCAAACTAAGTTTAATTCACCCTGCATATGTAGTAATTTTATTAACCATTACTAAATATTATAATTTATTAAATATCATAATTTTACAACTACCCCTGAATTACTTCTTCCCTCTTTCATTCAATCACTTCATTTTTAAAGGAGCTTCTATATATATTTAGTTAATATTTGAAAACAATATTTCAATAAGTTTTTGTTTTTAGAATACTGTGCTTTCCTGTTAAGAAGTTAAATAAAATGTAATAACTTTCATAAAAACTAAATGTTGATAACAATTTTGGGAGTCTTTTTATACCTCGAAGATTATTATAAACTAAACTAAATTTTGATTACTGTAAAGTTTGTTAAAATTCTTTTAACAAATTTCCAAGACCTATAACTACCAATGAAATTTTAACAATAAAAATTATTTGTACATCAATGTTTCTATGTATTTAAAAAACTTAGAAAATAAGATCACACTTAAAATATTAACCTTTACTATCAATATTACAAAATTTAAGCTATAAAACTTGAAGAATTTTAACATAAACTAACCACTACCTCACAAAAGTAGTGAAAAGTGCAGAATTCAAAATATATTCTCACAGAATTATAATTCAGGCAAACTGCATTATTAAATTAGAAATAAATGAAAATCTATGTACAACAAAAAAATCATAGAATCCCTTTATGGGATAGGTCTTTTTAATAAATCAAAAAACTAAATATAACTTATACAGTGGTTATTTCCCTTTTCAACTTTATACATATTTTAATATACTCTTAGAAAATAACAGCAAAAAAATTTAAAAACTCGAAATGTTAACACATTTTAATACAATTTAAAATATAGACTGCTACTAATTTTATTTTAAAAGATTACTTAAGTTTATACAGTATGACCTCATAAATGTAAACAAATAAGACATATTAAAAACTATCGCAATAAATTATTTATGTACAGTTTAATTATTTTTATTTTTAAAAATTACTACCCTTATAACTTTGAAAAATTTAACATGTTCCTTAAATGTACTAATATTATTATTAATGTAATCATAATAATAATAGTAGAAACAAATATTCTCTTCAACTAAATCAAAACAGTTAACTATGAATTCTGATTTATTTGCATAATTTAATAAATACATTTAAAAATTAAATGAAAAATTAGTAGTAATTTTTTATGACAATCAATGATTTTGTAGATGTGGAGAATATTGCAATTATAGGTTAAAAGTTCACCATTTTTCTAACTCAAAATCAGTTCAATGCTTTAAAAAGTTAGTAAGTATTATAAATTAGTATACTAGTCTGAAAAATAAGTATTTTCTTTGAATTAATTATATCCACATGGGTTCTATATGCAATACAAAAAAGAGGGGGGATATAATTTTTATTTACTACTCAATTAAAAGGTACAAAGACTGGTATAAACTTATAATATGAAGTATTCAAAAGAGTATATCAAGAGTATAAGAAGGTTTAAACATAACTTTTATATTATAAAATGCAGGGTTGGAAAAAAATCATGATTTTTTTTTAAAAATCAAAAAAATCAGATTTATTTGATTTAAATCAGATTTTTTTCTGAATTTTAATTTTAATTATTGTAGTGTTTGTATATTTTTTGCAATATACATAGAATAATTTGTTATAAGTAACATCTTATCTATCTAGTATATTCTACACACTGATTACTTAAAATTAAATATATAAATTTTAATCTAAATCCATTTTATTTTGTAATTGGATAGTGCAAACTAAATAAGATGTAAATTTAAAGAACAAATTAAATATTCATTTAATGCAAATTATTTATTTAAAAACACAAAAAATGCACAATTATTTCAATATTTTTTAAGCTATGAATTAGTTATTTGACTGTTTCAATAAAAACACTAGTTTCTATGCTTTATCCACTCCTAATTGGTTACGAAGGCTAGAATGAACAATACCAAAAGAAGAAAACTGCCTTTCTATTCTAGCAGATGAAGCCCTGGCTATTGTTATTTGGTAGATAAATTGGATTTCAAGTTCTGTAATACTCTCTTTACCTCCCATTACATAAAATGAATTCCACTAGTCATAACTAGTCATTGTACCTACCCTTACTACATACTTTCTGATAACAACCCCTAAATTCTTGGAAAACACATGCTATCTATTTACACTTATTTACTTATTGGTATTTCTGTGCTAATTCCCAATTCTCCTGTCTTTGGAATATAGGTTTTAAAAGAAGTGGAAAAAATGATTTAAATCAATGATTTTTTTTTAAAAAATCAACTGATTTAAATAATGCCAACCCTGATAAAATGTAATAAATGATTTGGAAATATTTATATTTAACATTATTACGGCATGTATTGAGATATACATAAAAAAAAATCATTCATGATACAGACATTATAACTAACTAACAACAGAGACGCATCCAATTACTTAAAATTAGCTAAACTGGATATTTCTGAATAAAACTAAGCACACTAAATAAACAGAGGTTACGTTTTAATGTACCTATAATATTTGTAACGATATTATGTTAATGACATTATAATACTGACATTGTAAACAAACACAACAACAGACGAGCAATTACAGTTGACTTACTGACAGTTTTTAAAATTAGTTATCACTACTTAACATTTATTGAGAAGTTAATAGAGTGTTTATTATATTTATAATTCCACAGAGATTTGTTTCGGTGTGAAAAACCAACGAGCAATTTACTTTTCAAAACAAAACAAAATCATATAAACATCGAGGCTTTATAGATTATTTGAAAACCTTGCCTTTAGATAAATAATTTGATACCTCGGTTATGACAACGAGTACAAATATTATATTAAAATAATAACTCATAACAACAAAATACTACATTAACATATCTTTTAAAGTTATTACTTACCATCCTCATCATCATAAAAATTATCATCAAAACCAAAATCTTCAGGCATCCCTAATTAATATGAGCAATAAAATTCTAACTCGCAAACTAAATACCCATGAGAATTTGTACAGAGTTCCAGCAGCTACAAAACCCCTTAAAAATGCCTAAACACAACAGTATACGAAAATAATGGTAAGCATATATGCTGTTCCATTTTTAAATATTCTTAGAAGCATAAATATCTAACGAATGAGCATCTTTTGACATATGTGTAAGGAGGAATCGTCAAAACAAACTGGATACCCTCTTCTCACATCAGCATCGGGTTAAACATTACGCAGGTTTCCCAAGCTAGGAAAGCATGTTCAATGACGCAGACGATTGACAGATGATTGGCGCATGCGTATTGCATTTACACCATAGAGCTGGACTGCATGTGGGCGTAATCCAAACCATGTAAGGATTTCGACACCCTCAAGACAACCTTACTTCCTTAGGTAAAGTGTCAAAAAATCCCTTGGCGCATTGGCGATGGTGCAAAATATTTACTGGTTTCCTTCGGGAAGAAAGTAATTTGCAGATCATAATATCTTTCAGTTCTCTTCGCTGTTGGCTTGGCAAAAAACACTTCATTCAAAGTAATAAGATGGCAGGAATGGTGTTAATTTGTATGGTAATAGTTTTCAATTTTATTCACTTTAATAAAAATATATTTAATATTATACTTAATGTATGTAATTGAAGTTAGAACACTTATTTTGAACCCATCATTAGGCAGTATCCCAATCTACAATACAATAGAAACACTTTCAATATAAAAGTTTTAACAAATGCTTTGTAGTAAGTATGAATATACACTCAAGAGTCAAAACATTATGACCACCCCTACATTTTACAACGAACTCGCCTGGATGACGTGGGGGGCACTTGATCAGGTGGAAGTAGAATTTAACTGCTGCTGGAGAGTCTGAAGGATCATTCTTTCACTTACTTCTGTGTGTCATGGGAAAGGCTGCTGATCTAAGCGATTTTGATAGAGGTCAGATTGTAATGGCTAGAAGGCTCAGAACAAGTATTTCCGAAACTGCACGACTCGTGGGTTGTTCGCGACCTACAGTTGTTAGTACGTATGCAAGTGGATGAATGACGGGGATACCAGCAGTAGACGACATGGTGTTGGACAGGCTATCAAAGAAAAAGTCGTCGGAGACTGTCTCGCAAGTGAAGCAAAACCGGAGCCAGACAGTGGCTCAGCTGACAACCCAATACAATGCAGGGCCGAGTAGAATAGTATCGGAGCACACTGTTCAGCGGACACTGTTGGATATGGGGCTACAACGTCCCACTCGTGTGCCTTTGCTGACCAAGCGTCATCCTCAACTACGCTGGGTCTGGGAACATCGCAACTGGTCCATGGATCAGTGGGAGAAAATTGCATCGTCAGATGAATAACGGTTTGTCATTCATCACACCGATTGCCGAGTCAGGATACGCCGTCTTCCACGCAAACAGTTGCTCCCTCCATGTACAGTAGGCCATACACAGGCCTACTGTACGTGGCGGTATTATGCTTTGGGGGAAGTTCTCTTGGGCGTCTCTGGGACTCGTGCTTGTGGTAGAGCAGACCATGAATGCTACAGAGTATCTGAACATCATTTCGGACCAGTTGCACCCTTACATGGCCTCTGTTTTTCCAGCTGGAAATGAAATGTTCCTACAGGACAACGCCCCGTGTCACAAGGCTAAAATTGGAGTGGTTTCAGGAACATGATGCTGAATTCCAGTTATTGCCATGGCCGCCTAACTCACCGGATCTCGATCCAATAGAGCACATTTGGGATGTCATGGGACGGCAACTCAGAGTTCAAAGACCATCCATTCGCAATACCTCGGATTTGCTTAACTGTTCCTTAAACATCTGGTACAATCTGTCTTCGATCTACCAAGAACTTGTAGCATCCAAGCCAAGGCGGATTGAAGTTGTGTTGATCGCCAAAGGTGGGCCAACTAGTTTTGACATGTGGTCATAATGTTTTGGCTCTTGAGTGTATAGTGAGTGGGAGGAAGAAGTAGGCGTTGATAGGGGTAGGTGGTGATGGTGGTGAGGTTGGGGGGGATAAGCGGTAAGGTAGGGGTTGGTGGTGATGGTGGTAGGGGTAGTGATGGTGGTGAGGTAGGGGTGGGGGTTGGAATGGGAATAGGTGGTGGGGATGTAGGGGTTGATGGTGGGAGTGAGGTAGGGTTGGCAGTGAGGTAGGGGTGGGGGTAGAGGTGTTGAAGGAGGGGGTAGTGGAGCGGGTGATGAGGGTTGGGTGGTGGGCCAGGGCCGGTCTCATCAAAGTCGTTTAACAGCTAACCGAGATTAATTTCTGTTTACTGGTAGAAGTAGATTTTGACACACTTAAGACAACCTTACATTTTTTAGGTAAGGTGTCAAAACATTTGATCCCGATTAGTGAAACAGCCTAGGAATTTTTAATGGGCAGACATACAGATGAGCTCTTTTATTTTATATATATATATATATATATATATATATATATATATTAAAATGAAGTAGATTCTATATGTTTTTCTAAATGAAAGTGTTCAAATACACACTGTTAAAAATGATTCTGCAATTCTATATATTTTTATTTTTTATCCAATTGTCATCAATATAAAATAATTTAAGCCTGTGTCAAGAGAAATAGTTTCTGAATGTTTTGAAAAGAGTGATATTTTTTCACCATCACTTAATGAATCATTTTACCTCTATTTTTAAATTCTAATGATTACAATCAGAGCATTTTAGAATTAAAATGTCTACACCTACATATGTCTGATGATGAGGACAATTATTTAAAGTAGTTTTCATCTGATATTAAATAGGTTGGTTGTACAATTATGTTATAAACGCTTTTATAAGTAAAGTTTTAAAGGGTAGTTTAGATATATTATTTTAGATTCTGTAGTATCACCATATATTAGTCATAGTATGTCTAATACTTTATTTTTACAGCATCCTTTTAAATTTACAAAGTATGTTCTTATTCTAGTATGTTTAAATTTTCCCTGGTTATTAATAATTACTTATATAACACAAAAAATATATAATGTATTAGATTCGTTAAGTGAGACTACTGTTATAATATTATTTTAAAGTGGAGTATTGTGTATTTAACATCTACCTTAATTGTAAATTCCTGAGGAAAATGATATCTCCTGAGCATATTCTTCAAACTCATTAAATGATTTGTGTTTATACATTTTATAATGCTTACCAACTAATTGTAGCTTGAATGCCCCTTTTGATAATAGTTTTTATTTATATATAATACTTTAATAGATAGTGTGTAAATTGAAAAAAAGACCTCAAAATGCTTTCTCTTTATAAGATAGTTCATATTTTTAAGGTACATATTCCAGTCTCTAAATTTAAACATATTGTGTGAACGCTATCTAGGATAGTAGCTCTAAAGTAAATCTGAATATGATATTGTTCTACCCATACTTTTGGTTTAGTTTATTATTTGAATTCCACAATTAATGATTTTGTTGCTGATATGCCTGCTTTTTCTAATGTACAAGAAAGAAAGTTTACATAAAAAAAAAAGAAAAATTTATAAAAAACCCAACTTTTTTTTAATTTAAGAAAAAGCCAGTTGGAATTATCTTTTGAAGTAGAAGTAAACTTAAATTTTCTGCTTCAAGGATAAGACTTGCTAGCTATTGCTTATTTTTAACTACAGGTATGTACCTAATTTTTAATTATTGTTGCTTATAATGTATGGTAAACGTTCATTTTGTATTAAAGTAAGTTTGTGAACAATATTGTTTTCAATAGATACTAAACACTTCTTTCTTGAATATATCTTTGTGTTAATTTTACTAACACTATGGTTGTTAGATTTAAGAGGTAGAACTGTATTTATATCACTATTGTATTATGTAATGCAGTATAATTGTTTATAATGATCAACTCTTTGTACTTGTATGTACATGACATTTGTATATCCAATGCATAATCAATGATTACAACCATATGTTGCACATTTTTACATTTAGGATAAAATAGTTTTACTACCCTTTTCTTTAACATTTAAAATTTATACTTGCTTTTTGTAAACCACAATGTTTTTTACTTGTGTTTAAGTTTTGTTTTCAATATAGTGCCTTTTTCCTTTCAAATTGTTTTATACAGTATGTATATCCTATAGGGCTATACTTCCTATAGGACTTCACACTTATAAATAAAGACAAATGAACCACTTTTAAAATGTCTATGCTGCAGTAAATAAAAATTTTTCTTTCTTTTAAATTATAGTTTTTCCTCATTACTTATATAATTCAATAAGCAACAAAATTATTAACTTGGCAACACTGCATATTTATTATGAATTGAAAGATAAGAAAACTGAGGAAGGTAAACTCAATGTAATTTACGTTAACATTATAAAACATTCTTTTTATTTCTCCAAATCATGTGAAATACTTTGGAAATTGAATCATAAAATCAGTACCAATTAATTATGTGGTAATCATTGATTGAACTTTATTAATTGATCACTACATTAGTTTCAGGCAAAATACTGACAACTAAAGAAAAAGGTAATTTTAAAAAATAAATAATTCATTTAATAGACTAATTAAAAGTGTTAAAAAATATTACTCATTAGTACTTAACAGTGGATATTTTATTTAGTAAAACGTTTAATTTACAGAAGTTATAAATACCTTAAAGTTCAAAAAAAGATATTTTACACATATTTCGCACTAGTTAATAATGATTTTGCTTTTGATATTTTAATACTGAAAAATTTTTCATGGAAAGGGATTTTCCTTCCATCAACTCATATCTCAAAATTAATAGAACAATCCTTATGTACAGTAAAACCCATTTAAGAAGTTCTCGCTTTTAAGAAGTTTATATTTTCGGTACCCATTTTCCCCCCTATTCATACAATGTTAAAATAACCCATTTATAAAATTTCATTTCAAACTCTTCCCCACTTAAAAAGTTTTCTTTCACTTCTAAGTTTACTTACAGAACGTGTTTATAGCTGCCTTTCAATTACTGTTTTTTTTCTCCCCTCTCTCTCTGTTTGTAAAGGTCAATGTTTATGGTTGAAAACGATTGCTGTCATTTTTATTTAAAATGTGCCTGAAGAGGTTTTTAAAAGCTTAAGACAGCTGGACTGTTATTAGTTACAAATTTCCGATAAAAAAACAAAAAAAACTATAACCGATTTTTTTCTGTAAAATCGATTTCAGTGGTATTTAAAGCAAAATTTCTGAGCTGAATTAAAGATATTCTAAGGTAATTATGTTGTTTTCCTTATTAGCTAATTTTTTAAGTATACAAAAAATGTAAATTTTTTAGAAAAACCAAACTTGTTGTTTATGTATTATTTTATAAAGAAAATAATCTCTCATCATTATCTGTGATTATTTAGTTTTTTTTTGGAACACTATTTTATCATGATCTACATAAGACATCTTATGGCAGAAATAGCAATCAGCATGCCAAATATTTTACTTAGCCTCTTACTATATTTTAAGCACTATTTTCTCTCTCTCTTATAAAATAAATAAATAAAATAAAAGAGAGAGGTAGGCTAAAATGTAAAAGATCTATAATAAAAATTATTTCTGATTGGATACTAATAACCATGCCACAAACAACATATTGATATCTTTAGATTTTAGATGTATCAGTACTGAGAGAGCTAATACAAAATTATAAATTTAATTCAAACATAGAAAACTTTAATAATGTTTAACAGTTCCTTGCTTTAAATCAACAACTTATAGTTATTAAGTAGCTACTGCACAGTCAAGATGATGCATAAGGTATACATAACCATCTATTTATTCTTTTCAAAGAGACAGAAAACTTTTACTATTATAATGCTGAATTTCATTGTAAAATATCTAGATCTAAATTGAATACATTTCCCCTCTCTCTACCTCTTACAACAGATATCATTGCAAATTAGATAGCTAATTTTCTTTTGTTAGCAAGAGCAAAAGGGAACTAAAATCCCTGTTCTTCTATTCCCTATCTTGTACATCCATTAAAGGAAGGTCCATATTTCCCTCTCAGGGATAGAGTATACTAGTTGCTTCCTGTGATACGACAGAAGATTCCATGCCAAATTTTCCCTAGAACACATGTGGAGAACTAAATAAAACTTTGAAAGTCTGTTTCTGTATCTAAATCAGTCTGATTTTGACTTTATACTGCAGTTCACAACATGTAGGTAATAAAGCGATGGAGATAATGTTAAAATTGATTCCACAGAGCTAAGCCCATCCACGGTGTCGTAGGATTAGGACACAAGAATTCTTCCAAAAAAGATTGTATATTTGTCCTTGTCCACACTGCTGTGGGAAAGTTAGGAATGCAGCGAAGGCATGCATATATACAGATCAGTTCACTTAAAAATTTACTCTATTTTAAAAAGTATTTCCTAAAACATTAAAATAAATCATTTCTAATGTGTAAAAAAATAAGTGAAATTTAAAATAAAAAAATTATTGGCAAAAACTGTATTTTCTACAAACATAAAATATTCATTTCTTGTAAATATTGTGAACTTCTTTGCACAAAAATCTTTACATACAGAATTCAAACCTACCTTTGTAAGAAATTTACTTCTGGTATTGTATTTGTTTTCTTAGTTTAATCCAAATTTTATTTTAGTAATTATAATACTTGTATTATCTACGGATAAATTTTTATATAAAAATTAAACTTTATATTGCTAATAGATAAGAACTGTACAAGTAAATGGTGTTAACATTAATGCCTAGTATCCCTATTTGAAGGCATGTAAAAAAATAGAATTTTTATGTCTTCTGGGAAAGGGTCAATTTCCAATGACTTTAAATTATTTACAATTCTGAGGTGAAATCACTGAAATTCCCTTTAATCCATTAATACCTAGTGTCCTCTTTCAGGGACAATTGAAAAACAGTTTGTACAAATTGTATGTTTTCTGAGAAAGAGTTTTCCCTTTTCAGGAAATATATATAGCAATCCTATAAACAATCTACCAAATTTTAAGAGTATCTTTTATTTATAGTTTTGTCAAATATATCAACAATTTAGGATTTTTTGAGTCTGAAAGAGGTATTTTCCTTTTTGACAAATAGAATTTGGCATTAGTGAAATTATGACTGCTCCATTGTTTTGTGCACTGTGATAACCCCTTAACTCTGTATAACATAACAAAATTGTGGCTACTAATGTGTGTGAAATTTTTGTACATGTGTTTAGTTTCGTATAGAAGTTAGTAAAGTTTTAACTGTGATGGATTGCATGAACTGCTTTGGACTATTATTTTGATTTGAAACCTTGAAACTTCTTAGAATAAGCTCTTACATTTGAACTTGCCCAATCCACCATTGATCCATGAAAATTAGTTTTATCTTTTATAAAACTTCCCTTTACTATGTTTATGTGTGATACAAATAAATCTCTTATCACAAAATGTTTCTTTTATATAAGTCACATCCTTTGATGTTTAAAATTACATTGCATCACTAATAAATACAGGCTGCAGTATTCAAAATAGTTTAATTTTCACATCTTTACTCTCAGGAGTTCACACTAATTTAAGATAGTCATCAATATATACCAAGCAAAAATGATTCAGACATTCAAGTGTAGCTGGATAACAAAAATTAACAAACCATACAGCTGATTGTGTAAAGGACACTAATTTTTGGGTATGTTGCAGAGGAGTTGCAATAGGGTAGGGCCAAAGAGGTAGAAGTGCACTTTAAAACCTAATATATAAGTTTTCAAATCCAACAGGAGTGAGTAATTGTGACATCAATTCAGAAATCTTGAAAATTACTGTGCAAAAATCATAAAGAATTTCAAACAATTCAAAATATAACCTAATTGCACATGCATGTATTCAGATCTAGATAACTACATATTAAAAAAAATGCAAGAATTCTGAATTAATCTGTACTCACAAATCAAGATTTAATAATTTTTTTCCAGTAATTACCAAATTTTGAATGCTATTCTGCCTATAAATAACTCATTTTAATTCTAAAAACATAAATATTCTTTGTATAAAGATACTTTAGATGAACTCTGGAAGAAAATAACCCATTCTAATTTTACTTTTTTTTAAGACTGTTTATTAAAAAAAATGTATTAGAAATAAAATGAAGTAAACAAAATGTGCATGAAGCTTTATTTATCATAATGTATAAAAATGAATTTGGCTAAAAAAGCATGACTAAAGCATGCATGAATCAGAAATTTAATTACAAAAGTATAAAAAGCATTGCAATTTTGTTGACATACAAACAGGAACTATAATTTTTGTTGACATTTTTACTTGTAATGAACATGAAAAAAGGGTACAAAATTTGTCCTCTGATAGCATAGAATGATATAAAAATAACAAATTACATACTGCATTTTAAATTTTTACAAAAGGCACTACCAAATTTTTTTCATATAAAAGAGGGTAATAAGTTACAAGGGAAAATTATCATTTAACATTCATGCTAGAAATTTTAGTTATATAAAAAATATAAAACTCTTTCTATCATAAGCATTACAGAGAAGAATTTGAAAAACATCAGAAAATATCCACAGTCATTTGCTTATTTACAAAAGAATAAAATTACAAAAATCTCTTACCTATTAACACATTTAAGAAAAATTCAGCTTTGAGCAATAGTACAATAGTACATGTAAAACAAATCCCAATAATAATTGTGATTATGTATAGGACAATACTGAATTTAATCAAAGGAAAATATACTGTTTATCACATCTAAAAACAAGAGCAACCTGCTGCACTAATATAGCGCACAGTGCCATTTTTACACAGTAATGCTACAATAAAATAATACTTTCTACAACTCAATCATACCTAATACCTATTCTAATAGCATCAGGAGTGACCTTATGGAAAAGAAGTATATAGTATATTCGAACAGCACTTAGTTCTTATCAAGTCTCAAGTATCACAATAGGCAAGAATTTAATTTTATGCTCTTAGACTGTAGTAGAAAATAATTTATTTTCTAGAAAATACATTTAATATCTTCTCACTGTTACTTTTTTTAACAAGACAAATTACATGCTAAAATTTTTATGTAAAAGTGTTATTAAAAAGGCTAGTACAAAAATACCACAGCATATAAATACAAAAAAGAATACCAGGGTTCCCACTCTTTTTCCAGAAGAAAAATTAAGGACTTTCTAAGGACCAAAGTAATTTTTTATAAGGACCTACTTGAAATATACAGCAAAACGAGATAAACCCTATTTCCTGAGGAACAAATTTTAATGATTATGAACCAGACAAGGCATAGTCAAGAAATGCCTTACAATATTTTAGAATTAAGTTTTTATAAATGCCTAAAAATTAATATAAGATAAATCTATTTGACAAAAACTAATTTTGAAGATGTACATCTACAGTTTTTTGAGTGATCAAACTAAAAACAAATTGTAAATAAAATACAATATAATAAACAGTACTTTCTGAGGGTTTAAAAATGACTGATATATGTTTTTATATACTATCTGATTATACCCGACGTTGCCTGGGAAAGAAGAAAGGCTTAGACTTTTCCATTACATTCAATGCAAAGAAAATTAAACTTCTATAAGTAACTGAAATATATACAAAACCCCCACCCTCCATGCTTCGTTTAGTTAAAATCTGCTTGACTGTTAGCTATTAGAAAAGGACAGTTGACTTTATACTTTAAGCCTTTTCAGTATGTGAAAGATTATTTATTTGTCAAATAAATTTTCTTGCTTGTGACCATAAAAAATACTAATAATCTAAAAGTACTTTCATAATTTTTTAAGGATATCAAGGAAGGGAATCTTGAATTACTACAGTAATATGCTAACAGCATATGTATTTGAGGAATCTTTACTATTAATATTGCACTTTTGGCTAGAAAATGTAAAAGAATGTTATGAACTTTAACAAATATTTATTTACTATTTACAAAGAAATTTCCAAAGTGCAAATTCACATACATAAATAATTTCATTTTGAAAGTTTAACAGATTTTTTTTTTATATCAGAAATTTTTTAGCTCAAGTTCTGTAGCTCAGCTACTTTTTCTTTTATATCTTTCCATGGAAGAAATTGATAGAGTTCCACTTTCAAAATTAAGGAGTTTTTAAGGACCTTTGATAAAAATTAAGCAGTTTTAAGGGCACTTAAAAATGAAAGCTAAAATTAAGGAGTTCTTAAGAACTTTTAAGGACTGTGGGAACCCTGGAATACAACTATAAAAAATATCCATGCTTATAATGCAAATAAATTTTAAAAATTATTGTTTTGTATATCAAAATTCACAGTATGATTCATTCAAAAAATACACATTTCCTTCATTTTCTTTCTTTTAAGAATCCACATAAGAAATATTGTATAGTATTTCTAATGTGGATAATCCACACAACTTTAAGAAAAATATACTTTTAGTAGTTAAAGGTCTAGTAAGTCAACAAAAAATTATTAAAATAAATGATGTAAAGTAGCCATACTAGAAATAAAATCACCCCTGAAGCCCTCTGCAAATGCATTTACTGATAATAAAAGGGCTTTTAGGAGAAGAAGCCACAATTGTATCTAGATGTAATATTGATCACAAATGTTGGATGATTCAAGGGGATATGAATTTTTACATCAAATGACCCAGAATCTTCTCATATTCATTACCTATAAAAGAGAAAAAAAATGGCACTATTTTATTTATACAATACAGCACTGTTCAACTGGCTGCATACAACTGTTCAGTTAATTTTTTAACTTACCGATAAAATCAATTCTTATTTTATGTAAAAAATTTAATACCTTTTGCCAAATACACATATTTATTTATTTGCTTCATTGAAAATATAGGGTGTTTATTCTGTGGAGATAAAGGCATTGAAAACAGAACATGTCTATTTTCTAGATAAGAAAGAAAAAAAAAGGCTTTCAAATACCTGAGTATTGTAAACTGTATAGACAATCTTATCTTTTTAAAATTGACAAAGTCTACTTACAAATGTACTCTGACAGCTTTAAATCAAAGAAACTGATGTTTAGGTCACATACACAATTAAAAAAACTTGTTTGTTATCAATCAGAAAGTTGCTACAATGAAATTACTAACCAACAATTACGTCTACAAAGTTGTCATTAAAATTTGATTGTACCATGGAAAATCTTTTATTTTGAAGCAGTTTTCACAGACAACCCACATTTAAACACTCATTTTTTATTTGCAACTGTTACCAGTTACTAATACTGGTTAATACATGTAAACATATATCTGGGATGGATTTAGATTTTCAGGTATTCTGAGGTTTGCTTTAAATTACTACTAATTTACCCTAAATTATAAAAACCCAGATGGTTTCCCTACACTAGTAAAAGAATGCTTCCTGCCATTTTTGGACCTTTATTATATAAATTATTATTGCCATATATCTTAATTTGAGTGATTTTTCTACATAATATTTATATATGTGTGTGTGTGTGTGTGTGCATGTATAATACTAAAAAATTAACATAACTTATTAAAACTCTAATGCTCATTATTAATATTCATTCAGAATAGAAATTTAATCAGAATCAAGAACTGATAACATGCAGAAAGCTAAATTTCTCTGTGAGCCTATGTGGTTAATATGTAGAGGTTTTTACACAAGATCATCACTTTTTAAAGGTCTATATATTAAGATTTGAAGACTGAGAAGGCAGTCTTTTCCCTTTTTTACTTGTACATAGTTATGCTTTAAACATGACATACTTAGGGCATCTGGTGATAAAAATAGCTAATTCTTATGATCCATAATAAGTGATTTCGCCAACACTATCCAAGTTTTAGTATTGTGCCTTGTGGATGTTTTATGCTTAATGGATCTACAAGATGGATACAAAATTTTAAATCATCTTTCGAGCATTTTCTGCTACTCAGTGTCCAAATTTCCACATTATGACATACATGAGGCTCTGGCATATTTCAAGACCCTAAGTTGTAGCATTTTTTAGATTTTACACAAATCTAGAACTGGGGTTCAGCAAAGCAATAAATAACTAACCCCACACTTATACTGATTCAAAGCTAATGTCAGTTACTCTCAATTTTAATATGGACAGTACTATCTTTCTAAACATATTTGCATACATTTTATTATGAGATGTAGCAGGAGATTCAGTGAAAATGAAAACATGAAAATTCTTGTAATTCCATTTTAATTTTTAACACACTCTATTAGTGATTTCATCCCTGTGTGACAGATGACAAATGTGAATATTTCAGAAACGTCTGTGAAATTTCAGAACTAAAATTCTTTCTACTATAACATTTAAGTAAAGATATAAATTATTAGATTATAGACTTATCTGCAGATATGTGTCTGAAATTTAACTGTATATATTTTTTTACAACTAGTACGAAATTACGATAAAGCTGTTGCAATAACTATACCATTTAAGTGATTTAGATCTTATTTTCATTACACATAAGAGACATAAAGTTTACTTTGGATTGATTTTTTAAAAAACATTTTTAATCAATACATATAGGTGTCATTAAACTCTACAAAACTCAATTTACAAAATTCATAAGGTACTTGTTTTATAAGTATAGTGGCCTTGACTAACAAACTTGAATGAGCCAAAATTTGTGATATGCTATGATCAACATAAAATCTGAGATATGAACAGTCTTAAGAGGTGAAAATGCCGCAAATCACAGAAGATAAAAATTAAGTATATGTACAAATGAAATAAATATATATATATTTAATAATGTAGTTTCAATCGATGAGTCATATAAAATTATTTATTTAAATTATTGCCTATTAGGTTTCATTATCTTTGTAGACAATATTTATTCTTAATACATGCACTTAAGCATAATGAGTAGTAAAAATATATAAGATTGTTTCAGGGACAATGTTAAGACATTAACTTTTTTTTTCTTATTTACTACTATACATTCTATATGTTTTTATACAGTATTTGTATAAAAGTACATATTTTTTCTCTAAAAAATGTTAAAGGAATAGTGTTTATTTGAGAAAGGGTAACCCCAAACCAGAGTAATATGATTACAATTAATTTGAATAAGTAAAATTGATTTGATGTAAAAGCCATTTGAATTATGTACTTCATAATGTAACAAATTAAATTTGTAAGTCAAGGCACTACTGTATACATGAAAAAAAGTTCATAAATTTTATTTCTTACCTACATGAATATGGATCAACAGTTGTTATAAAGAAATGTTTCAATATAGGATGTCGGAACAAATCCTTCTTCAAAATTCCTCTTTCTAACCCTTGTCCAACCATCACCTTGATCAAGTTCCACAACATCAAATTCTTCCCCTTCACAAACATCAATAGAGCCTTCACTTTGCCCTGCATTAAAAAAAAATATGCACTTGTAAGAACTCCACAAATAAAAAGTAATACCTAAGGTAAGAAAATCTTTTGAGTCCACATTCTAGGCTATAATTAAAGTACATTAAGGTATCCATCTACGTCAAAAACGTCATTTTTTGCAAAAATCATAATTTTTTTATTATTTATTTCTCTATTGTAAAATTTCAACTTTTAGGCTTCTAAATCTGTTTTTGTTTTGTCTCTACAGCATTTTAAAGAACAGTTACAGTTGTCTAAACATCAGTGACAGCTGTCAAAACAAAACGGAAGTAGTGACTTCGGAACTGGAAGTTGTGAATTTAAAGCCTTTTAAAGAGTAGTTTTTGGACAAAACTTTTAAAATTTTATATGAAGATTAGTTTAAACATTTTTCTAGTATTTTTAATAATTAGCAACTTGGCAATTAGAAAGTTTTGAAGCAAGAAAGTGTGGGGAATTTTAAACATGCATTTTAATTTCTTAATTGCTAAAGTTGTTTTCATAAACTTCAAATGCGTTTTTCTCAGAACGGTATTTTTAATAAAATGTTGAAACTTGAAATGTGATTTCTCAAAAAGTTCTTAAAATATTTTATTGAAAATTATTATGAATGCTTTTGATAGTATTTACTAGTGAATGACATAAAAGCTTTAAATTTGGATAATTTTTAATGATGTTACACTCATAGTTAGCTATAAAGGTTATGAAAATTTGTTAAAAATTCAATAGGTATGATTTTGAAGGACCCAAATTTTTTACCAAATGTTAATTAAGCAAACATTTTAGGTGATTCACTAGTGAGTGTGTAAGAAATGTGTTGCATCAAAAAATATTGAAATAATTTAATTTATTTAAAAATTAGACCTTTTGAAAAAACCCAATTTTACTTAATTTTCTTCATTTATTAGAAATTTTATAAAAACTTCTCCATGAATAAATTTTTTAAGTGCAATTCTCTATGATAATATAAAAAATAAATCTAAAAATGTAAAAACATGAACTAGTTTCTACGTTTAAAGAAAAAAGTTATCCAAACGTAGACGGATACCTTAAACAATCACCTTTTGATTTAAAAAATTAAACATTTGAAAAGTTTTTCTGAGGATGAAACTGCATATTAAATATAAGTAAAGAATACTGAAAGATAAAAGAGATTCTAAACATACATTGTAAAGTACTGTGAGTTAGTTATAACTCCATATCAGTTTTATTGGATATACATAAAAGGTAGAAAATCAATACTGAAAATTCTGTAGCATTTATATTCTATATTGCATTATTGTTTAAATCATTATTTAGACAGGTTAACCTTTTCTATCACTATGATGCAGATCTACAGCTTGTAGAAAAAAGGTACACAAAACATCCATGTTGTTGAAAATACTTTTAAATAAATTCTATTCCTAAAATAGGAACTTGGTACATCTACCTGATGCTTAACGGTTGCAGTGTTTGAACAAGTACACAATAAATCTCACTGATATTATCGATACAACAACTTTAATTCAACTCAAAAAGCATCACAACATTTACACTACTGCTCTTTTATAGGAAATACCACGTCACTTACATTCACTTCATTTCACCACGTGACAATATAAATTCAGGTGAAAATGTAATATATAAATTAAGGATGCTAAAACTAAAAAGGATGGGGAAATTCAGTGACAATATTCAACAGCTCAAGTCCCCAAAAATGAATAACGTCACACAGACGCGAAAGCCGCAACACATGTCAACTCATAAAAGCTATTATGTGGAAGTCTTTTTTTTTTTTTTCTCTAAGGAAATCTCAAACATAATTAATTTAAAATATTTGCAATTTGATTTCCAGAATGCCTATTTTAATTACTTTGCTTACAATTTCTTTCAAATATATTAATCCTTAGTATCACTGTGTTATAGATCTGCAACATATATAAAAAGTTCATTTTACTGACACAACTTTACAAGACACTTTAGTTGATTTTTTCTATTCTGCAACATTGTAATTAAAATTATTGGCTCATAGGATCTGTACCTAATGGCAATACTAAGTTTAATTTTCTATCAAGGTGTTGTCATTCACTGTTTGATCAGATATGCCGAAATAAAGTTTGGAATTGCAATTTTTTTAAAAAAATGTTGAGATACCTGGAGTTAATTTCTCATAAAGATAGTTTCAAAAATTTTTTGTAAAGAATTTTCATGCAAAGTACTTAACAATATAAAAATATATTAAAAAAATCTTTTGCTAATAAATGTATGTTTATATCCTTAAATTTATTATTATTTTTTTTTTTACTTGATTGAAACAATGTATTATAACATTCTAGAAAATATTTTTTTAATTTTGGGTTATTGATATACAAAGATATAAAAAGATTATTTCAAAGGGAAAAATAGGGCATTAACAGGCCATCACTATAATCTACATATTATATTCACATATTAAAACACTATTTGCTGATAAATTAAAACTCAGAGCACGTAAAACAAAATCTAAAGATTTTTTTTCCACTCATTTAACCTTTTTATGGAAGTTTAAATATTTATAATTTATTTAAAAACAACTTTTCTTTAACCACACATCAAGTTACAATTAATAATTTACAATTTGTACTTGAAACTTATTGTTTGCCTCAGCAATGGCCATAAAAATTAATAAACAGTGAATAAAAAGTCACGGTTATTAAAACAGCATCCTAACTCTCAGAACAAAAATTAAATACTGTGTTTATTAACATACTAATGTAGATGAATGATATTCACAAGTTACACGCAATCTCATATAAAAACAGATCCTATACTTTACATTTTTAGAAGCTATATTTTTGGTTAAAACTATCATCTTTGGCACATAGATAGTAACATAAAAGCATTGTTGTCATATCATTATCCCATGAATTCCAATGCTATTCTGACAATCATGATAGCATATTAATGGGTTTTTTTATTCA
The DNA here is from genome assembly GCA_032207245.1 of Pardosa pseudoannulata. Taxonomy (NCBI): domain Eukaryota; kingdom Metazoa; phylum Arthropoda; class Arachnida; order Araneae; family Lycosidae; genus Pardosa; species Pardosa pseudoannulata. The sequence goes on along the minus strand of CM063509.1, from coordinate 11,708,119 downwards.
TCATTATCATAACAATAAAGTTTAATTGTTTTTAGTTTGAATTGAATGTTCTTTTGAGTCTGGATTTGTACTCATATTACAACAATTATTGATTTATTTACTTCATGATTTTCAAGTTTGACTTTATAGCACTTTGGTAACTATTTCATCTATTTTATCTGCTTGGCAACATATTTTTTTTCTCCATTTTGACTTACAGGTTTTAAATTTGGGGTAAATTTTGAAAGAAAAAAATGTACTCTTGAAACATACACAGATGGGATTATATTTGGAAATGTACAGTATATAATAATTTGAATCAATTACTCTCAATTTTGTAAACTGAAAAGTAAAAAACAATATTAAAATTACCTGTAAATGGATATAAGGCTCGGCCTGTTCCTAATACAGGACCAAACTCATCGTTAAATTCATATTCATTTTCAAATTCAGGATCAGGATAACTATCAATGTCATCTGTTATGCTTGGTTGACTTGTGCCTATTCCACTTTCTGGACTGTTAGAAAACCTATTATTAATAAGAATTCTATGAATCTTAAAAGAACAAATACAATTTGATATTTCACTACATTTACACAAGTGCTGCCACAGAGAAAGAAGAACATACAGAAATACAACTAAGAAAAGAGGCAATCTTAATGCAAATTATACAAACAATATACAATATACAACATTTACCCATGTGTTTGCTGTGGAGTGTTAGGGGCAGATATTTTGTAATTCATATTCCCATTAGGATTGCATACACTAGAATCTGAAGCACTACGTGACAAAGAATCTTCAGAGAGACTACTTCTATGTTCTCGACTTAAGCTTAGAGCACTACCATGGCCTTCAGCATCTAACATGTAACCCTGAAGGATAGAAAGGAACATATACATATATATACACACATATATAAACAAAGTAAATACCGTTAAATAAAACAGAGAAACACAAAGATATACCACATAGTTTTTTTTTTTGTTATTTATGTGTGATGTAAATACAGTTATTTTAAATATGAGAATTTCTTAGACCATCAATAGAGCTGGATTCTTGGAGATCTTATTGTCATTAAATATTTTAATTAGATGTCAAAGGGTTATATATTTAAATTAACCTTTAAAGAGTATTGCTACAATACCATTATAAAACCAATAGGAATCTCAGTTTTAACTTTCTGAGCCATAAGTTTCCTGTTTGCATACATTTACAGTATATTCAGAAATGATCTATGAAAAAATAATAATTTATAGGGTTTTGCTGCTGAAAATCATAGGCAGGAACTGGAAAAAGACTGAAGAAAGACACTCAAACACAAAGACAAATTTTTACACTACATATATTTAACAAATCCAAAGGAAAAAAAAATCCCTCAGAATGTATTCACAAATATTTGTGATATTTACACTTAGAAAAGCATTAAAAGGAACTGAGAAAAATAAAATTACCAACCTGGAATTTTTGAAGCTCATTTTGCAATTTTTCAAGTTTTAAACCATTGTCTGCTAACTGACTTTCGACAGAAGCTGGATCTCCCATTGCAGGATTATTTTCATACACTCCTTTTAATTTCATTATGGCATCCCTGAAAAAGAAATACTTTTCAATACGATCTTTTAAACAGAAACAAACCAAACTAAATATTTTAAAAAAAAAAAAAAAAAAAAAAAAAAACCTTAGACCAGAAAATTTTTTGCAAGTTTAAATGTCATGCCATTTACAAAAACTTATGTCTTCTGTACAAAAATATAGTATACATTTCTTTAAAATGTGAAACTAACTAAAATAATATGTGGCTTTCTGAAGGAAGTCTACAATAAACCAGATACACTCTATCAGACAAATCCTGGGAAAGACGAGGGAATATGGAGTTAATACTTACCATCTGTTTATCAATTTTAAAGCAGAATACTATAGTATAAACAGGAATAAACTGCTTGAAGCGATGTATGAATTTGGAATCCCACCTAAACTTACCAATCTTGACAAAATGGCATTACAAAGTGTAAGATGTAGAATTAAGCTCATGTCTGAAATATCTGAAGTTTTCTATACAGAGAGAGGTCTTAGACAGGGAGACTGTCTTGCATTTTATTTAATATAGCCCTTGTAAAAATTATACAATATTCAGGTATCAACACTAGAGGCACAATCCTGCAGAAATCTGCTCAGGTACTTGCATATGCAGATGATATTGTTGGGCAAAGAAGACAGGATGTGGTTGAAGCATTTATTGCCCTTGAGAGTGGTGCTAGGGATATGGGCTTACAGTAAACGAGGAAAAAACTAAGTTTTTGGTGGTGAGTCCTAGAATACATGATGTACAATCACTTAATATTGGAAACTATATTTTTGAGGGAGTCACCCAGTTTAAATACTTGGGCACACTTATTACCAGTGGAAATGAGATAAAGACTGAAATGAGAAACCGAATTTTGATGGCAAATAGGTGCTATTTTTGTTCGAAGAGCCAAATAAAATCTAAACTCCTCTGCATCAATACAAAACCCTTATAAGACTGATCATTTTATATGGCAGTGAGACATGGGCAATTAACAAAACAGAAGAAAAACAACTACTCATTTTTGAAAGAAAATTCCTTTGGTCAATATTTGGAGCAGTAAAGGAAATTAATACACGGAGAGTTTTATATAACCATGAATTATATATTAAATACAGACAACCTAACATCTTAAGAGTTATTAAATCCAACAGAATTAGATGGTTGGGACATGTTTTCAGACGAGCAGATTTGGACCCAGTTAAAAAAGTTAACTTTTTCAAAGATTGAGGGTACAAGAAGAAGAGGTAGACCAGCAACAAGGTGGTTGGATTGTGTGGAGAAAGATTTGGAGATCTTGGGTATTAATAGATGGAAAAAAACCTTGCAAAAAGTTGTGCCGTTTGGAGGAAGCAGACAGAGAAAGCCTTGGCCTGTACCAAGTTGTAGTGCTGCTGAAGAACTAAAATAATATTTCAATCTTTTCTTCTTTTTATATCTAAGTAATTAACGGTTAGTCTACTAATAAAAACTTTTGAAATAGTTTACATAAGTAAAAAATAATTGAAATAAAAAAAAGCATTATATTATTATTCCTTCCATTGAAACTGTTGAGTAGGCCACATCAATATTAAACTAAAATATTCTATATTTTGTGCATAATATTTTTTGCAAGTCTTTGTATTGACCAGACAGTTTCAATTACTTTATAAATAAAATCTTTCAATATAGTTACAATAGTAAATATATATTTCAGAAAACTAAAAAATCCAAATATACACCACATTTTCAGATGAGAGTACAGAGTAGGTAAAGACAATCTATACCAAGCACACAACAAACAATTACTCATCAATCAAAAAAAATTATTAATTTTTAAAAACAAATTTTAAAAAATGCTTATTGTTTTTACCATTAACCCATTGACAGTTTCATTTTTTTCCAGAATTTGGTAAAAAAAGTCACATTTTTTTTATTGCATTTTTTTTTTATTTTACATTTTTAAATAAAGATATGTTACTAAAATTAACATTTATAATATTTTTAATCATTTATTACAACTTTTTTTCTTTCTATGAAAGCATCATAGAACTGAAGTTTACCTTTAGTCTTGTCGATATCCAAGTTAATTTTTGGAATTCCAGTGAAAGCAAATCTAGGAGGTGGATCCGAAGGATTATCACAATTAATTTAAAACAATTGTTTTGCTTGACTGATTCCATCTGTACTACTATCAGAGTCACTACTATCCAAGTCATCTACTAAATTTTCGCTACAATCATTTACAGATAATTCAGTTTCTGATTTCGAGTCACAGTTCGAATAACAAGAAATTAGCTCCATATGCTCTGAATTATCCATTATTTAAAAGTAAAAATATATTATTCATCTCTTACATGAATAAAATTATCAGGTGGCCAGTAAAATATAACCAGAAAGTAATACACTGAAAGATAACAATTCGTCATCTGATACAAAACATGCAAAAAACCCCACGCTTTTGAACCAATCAGAGCAGAAAATACAATAAACTGCAAACTATCATATACTGGACATCTATACAAATAATTTGTTACTAAAATTGGAAAAAATACGGCTGAAACAGTGCAAGCGAAATAGAAATCAGATTGCCCGTATGCCGTACGGGCAAATCAAGTAAAGTCCCAAAAGTTGTGCCCATATGGCATACGGGCAAAACAGGGAAGGGGTAAATTACTTTTAATGACAATTTACTAAATATATTTAATATTAAAAAGAAAAGCTAAAATATTTCAACAAACATTTGGCTAATAGTAAAAACTTTATATTTGCATTATATAATAAAAATATAATTTTTTTGAACACCAATAAATACATTACAATTTCAAATGACATCTAAAAACAGATTATTATATGACAATATTTAGAATAAATTAGCAAAAATTAATAAAACATTTCTTTTTAATGTGATCAATAAAATATGTCAGTTACTGGGGGGAGGGTGGGGGGGAGAATCTCATGCCTTAACTAAATGTTTGATAACTTGAAACTACAATTGCAGGCTTGCAACTGCTGAGGTACTTTCAAAATGGTGAGAAAAGTGACAATGGAGAGTAAGTGATCAAAAAGTGATTAAACATTGGGAAAAGAATAATAAATAATAATAATAAAAAAAGATTTTTTTTTCTCTTCTTGATTACAAATGTTATTAAGATTTTTCTAATTTATTTTAACTCTAAATCAAATGATTCATGTAAGACATGATTTTAGCGTAAAAAAAAGTTAAATTATTTTGTTAAAAATTTTGTTTAACAAAAATTCAACATTGCTTTTTATTCCAGAAAATCTATAAATTAGAGTTGAATACATACAATACATTAATTTTATAATCACAATTTTCTGCATATATTAATGATGTTTTGAAATATGTGCATAGCTAGATTAGAGTATCTAAACAAAAATTGTGAAGGGAAAAAAAAAAAAGAATGTGTGTGCTTTGACTTAAATTACTTTAATATATTAAATGTACATTTCAGTACAAATGTACATTTCAGGAGCTTCTTTACGACTTTTTAAAATCACTAAATTCTGGAAACCATATAACTAATTGCATTTTAATAAGAAAATAAGATTAGAGCATCCCATTTTTGGTCTTTTATTAAAATATTTTGTTATTAATTCAGATTTTATTTTTTCAACAACAGATTTTTGCTGTGATACACCATGAAAAAAGTGACTAAAAGTAATTATTTACTTAAAAAAGTGACTAAAAGTGATGAATTGTAAAAAAAGTGACTAAAGGTGAGAAAAGTGACGGAATTGCAAGCCTGCAATTGTATATTTTTATAAGTTTGTCTGTTAAATGCAAATATTTTTGTACAAAATTTTAATAATTCATCAATACTTTTTTTTTCCAGATATTTTACATACAATGATGATGAAATGATGATACTACATACATGACAAAATAAATAAATAAAACTTTTAAAATATATGTTTTAATACCTAGCATTTGTTTCTTGAGAAATTTTAACTTTTATATCGTCTATTCTTTGCTGCAACTTTTTCTTCCTCTGAACAGGAGGTAAATCACTACAGTCTTCCTTTATTTCATCAATAGTATTCTATAATTAAAAAAAAATAATTAACAGACTCAGATATAAAAAAAGCTGAAATATGGAATAATTAATAATAAATTTATACTGGAAAATAAATTTATAATTTTTAAAACACGAATCCACCAAAAAAATTCAGTATACTTAAAAATTATTGTATCTAATATTATGGACTAGTCAAATTAGTAAATTTCTTAATCAGTGTTCTAATCAAGACTGATAATGTGTAAGCTTTTTGAAAGTATTCTCTATCAATAAACTTAATTTTGTAGCAAATTCGAAGACCATCACCTTATTTCAATGATCAAATAGTCATAAATTATTAAAATGTTACCCTGTTTTCAACTACATATTAATGTATTCCAAGGTTTTCCATTTCAACCAATATAGAAATTAAAAAATCTGATGTAGCCATCACATGACTTTTTTTATACATCTTCTTAAGTTAAACGCCATTTTTTATTATTTTGTACAATGTATCATCAAAATTATTAGTCGCACATTTCCTGTAAGGTTCAAAGTTAGTTTTGCTTCTGAAGTTAATAGTATAGGATGAATACAGCTCAAGTACTGCCATGTGGCAGTGACTGAAGTGTTATTATCCATTATACTCAGATTTTTTTTGTTATATAGTATTTCATCATAAACTGAAAGTTTTCTCAATTACAATACTTGTTTTACTTCATACTAGGAAGTAATAAACAATAAAAATTAAAATCTATTCTATGCAAATAGATTTTTACTTACTTTTTAAAAAATGGACTTTAAAAGCATTGTTTCAACTACTTAAAAAAGATTATTATAACTGCATATAAGTTGATGCTTTTTGTGTTACTGTGCATTGGTAGTATTAATTTATGCTACATTAAGATTCTTCATTATACAGACTGTGTATTGCAAGAAAAAATGGAGGTGAAAAACACATGTTATAACAATCCTCAGTACAAAATTTCAACATTTCGCATCTAATTGTTTGAGTTGTGCCCAGCAGTGTTAATATAAGTTACATTGAAGTTTTTGGTTATATAAACTGTACAGATGTAATCAACAGGGAACTGTTGATTGCAATGCTAATGCACAACTAGATATTGTTTGGACTCTAGAGGGTGCTTTTGTGCATCTGTGTGTAAGTTTTTTCACGGCTTGTAGTTGGTATGTTGTTTTTCGGTTATATCCCTCACCTGATTATGAGCACATCTGCTGCTCTCAATGTTGAACTTAAATGTAAATAAATAAGTGTTTTGTTTGCTCTCCCACTTTGGATTGTTGAATTTTGATTATCTAAATCCTACTGGATTTCGACATATTTTCGTTTTGGATTTTACTTTAGATTTTAGTTGGATCGGTGTCCATCAGATATTATAACAGTTGTAAATACAAGGTTTCAACCTTCTATGGTTAACTGTTTTTGAATTACATGATCTATGTACGTATGTATCTATAGCCATCACAAGAAAACTAGTCAAAAATATATTCAAGTATTTTTAAAATTTAAAGTTTTTTCATACATACTTCGAGATATAATACCAAAACTTGTGAATGTTGATTTCGGCATGGCCAAAATGAGTATTTCTATTGAAATGTGAAGGCTGAATTCTTTTGAAATTACAATACACCTTTACTTTGTAGAAGAAAGCAAAATGGGAAAAGTTGATAAATTTAGACGAAGAAATGAGCAGTACTTTTCAGTATAGCTCTTAGCCCCATCAAAAGGATATTGCAACTTGATTTTAACTTTGAGTTACACTAATTAATCTTTTAATGGATTCTCTAAAGGAGAAAAAAAAATCTTTAGATTTTTGTCAACTTTGAATTTATATATCTTCTACAATTTTCTTCCCAGAGACAAACTTATGTTAGGCGTTTTACAACAAGTTTCAATTTTTACAAAATGTAATGATAAGAAATAGGACAATATATAAAAATTTAGATTTTGTAATTTTTGTAAAATTGGATTTTTAAATAAAAATATTATAAAAGAAATGTTTAACTTATTTAAACATTTTGGGTATAAGTACATATCTATGAATCATGATTGCAGAGAAAATGGCCAGTAAAGAACTTGTATCCTGCATGTTGTATATTTTAATCATATAAGCTGAGAATTTTTCGAACTTGTTCTAAAGATAAAGTATGGAGTTTGACATATAACTGGATTTACTACTGTAGCAAAAAAAAAAAAAAGCTACTTTTTTGTTAGCCAGATGCAAGTTATAATTCACCAAATACCACTAGAAATAGCACTTTTAAAAAAAGTTTTTAGTCTATATTGTTCATGAAAAAATTCATTTTAAATTAGTTATTTGTTATATAAGTTTTATTTTTGAAATTATTTACAATGTGCATTTTTACCATGAGCTGCCTTTTTTATTCTTTCATTTATGGAGAAATTTAGTGAAACCATAATATTGTTAGATTGTTAAGCATACATGATCTTCTGCCATTTATATCTTGCGGTATAAAAACTTAACTTCTATGTTAAGTTTTAGACAAAAAAAAAATTTTTTTTTAATAAATAAATTGGTACAGATAACATATTTTGTACACAAGACATCAAATGAATGGAAATAATCATAAATAAGTCTACTGTATTTTTACTTTATGGGAAAAATCAGTTACCAGAGTTTAAACTATCTTTGTTAGCATCTATAACAAAGTTAAAACACAAAATAAAAAACATTACTGGCTGTATTTACTTTCCACTCTAGCAATTTACTTTATAGGGACAGGAAAACATTTCACCTGTTGTAACAACTTTGCAACATTTTTTAGTATTACAAGAAATTGTTTTATTTTTTTAATTTGGTTTATATATGTGTTTTGAATTTTGGGTAAATTTCTTTAAAAATGTATTCTTGTCTTAAACATGGAAGTGCTAGTAATTGGAACTATACGGTATGTTAAAAGTTATAACTGTTACTTTGATTACAACTTTATAACTGTCTATAAATTACTTATTTAGTATATGAAATAGTGATGCCTTTAATAACAGACAATAAGGATGACAGATTTCCATGTTTTATTTAAATATTTAATATAATTATTGTTAATTTTTTGGCTCTTTTAGAGAACAATGCACAAGAAAAATGTTAAAGTGTAACAAAATAATATATACTATATTAAGCTGGTGATATGTTAAAATACATAAGATAAAATATAATAACAGGTGTCAGACTTTCTGTTTCAATAGAAACGATCAAAAATTTATTTCCTTTGCATATGAAAATTCCTATTATATAAATAATATTCTGTAAAAAGTTTTAACCGAAATAAGCACTTATAGAATGCGTAATTAATTTTATTTTATATTTAAATAAAATCCTAGGCAGTTTCGACTTTTGATGAAAATTTCATTTTATGCTCTAAATACTGTGATCAATTCTACCTTGTCTTCTTCTTTTGCCATTTTTTAATTAACGACTTTTTAAGCAAACAAAAACACAATTAAAACAAACGTTTGTAGGAAAAAAAAAAGTGAAACTGACAATAATACATTCAAACTTCATTAACACAAAATTTACATAGTGTAAAATACTGCTCTACAGGACATATGTAATGGGTCCTGTCAAAACTCAACCAGAGCATGTTAGTAATTTTCCTTTATTTGCCACAAAAACTTGATTTCTTAAGGTATCCGCCTACGTTAAAAATGTCATTTTTTGCCAAAAATCATATTTTTTTTCTTATTTCTCTATTATAAAATTTTAACTTTTAGGCTTCTAAATCTGTTTTTGTTTTGTCTCTATGGCATTTTAAAGAAAAGTTATAGCTGTTTAAACATCAGTGACAGCTGTCAAAACAAAACGGAAGTAGCGACTTCGGAACCGGAAGTTGTGAATTTAAAGCCTTAGAGCATTTTTTGGACAAAACTTTTTAAATTTTCATGAAGATTAGTTTAAACATTTTTCTAGTATTTTTAATAATTAGCAATTAGAAAGTTTTGAGCAAGAAAGTGTGGGAAATTTTAAACATGCATTTTAATTTTTTATTAGTTAAAGTTGCTTTCAGAAACTTCAAATGCATTTTTTTCAGAATGGTATTTTTAATAAAATGTTAAAACTTGAAATGTGATTTCTCAAAAAGTTTTAAAAATATTTTATTGAAAATTATTATGAATACTTTCAATAGTATTTACTAGAGAATGACCTAAAAGCTTTAAATTTTGATAATTTTTAATGATGTTACACTTATAGTTAGATATAAAGGTAATGAAAATTTGTTAAAAATTCAATGTGTATGATTTTGAAGGACCAACATTTTTTACCAAATGTAAATTAAGCAAAGATTTTAAGTGATTCACTCGTCCAGTGTATAAGAAATATATTGCATCAAAAAATATTGAAATAATTTAATTTATTAAAAAATTAGACCTTTTGAAACCCCCTCCCCGATTTTTTTAGTAAATTTTCTTTATTTATTAGAAATTTTATAAAAACTTCTCCAGGAATAAATTTTTTAAGTGTAATTCTCTATGATATTATAAAAAATAAATCTAACAATGAAAAATTTCTATGTTTAAAGAAAAAAGTTTTTCAAACGTAGACGGATACCTTAAAGAAAGAAACAATTTTTTGTGCCTGATAAATATCTTTGAAATAAAATGCTCAGCTATTAGTTTATGCATGAAAGTACTTAAACGAAAAAAAAAAAACTACTTGGAGTTGACAAGCCTTTAAAAATAATAATAATAATAACAATAATATTGCGGGAACCACTTGCCTGTTAAAAAATTGCTTATACAAGGTTGTGGATTTGTTAATCGTTATATTATGGGAACAAAATATAAAAGGCCAACATTTCTCCCTACGACAACAGAAACAAACAAAGCAGAACCTCCCAATTTAGAAGCAGAGGACCCTCAGTGATATGAATATTGAGGAGAAAAACGTGTAAATTTAATGCTGATCTTTAATGCAATGAATTGGATGAATTTTTCATTATTCTTGACTATGCAGCATCTGGTTTGAGAAGTGAAATTTGAACTTTAATTTTGCATTGCCCTGCTTCAAAATTACAATTGCAATTGGAGAGTTGATCCACAATCCTCTGGTTATGAGATCAATGCCTTTGCTGACTGAGCACTGCATCTCTGCCTTAAAACTTCATGATCTTTGGTAGAACAATTAATAATTGGTTTCTTACTGACAAAAAAAAAAAAAAAAAAAAAAAGAAAAAAAAGAAAAAGAAAAAAAGAATGGAGTTGATATATGCTTATCAGTATCAACATATTTGATTGGGGGTAAAAAGAAGAGTACTTCTCACCATGTACACAATTTTGAGAGTAGATAAAAGTGACATTAAACTAATATTATAATAAAGAAAGAACTGCAATGAGCAATTAGGAGCAGGGCCCGACTAAGATACTTTTGTGCCCATGGCACAATCCAATTTTTGTGCCCTCCACCCCCATGCAAATTTATATTGACAAGTTATTATCATACTTACAGTCATATAAAAATTATAACATTGAATTAACAAACATATTTAAGAAGTTAGCATTCAAGTAATATTAAAAATCAAAAATACCAAATTTTCATTTTACGTAATCATTATTATCTCTGTTTAGTCAAACTATAAATTAAGGACTTTTAAAGACCTAGAGTGACCCACTTTTTTTATTTTTACCTTGCCACATTCACAAGCTCTATGGTGCAGAAAATAAATAATAATAGAATTAAAAATAATTTAAATTGATGAGATGATTTAATGGTTTATAGTGGTATGTTGCTAATGATCTATCTTATAAATATGCTATAACCCACAGGATAAAAAGAGCACCTGGTTTGTTGAGGGAATTAATTATCAGGTATATAACAGTAAAATTAAAGTAAATACGAAACAATATAGTTCATGACAAACACAATTACCCCGTACAATAATTTATTAAAACTTAACGATGGTAGCATAAGTTTGCAATTTTTCCCCACTTAATATGTGTTTCAAGCACTGGACTAAATTTTCATGCCCACGGCACGTGCCTGTGTGATAATCAGGCCCTGCTGGTCAAAGAATATATAAAATATTTGTTAATGTTCATAACATTCTTTAATGTTTTCTAGCCATAGCAGTATTAATAATAGCCCTGATTGGGAGAGTTCAAATTTCAATTCTCACACCATGTGCTGAGCATAGCATATGCCAAGGTTGCCACGATAATCAAGAATAATTAAAAAAAAATACCCAATTCACTGCATCAAATATGCTCTCCCCCCTTCATATTCATACCATTTTCAGTACAGTTGTGATGCAAAAAATTTTTTAACCTTAAAAAGCGCTGCAGCTAAAAAAGTTTAAGAAATGCTGTTCTAATTCTCCTTTGTAGGAAAAAATGTGATTTATTGATTAAATAACTTGAAGTTGAGTTATGTAAAAAAATTTCCATACTAGCTTCCTTTTTGTGTTAATAAAGTTTGCTGTACACGCATTTGAGCTTGATATAATTTTTCATGTCCATGTGTTAATTATCCCAAGTCAGTTAAACCATTTTTTAGTATGAAACACAGCTTAGCATGCAATTTATTAAGAGTTAAACAGAATAAAGAATCATGCGAAGAAGAGAACCACCACAACCGTTGTTAATACTTACACCAAAACAGAAGTGACCACAGGAAATAAGAATATGCACATGCGTAAAACACATAAAAAAAGAATAATAAATGTTAAAACATGTAAAATCAGGAAAATAATAACAAGTATCATTGCAACTTTAAGATATAAAACAATTGAAATTCAGTTCATATAAGTAAATAAAATCTTTAACTGTGATTTATAAATAAGACAGCTTATTTTTTATACAGGGTATCTACCAAAATAAAATTTTTTCAAATCCATGACTTTTCATGCCTTTCCCTGATTTAACAGATCATTTTCCATGACTTTAAAAAGCTTTCGTTAAAGTATATATGAATAAAACTTCTGATGTACATACAAATAAAATATATGCTTTTAGAGAAATTACAGGAATTTTATAATAAAAAACTATAAACTTACTTTGTAAGTGTTAATATACTCACATACATAAAAATAAATTGTTGTATCTACATACCTAAGTTTAATCATATAGCAATTTTTCAATCAAAATGTTTCCAATTTGGTATTATCCAGGTGACCATGAATAATAGCCAAATATAACCCTATAATGTTTATATACAATATCCCTAGAGATAAACTTATATTTTGTGCAAAAATCTTAACTAATTTTTGATTAAAAAATAATTATATTAATAAAATTTTAATCTACAATTTAAGAAAAAAAAAACAGAATAATATACATTTACCCACCCATTAAGCTTTCTTGCTTTGAGTTTCCTTGGCGCACAAATTTTATTTGGTCAATAGGATAATACATAAATACCAAACTAAGTAACTTCAGCCAAATCACAAGTAAAAACAGAATTAAACAATTCAATGCATTTTTTTTAATCGGTAGTTTAGCGGATCCATGACTTTCCATGATTTTACTCATTTTACTTGAAAAATCAAGACTTTCCATGACAAAATTAATCCATTGTCTAAATCCATGATTTTCCATGACTTTCCAAGTGTGTGGAAACCATGTTTATAGTACAGTACAGAATTTTAGAGATAGATTTATTGCAATTTTAGTCTTTATATTAAATTTCAATATAGTCACATATCCAAAATAACACTGAAATAAAATTAAAAATCAAACTATTTTGAGGTTTCATATACACATATTTTTTACAAGTTTTTCCATTGAAAAATTTAAAAATGCTGATTACATAATATCTTATCCATATTTCACTACTAAGTTTCATTTGATATAACAGAACAGCAGGACAGACATTAACTGCAACTATGTTTATTTACATATGTTATAAAAGATTAAATCAGAAACAAAAGTGAATACTTCTTTGATGTGCTTAAACTGAAACATTTTCCTTAACACTGAAATGTAACTGAAAATTTTTCAAGCAGGAGTCTATTAACTCGGAATTGAGATTTTGAGTATTTTTCAAATAATAATTTGCTATGTTATACTTTATGCATTTTTAAAATACAGTAACTATTTCTTTAGCTTAACAAATGAAAAAGTGATAACTAGTTCAAGAATACTAAATATTAAAATACATGGAATACAAACTTAAATCATATCTTGAAGCATAGTAATTGGTTAGCATGGACTATTTGGAACTAAGCACTAAATATAAAATGGGAATGACACTGTACAAATTGTATCAATTAGGGAATATTTTTATCAAATAACTATTTACTTTAATGTTTTTTACAGTAACAAAATGATAATTTGGTAGTAAAAACACCATATGCAATTTTTACTTTTTTACATAGTATTAAATAGTTCTGTACCATTTTGAAAGCATTTCTCTATAATTATACATAGCTATAAGTACAGTCGAAAATATCTGAAATTCACTGGACTGAGAAAAATATTTGATATATCTAATACTTATGGTAAAAATATTCTACACCTGCCTATTTTTTCCTTACTATCCTTATGCAAGGAAAATATTTATACAAAGAATTATATCTTAGGTACTTTTATGAGCTTTCAATTAAACGATAAATAGCCCTATTATAATTACTAATTATCAGCATAGTTGATCCGTTAATATCTACTATGTAATTTTCCTCGTCAATGTGATCTTGAATTTGAGAATATCTACAGAGCTTCTTGAATATCCAGACAGCAGAAATCTTAATTTAACACTGCAAAGTATATCAGCCCTTGATTCGTTAAAGCCAAAGTATCCTCCCATCGTTAGATATTATCACAGAGAATGCATTTGCAAGTATTCTATAATTTAGTCTTTTACTTCTAGTTTATTTCCAGCAACCTTAATCTTTTGTAACTTTTCTTCAACCAGCTTCAAAATTTGAAGGTCAAAGAAATACTATTAGGAAAAATGATTACGCAAAGTAACTCTTAAGTGCATTAAGTAATGAACATTTCAAGACAGTGAGAAAAAATTTTAATAAATTCCATTGATATAAATTTGAAACTTCAATAAAATTTAGAGATAAGAAAAAATTAATAAATTCGAGATGTAAAGAGTCCTGACTCTCTCTATTGTGTAGCATTAACATATTTCCCTTGGGTTTTAAAAAGCTTAAAGTTAATATATTGCAAAGCTAAACCTTTAGTTAATCTCATTAGGTTTTTATGCATAATGATATAAATGACATATAAAATGCTGAATGTTACTAATTTTAATTTAAGTTTTTATCAGCAACAGGCATTTATTTACAATCAGTTTAAAATAAAAACTAAGCATATTCAATATTACGAAATGACTGAACAAATAAAACTTACAGAGTATGATTTTTTTTTTTTTTTTTTTCAAATTAGAAAAAGGCTGTATTAGACAGATCAATTTGAAGATCAGAATGGAAGTTACAATCAAGGATATGAAAGGACTTACCTTAGGATTGCTAAAAATGTTTAAAATTCTTCCACGTTTCTTATTTTTACCACCAGAAAGAGTACCCTTCACTGTTGATGTGTCTGTTTTATATGGTAATATATTTGACAGTTCACCATTTCGTGGATTACTAAGATCTTCAAATGGAATATCCTCTGGAGGATCATAACCAGATTTATACTTTTCTATTACAAGCTGTGAATCCTAAAAATAAATATAATTATTAACATAAATATAAAAAGTTTTTGAATGATTATTCATTGTATTTATCTGTATACTTTTATGTACTGACAATTTGAAAAAAAAAAAGTTACCATTTGTGATAAATAAATGTATTTTCTCTTTCTCCCTTGTAAAATATTCTATATTTTCCCGTCAAAAGCTAGCCCCCTCCAGAAATGGTGAATCTTTTGCAACTTATACTTCACCTCTCTGATATGCGTGAAAATCCTTACATTCCCTGACTCTTCGGATTGGAGACGAAGTTACGCGCCTAACTGAAGAGAGGCTAGGGGGGCTGGGATTGACTAGAAAGTCTTTGTCCAAGGACGATTCTCGGACGGTAAAGAAAGTTTGTGACCCGGCGTTCGAGGAAGAATGTTTGATTTTCTCGGGGTATGTTCACGGCTAGCTAAAGGGAGATTGTTAAATGCTTATAATGCTACTTGTATATAAATGTGTAAATACTGACGAAAAATGTACATAGCTGTGAGTGTAGGAATAAAACACAGAAAAATCAAGAAGCCTGGCTCGGCTCGTTTACTACGTCACACCCTCCTATATACTGACCTAATTCTGCCATAACCACAAGGTGTGGCAACACAAGCACATGGGTGGTTAAAATAAGGTAAAAGCCTAAATCTATTCCCTGTTTTTATTCTATACCAATGGTGGCCAGAATGCTGCTTGCAAACTACATGTGTCTCTCGCAGGCAAGTAGTGTGGCTCTTATGCAAATAAAATGTGTATGAAATATGGCAAACTAAAACTACTCAATGTCCAAAGGAAGTTATTTTATTTCTTCTTAAAATACTTGACAAACATAACTTGTCTAATCCCTTTGCAATAGCAGAGTAATGGTAACTGAAAAACTTGCCTTCAGAAAAAATATTTAAGAAAAGAAAAAAACCTTTTTTATCAACATTTAAAAGAACTGACATTTATTCCCCAAAGCAGAATACTTTTCAATGTCCTGCAACAGGCTTTCAGATAATCAAAAATGTTCTGCAGGAGATATATTTATTTTATCATATATTTACTCTCCCACAATATTATTCTTATTGTGGTACATTTTCATCTTTACCAATATGTATAACTGAAAATATTTAATAAAACAGGGCTACCTGAAATTTAGAAAAATATTTGCATTAAAACTAAGGCATTAACATAGAATTTACTGTCCTGTCAATTACTTTTGATGGAAGATATTTTGAGATAGCACTACGATGATAAAAATGGGACTCGTAATTTGGCCCAAACATTAATGCAAGAAGTTTTTAGGCAAATCCTGAGCTGGCTATCACATTGGTAGGGTGTAGGGAAGACAAAGAAATGACAACTCTCGCAAAGGGTTATTGCCTGCAGATTTGGCAAGACACCGGAAATTTCAAGTAAACCTTAGTACTTTCAAATTTGTTATTTCCTTTAAAAATATTTTGTCATAAATTTAATTTTTTTCACCATTCTTATAAAGCTTGGAACTGCCACTTCAACTTGTACCCCCCCCCTTCCGTGATTCTTTTCTATTTACAGAAAACCATCGATATATGTATATATAATATATATATATATATATATATATTAAGGAAAAAAAGTTTCTGTGAGCCATGATTGTTCTGCAGCGGAGCCAGTTGTTCTGCGACATGCGTTGCACTTTTTGGCACATTCTGCTTCAGGGCATTTATCAAAATAAAAAAGAAATTAAAATATAACTACCATAGCTGCAACAATCTGCAGCAAAAGAAATAAAATGAAAATAAGTTCGACAATATGTTACAGCTTCATGCTTTTATACACTCAAACCATATGTGTAAATATATATTTCTATTTCAAACATTAGCATTCCAATAACCATTATGGTTATATTGGTAATAGTGTGAAAAACCCATAGGATGAAGGATAAAATACAATCTGTTACAAAAATATTGCATGAGAGAAAATTAAAAAAACATGAAGCTGCAGTTTCTCAACAAAACTTAATATTATTCAAAAGCATATAAAAAAATATACATTTCACATTTTTATGGCACTGTGCATATGCCTTCTAGCATATTCACAATTGATTTTTTTTAGTGCATTGTAGCATCATACTATGGGAAATGTATTTGTATTAATTTGTAATCGTCTTTGTATTTATGGCTCACCCTGATGTCACTCAAAAAGGAGATGAAGATGTTTTTGCTACCTGGAGGTCTCTATGCCACCATTTCTAAACCTCCCTTGTTTATATGAATATTACACAACTTCTAGCAAATATCCTTTTTATGCATTTGCTATATTGAAGAAAACAGATTACATATTGTAATAAAATATATTAATATACTTATTCATGTATCTAGGAAACTGAATTTTTTAATACATTTTAAAACTAATTGTAAGGACAGGCGAGTAATAGTGATCGACCAGAGAGCGCCATCTATGAAAAAGGCAAGTAGATTTGAGGAAAACATTGGAGCTGATGGTAGACTCCGGACGTGTAAGTTAGGCTCTTCGGATATACTTGAATTGATGATATAATTGTTTAGTGTAAATATTGTAATATTTGTATATTTAGTTGTCTGGTAATAGTTTGTGCTCTGTCTTGAAATAAATCTAAATGTTGAAAAAATAAATCTACTGCTTGGATGTGAATTTATACAACAACTCGGCGATCTTCACACTAACTGTGACAGAATATGTGTCAAATGCGAAAAGCACTCATATAACCTGGAATATCAAATATTTCATTTTGGTGAAAAACCAAGCATATCAAATTGAAATACAGAAACAATGCCTTTTGCAAGATTATGTAAACAGTAAATATGGAATACTAATTCCATACTCAGACATGCCAACATACATGAACTTGTGTCCAGAGCAACAGCGTGGTTTGAAATTTTAGCACACTAATGACAAGTTATACGCAAGTACAAATCTTATTGGTTTCTAAATTAAAATTCGATTAAAAATATTTACATGGTAGTAAATTGTAAAATGTAAATTAAAATTTATGCATTTAAAAATGTATGAGTAGCTTTTTTTTAGCTTTAACAGCTTATTTTTCAGAACAGTTTTTCTTATACCAACATTGAAGCTGATTATAGGGGTTATAGGGGTCAAAACTGAAAATGAGGCAACGAGTATGAAATGAAACGTGTCTTCCACGCCTTTACCACTAATCCATGTCAAATATATAACAGAAGTTTTATGAATCTGTTGGCAACGAGAATGACTATGTGCCGAACTCTCATAAAATTTCAGGTAGGCGGTTGGCAAAAAAGAAGTGGAGAGAGCAGTCTGCGATGAGCGGAGGGATATTTTTTTTGTTTGTGAAATGTACCTGTAAATGTGCTGTCTATAATAAATGTCTGGGTGCTGTGTAAAATCAGTTGCTTGACTTCTACGTTACCACTCGGATCACATGGATTGAATCTTTACTCTGATTAAAATATTTCCACTTTTCTATCATCAAAGTACTCTAGAGTTTGTCTACTCAAATTTGACCTTAATACAATTTGGTTTGAAGTACTGAAAACTGTTTAACATGCAGCATTACTGTGAGGAAAGAGTAATATTCAGTATTTTTTGAAAAACTTTGTATTTAATGGCTGAATTGTAATCTTTTAGCTGTTCAAAAATTCTATTATTTTCCGGAGCAATCTGAGGAGTTTCCAGATTTATCCAATTTTCTCATTTCTCTAAGGCAACTTCGGAGAATCGGAAGTAGTTGGCATGTCTGCATACTAAGAGAAACTTATAGACCTTTACTAAGATAAACTTATTTTTGTTACTAGAAAGAAGCAAAATTTTTGTCACAAAATGTGTTGCAAACTTTAAGTACCTCTCTAGGATTAATGGATTGTGCAGCACTAATAATTCCATCTAAGCATTTTTGGATAATAGGTAAAATATTCTTATGGGCATCAGCAGTCTTTTTCATCACATTTTGTACACAGGCAATTCTTCTTTCTTCCATATCTTGAAGTTGCTAAAATAGTTTTAAAATATATATATTAACATACATGGGAGAGTATTTAAATTTCAAAACTAATCTAAAAAAGTCATTTTTTTATAAGAAAGAAAGCTGGTCTAATTGTAAAAATTTAGCAAAATTTAGATTTTGCACAGCAAAACAAATTTTGACTTTAACAAGGAGGAATATTATATAGTTTAAAAAATATAAGAAATCTGGTGATGTTCAGTAGTACTTCATCCTTCCAAAGCATAGGTTCGAGGATCAATCCTTAGGTTTGACAAGGTTGACTCAGCACTTCATCCTTTCATTGGGCAGAAACCCAAATGAGGACAAAACATGCTTGGGAACAGAATACTGGGATTTCTGTATAAGGTTGATTCCCTAACCATGAGATATGCTTCATGCTCCAGGGCTTTGGTCTTAAAAAACAGAAATTGGCATCATAAACTATGGAATGTTGCACTGGGGAGTTTAGTTTATGTTAACTCTTTTACCTGAATATAAAATAACAGTTAGAAAGGGAAAAAATAAGCAATTTTTAATTAAACAATACAGGTGATATTGAGCAAACAAAATAAAAGAGATTGCTTCCCAATGTGCATGGGTAAGATATGACATACATGTGCAAAATTAAAATCTTGTTCATACATTAACAGACGAAAAATATATCTGCTACAAAAGCTGTAGAATATAATCAAACCATTTTAAGCAAAAATGTAATACATTTAGATATAAAACATTAAATAGTTAATACACAACATAACTAAAACTTTTATTGGAGTTCTTTTATATTTAACCTCCCTCCATTTGCACATTTTTTAAAAATTTTTATTTATTTATTTTTTTAATTCCTCTAGGAGTTTTAATGTTCATCACATACTTTTGGTTTTCTGATCATTCAAAATAGTTCAAGTACATCTATCTGCACTTCTGAAGGTGAAAGGGCTGAAGATTTAGTTTATATGTATGTACACATAAAATAAGAGAGGGCATATAGGCAACTGATATTCTATAAATAGTACACTTAATACCTAACGCAATGATGGTAAACCTTTCATAAGGTTCAATAAGGTTCAAATAGGTTTTTGAAAAGGAAAATTAAGGAGTTGTCAATGACTTCACTGAGAGAGAAAATTACAGTTAACTTGCAATATTGATTACCCTCCTTATTTGTAAAATTTCACAGGAAGTTTCTTCATTTTTGAAATTTTTACACAATATTTTCTTAGAATCTTTAAATAACCACTTCAGTCAAACTAACACTGAAGTAATACCTTAATCAGTAGATAATAATCCTTTCATAAAAGCGTTATTTAAAATATGAGAACCCCAACTACAAGTATGCAATGCATGTGCATTAGCAGTTCCAAACTATTAGTACCTGCATACTACAAACTCCTTTTCAAAATCATTTTGTGCATCTTTATAAAGACTCTAAATGACAGATCGTCCATCTACTATATGTGAAAAAGCTTTGAAAGAACAATTGAACTTTCCACAAAATTCCTTGAAAATACCTTTTGAAATATAATGTCTCTCTCTCTCTCTCTCTCTCTCTAACACACACACACACACACACAAAAAAAAAAAAAAAAAGAGAGAGAGAGAGAACAAAATTAAAACTAGTATTTTGCTGAAACTTCATTTTGTAATGGGTCAGACAATATAATTTTTTGGAAATGCTACTTACTTTCACTTTTAGGGATTTATTTCAAATTACGCTGCTGTTAAAAATTATAATCTTTTTAAAATTTAAGGACCCAACATGAAAATTACGAACTTTAAAGGTTCTTAAAAAAGAACCACTTAAAATTAAGTTACTTTTAAGGCGTTATAAATTCTGTTTTAAAGAAGAGGGTCAAATTTTGTTCATTAATTTTTTAATCTAGCTTGTGGACCACTAAATCAGTGGTCTCACTTAGAAAAATGTGTGATAAAAATGGTACCAATAATTTGATAACACTGAAATTTGGAACAGCAAACTTTGCAAAATAAACCCCTCTTCTTTTTATTTCATTTTTAAAATGCTCTAAAGATTTGTTTTCTTTCTGTGAAAAAACTATGCCCTCATTTCTTCATCAATTGAAATGCTGCATTTTCAATACAACTTTTGAAAATGCCCTTTTACACAGTAGATACATGAAGTGATTATTTTGTTACAAATTATACATATTAGGAAATTTTCTTTCTCAAACACAGTGTAGTTATGAAAGCACTCTGCTTGATAGGGTCTAGATTTTGTATAGTTTTTTAATTTCTTTTATAAGTGCTGACATAGAATGGAGCTGCAGATAAAAATATTTATATTTAGAATAAAATAATTTTAGAAAAAATGTTTTATTAATTGTATTTGTTATACATATTTCAAGGCTTTCATTTCAAGACTATGAACTGGTATATCCTTGTTTTACAGTGTAACAAATATGAGATGTGTTCGACTGTGATGAGTTACACACAGGTGAAATAATATACTAAAAAATTAACTAGCTATTAACCATTTGGAAATAATTTTTTCATAAATACAGTTAAACTTCTCCAAGCGGCCACCCTTCTAAACGGCCAATTTTTCACGGCACAGATTTTTCTATTCATAGACCTAATGGTAAAATAACCTGTATCAGCAGCCACCCGACCCCCTCTAAACAGCCACCATGTGGGATTGCATGTTTCATTTTTTGGGAAATTCTACTTGCTCCATGCTTAATTTTGAGCGAAAAAACTTAAGGTCAGGTTTATGGTTAGATATAACACAAAGGAATAACTTGAGAAGTCCATTCCTGTGGTCATCCCCTTTCTAAGAAAAATTAAATTTGTTGTCTTTTTTGTATTCTTCCCACACCCTTCAGATAGGGAATCCCTATTACACCATTCAAAGGAACTGAGGGAGGAACTGGACAATCAAGCAATGAAGATGTCCTAGGGCCTCTGTTTAGAATTCAAATTGGTAAAGTTAAGGAAAAATTGCACCTCTGTCATTCAGACCAGTTTCATTTCATTAGTGATATGAGTTGCAATGATGTCCAAATGCGTTTTTCTAAATCTCGAGCAGAGCATTGAAGTTCTGCATGAATATGAGAATGGCAGATCGACAAGAAAGTTAGCTAAATTATTTAACTGCGGAAGAACGAAATCAATAAAGTCATTAAAGAAAAGAATTTGAGTTTGAAGAAGTGCGAAGACTTACAGAACAAACAGAAACAAATTGTAGCATTAAAAAAAAAAAAAAAAAAAGTGAAGAAGCATGAAATAAAGTACTATTTTTTCTTTAGTTAAGTTTTAAATTTCATTT
The DNA here is from genome assembly GCA_032207245.1 of Pardosa pseudoannulata. NCBI lineage: Eukaryota > Metazoa > Arthropoda > Arachnida > Araneae > Lycosidae > Pardosa > Pardosa pseudoannulata. The sequence goes on along the minus strand of CM063509.1, from coordinate 11,685,674 downwards.
ACATATGGAATATATGTCAGACTTGTTTATATATGTATTATAGTAATTATCTTATAATAGTAAATAAAACCCTTCAGAGCGGCCAAATATTCTTGGCACAGAGTGGTGGCTGCTCAGAGAGGTTTCACTGTATTTCCAAGTAGAATATAAACATTTATATCTTTATTTAAACATTTTTGATTATAATAACTCTTATGATTAAAAAAATAAGCTCATAAAAAAGAACAAGTGGAATATTTAAAAAGCCTTTGTGGCTTAGTGTCCGGTATGCAGGTCATAAGTTTGCTATCACTGACAAAAAGAAATAAACCTTAATGTATTTTACTATAACAGAATAAACAGAATACCTGAAAAATATTTGGCATTAAATCAGTGAAATGAACCCTTTGTAATTCATTTGTCTTTTGAAGCTGATTGGCATAGTCAGTTTTACTGTCTTCACATGACCGATTCTTTTGCTGGGCATGTAAACGAGCCTGCACAAAATGATTAATAAGATTAATAAAAATATAAAGATAAGCAAAGACAAATGTATATAAATTTTAATTTATTTTATATAAAAATGAATACCCTCCATAAAAAATATTTTTCTATGGCAACAACTCATACAGAAAAACAAAAATACCTTTGAGTACTAAAAAAAAAAAACTAAAACATTCATTATGTTTTCACAGCTAAAGATAACAATTTTTTATACAAATGGACTCCGCTTAATGTGATCAGTTTGGGACAGCATGATTTTGATAACAATAAACGATATGCAAAATTAGATCAATTTACCCTCTTTTAATTTACACATACTAAATTTCAAAATAAAATTAAAAAACTCACCTTATATTTATGTATATTATCCTTTAAAACATAAGAATTGTATACATAATGAAAAAAAATTGATCCACTGTTGACTGCCTACAATATTTTCTACAAAGCTAATTGATAAATTGATTGTAATCATGTTTTTTAAAGTCATTGGAGCAGTGTTGTACTCCACGTTTTAACACCTTAAATGCTATTCAGAGAAATATTTCACTGCACTACAGCATTGCGCTGACTCATTCTTGGTAACCTGTCATAACAATTTAAAATTTCAATCTTTTGTTTTAATGTTAAATCATTTGGCTTCCTGGCTTTCATATCGACAAGCTGCATGTAACCGAGCAAGGCATAAAATATGAATACTCTCCTTCTAAGTTCTTAAGAATGTGTTGCCTTCTGCTTATCGGACAACCATTGACCACCAGCAGGATGTGCGTAATTCTGAAAATTCCAGGAATGTGTAATTTTCCACTACTTTGTTCATTCTCTATTTCTCCAAGTGGGAGAGGGAGAATTCTTGGAAATTAAAACAAAAGAGAAGGGAAAGAAAAGATTGGGTTAATCTGGAATACATTATGAATATCCCTTTGTCAGTTAAAATGAGGTTCGAAAACTGATAACATTAACCAGTGTAATCATGGTAAGTGATAATTTTAACATACAAATGAATCGAGAAAATTAGGACCAAGTGATTTCAATACAATAAGTGATTGATAACATTAACCGTGATCACATTAAGCGGAGTCTACTGTATATATCGTAATAGAGAAAACAAACATCTTCAATTGAATAAAAAGTATACAGAAGTTTGAAAAGTAGTAAAATCCTACTTGCCACTAAAACTATATTTTATGGTAGGGTTAAATGCAACTTTAAGGTATAATTATTTAACTGTTTTTTACAAAACTATAGTTGACTTATTTTCTTAATTATACTTATTTCATACAATAATTATGCATTTAAATCTTACTATTAAAAAAATAAAATACTGATGATTTTTTTAAAATTAAAAATGTACATTACAATTACATGTGTGAGGGTTGAGCTTACTATTCCACATATTTGAAAGTATTTTTTTCATGTATGTGGCAACAACATACCTTCCAATATTAGTCACAATCCACATAGTATGCATTACACTGTTAAACTTGTTTAGGGAATATATATTGTAAAAAATTGTGAAATTTTATTTTTTAGCACTCATGCATCATTTGATCATTACTTTGTATTTTTTGTTATTACTAACCTACAGCAGTTGGAGAGTATGCAAAAGCATATTTAGCTACGAATGGTAAATTAAGAAGCATTGTATTCTGCGTGAGTGAAGATTTGTATTGTTCCAGGGTTCTCAATTTTTTCAAGACAAAAATTAAGGACCCTTTAAGGACTTTCTAAGGACCAAAGAAACTTGAAATACATGGCCTAACGACATAAACCCTATTTCCTAAGGAACATATTTTAATTATGAACCAGACAAAGCATGTTCTATAAATGCCCCACAATATTTCAGATATAAGTTTTTAAAAATATCTAAAAATTAATATAAGATAAACCTATTTGACAAAAATATTTTGAAAAATGTACATCTAAAGTTTTTTGAGTGATCAAATTAAAAATAAATTGTGAATAAAATACAATATTATAAACAGTACTTTCTGAGTGTTTAAAAATGACTGATATATATATATGTGTGTGTGTGTGTGTGTGTGTGTGTGTGTGTGCATGTCTGTATATATACTAGCTGATTATACCTAACGTTGCCTGGGAAAAAAGAAAGTTTTAGACTTTTCTATTACATTCAATGCAAAGAAAATTAAACTTCCATAAGTAACTGCAAGCAGCCGAACGATGGCCGAACGGTTAGGGTGCTGACCTTCGGAACCGGAGTTCGTGGGTTCGAATCCCACAGTGGCATGGATGTTCGTAGCCGTTCGGAATCGGCTTTAAGCAGTAGGTCCCGGTCTCGTTAGCCCTCGTGTTGCAAAAAGTAGACCGTAGCACTCCAAACCAAACCAAACCAAACCATAAGTAACTGAAATATCTACCCCCCCCTTCATGCTTCATTTAATTAAACTCTGCATGAATGTTAGCTATTAGGAAAAGGCAGCTGACTTTATAAACCTTTTCAGTATGCGAAGGATTATTTATTTGTCAAAAGAGTTTTCTATTAATAAACTAAAAGTATTTTCATAATATTTTAAGGATATCAAGGAAAGGAATTTTGAATTACTACAGAAATACACTGAAAACATATATGCATTTGAGAATTTTCTTTATTATTAATACTGCATTTTGGCTAGAATATGTAAAAGAATGTTATGAACATTAACAAATATTTTATATATTATTTGGCAAGTACTTATCACCTGCACTGATGTTCTTAGAACTGGTTTGGGGCAAGTTAAACTCCAACTTACAAAACCAGAAAGTTTGGAGAGTACGGCGAAAACTGATAGGAAATCATAGGACGACGTATAAATTGATCAAGTTCCAATTTAAAAATTAAGGAGTTTTTAAAGACCTTTGGCAAAAATTAAGTAGTTTTAAGGGCCCTTAAAAATGAAAGCTAAAATCAAGGAATTCTTAAGGACTTTTAAGGACTGTGGGAACACTGTGTTCCAATTTTCAACACCTTGGGTCTCTTGTAAATATAGAATACCATTAAATTAAACATCTTTAAAGCATCTTCACAGCAAGTTTATTTAATTTCAGTTTGAATTATTCTCTCAGAAGCTATTATAAAGTTCAAACATTTTAATTGAGACAACATAACTTAAAATAAGATTTAAACCAAAAATCTTTGAAGATTTTTTTCTACGGCTCAGAATTGGAAAAGTTATGTTAAAACAAATACAAATACAAAAAAATCCTTTGAATTACCTATAATTGATAAGTCCAAATAAATAAACAGTTATTAAATATATTATCAAAATAAGGGAAAAAAAAAAAAAACCATACACCAACTGACTTACTTTTTCTACATCTGCTCTAGATAAGTTTATATCAGCATCTATCTTTACAAATGTGTCATTTGCTTTTTCTGCTTCTTTGAAGGACTTTTCATATGCCCTTTTATTCTACACAAAATAAAAGAGGAAAATAAGGGATCTTAAATAACAAAAAAGGGAATAACACAAATATACTTTAATCACATAATTAGGATTAAAATCTGGAATGCATAGAGTTGCAAAGAAAGTGAAATAAAAAGTACTTCAGTTAAGATATGAAATTATAAGAGAAATTACCTTGTCTAATAAATTTCTGGAATTCTGAAGATTAGTTTGATGTTTCTGGGCTTCATGCAGATGCTAATAAAAAAAATAAGTTAATTACAGGGTTATCTAAAGGCAAGATTATAAAACAAACTTTTGTACTAGTTTATGTTTCCTATGAGAAATTAAAAAATTGTATTTATTATTGATTTTTAAGAACAGAATCAAGCAATATTACCTTCGCCTTATAGCTAGTAAAAAAGGATGATATGCACAATGCAACAATTCAGTTGGCCAGACATTATGTTTATCATAATAAACCAGCAATGAAACACAGATTTTTTTAAAACAATTTTTTAAGATTGCATTTTAACAACTGAAATGTTAGTAGACAATTTTTAAGAAAATTATCAAAACTATTTAAGATTACTGTAGTCATTTCAATGTTGATGGAAATTAAATACCAACAATACCATTTTTTTTGCTTTATTTATTTATTATTATTATTATTGTTGTTGTTGTTATTTTTTAACAAAGGGATGAATAACTTTCCTGGCAGATTTAAAAGAGGAATTATTATTATTATTATATATATATTTAGGATTTTTTATTAGTATACATTTCATATTTAAAAAAATTATATCTGCCAGTCACCTAGCACAGTGGTTCTTAACCTTTTTAAGCCGCGACCCAAATTTCAGAAATATGTTCATGTCGCGACCCAAAAAAAGTCAAAACTTTTTCATTGCTTTATTTTAGAGCGTATTTTTAAAAAATCTTCAATCCTACGATGAGGATTTTTTTTAACTTTCAAATTTTTTATTTATTTTTTTAATAATAAAGATAAACAAAAGTACTTTTCGATCCAAGGAAAATTTAATTAATAATCAAGTGTTTTTAATAATTTTTATTGACCAAATTAAAATATATTTATAACTTTTTGAAAATAATTGACATTTTAACTTATTCCTAAAAAAAAAGAAATATCAATATATATGTTAAATTTTTAAAATTTTAAATGCAAGTCATACAGTTTTAATGAGAACCTTATGCTTGATTACATTTTGAAAGATCTTCAAACCTCGGTTGAATGCTTGTCAAGGAGCACCTTATATCTATTTCAGGATTTAACTTGTTCTAGGAGGTGTTGGTATTACTTATTATTTGGTGTATTACTAACTTTTTTGGTTCGACTCAGCGCGACCCAATTTTGGGTCGCGACCCATAGGTTAAGAACCGCTGACCTAGCAGACAAAGCATGCTGCTATTAAATTATTTATCGTATTCCTATCTTATCTTTTACAGGTATTACAAAATTCTTATTAATTTATTTAAAAAATTATATCTGCAAGTCACCTAGCAGACAAAGCATGCTACTATTAAATTATTTATCGTATTCCTATCTGATATTTTTTAAAGGTATTATAAAAATCTTATTAATTTATTTAAAATGTAAACAGTTCAACAATTTGCCAAATTTCTCTTCACCACCCCAATTTATTTCTTTGTTTAAAATTTTTAATCTATACTGATTTGTGTACATATATCATCACACAAGAAATCACAACAAAAGAAAAAAGAAAATAATATCAAACCTTTTTTCTTTCCTCTTTCAGCTCCCTGATTAGATCAGAAATTTCTTTTATTATCTGACCTGAATATGTTTCTAATATCAATTCATGTTGGCCAGCAATGTCATTGATTTCATTGAGCATTTTAGTAAATGCGATAGAAGATGAAAATCTGAAAATAATTTTGGTATTTCAAATACGTTTAAAATATGTATTAAAAATTATAAAACAATTATTCTAAAGCATTATATGCAAAAAACAAATGGCTGAAATTCAAAGTAAAAGTTAATCAAATTACATACAGCTTAACTTTCTCAACCATGTATAAAAAATACAATGAGGTTAATTTAAATCCAATTCATACATTACAGAATTTTAATATATATCAATAGCTAATCAGATAATCAATCAAATCAATAAAGAAACAAAATTTGGATTCTGCTTAGAATTTTCAATAGTTTACTTATGTAGGTTAAATAAACATATAGTAATATGTTAAAAAAGTTTAGAGTGTATTGTTTATAACAAAAATTTTATAATCTTGATTCAAATTTTTAAAATTTTAACTCTTAAACTTTTAAAACTTACTTATCATCCTCTTCCTTCTTTTTTGGTTGATGATTTTTTACAAGTTTTCTATAAAAAGAAAATGAGATATTGAAATTTTAATATAAGAAGCACATTTAGCATGAATAGAAACACTAAACCAAGCATCATTTCAAAAATTATTTCTAATTTTTTAAAATGATAAAGTTATTTATTTTTTTAAATATTCTTTTAATATTTTAAATAATAAAATTTACCAAAGAAAAGGTGTTAAGTAAATTAAAAATATGTTATTTGAAATTTGTAATTATGCATAGACAAAAAACAAATTAGATACAAAGAAACATTAAAAAAGAGAGGGAGAAAACAGTGCAAGTCCACTATTTTTGTAAGTGGTGGGGATACTAACAACATAATCAAAACACCCTATTCAGTAAGTGCAAAGTTCCATTATCACTAATTAGTATTGTTCACTAAATATTGCACAAGGACAAAATGCAAGAGTCAGGAATCCTAAAAATTAGGTTAACAAAACATTGTCCCTTCCCTAATGCCTTTAGAGATGTAAAAAACCCAGATTTTTGAAGAGGTGGGAATAAACCCGGGAATTTTGGGGAATAAATCCGGAATTCTGGGAACTTTGGGAAGAAATCATTTTAACAATGTTTACATTTATTTTTTTCAACAGTGGCTATTTAAGAACTAGCATATTATTTTTAAGAGATTTTTTTTCCTTTTGGCAATATATATATATATATATATATATATATATATATATATATATATATATATATATATATTCAAGAAATAATAGCAATGAGCATTTAAATGACTTTATAGTAGTGCTTATCTAATTAATTACTCTGTTAGGCTTCTCAAACACATAACTAATTGCTTCAATTTTAATAGCTAATATAATAATTATATACATTATTTTAGATCATTATTTATTATGTAAATTGCTTTATGCTAAATTTCCCCCCCCTTCTTTTATAATATAAAATTAACTATCTTTAAATTTAAAATAACAGTTTATTATTTTTTGTAATGCATATATCATTTACAGATGCAATCAAATGACACTGTTGCATTTTGTGTCCAATTCCTACACACACATTATATATATATATATATATATATATATATATATATATATATATATAGAGAGAGAGAGAGAGAGAGAGAGAGAGAGAGAGAGAGAAAGATGTTATACAAGAAAAATGATTTATGGGTTTTGTGACACTACAGATTATTGCCTAATATTTATGTAATAATAAAAATATTGGATATGTCTCAAAGGAAAAATATACTCATACTTTCATGCCAAACATGATACCTTGCCAAATATAGTTAGTTAATCCCAATTATTCAATTTTTTTTCATAGCATATAATAGTTAAATTTTGGGAAAATATCAACTTTTGAGGCCTACAACAAAGACAGAAAAAAATGATGGTTGTCATTGTGTCATAGGAATTGGAGACTTCAAAATTCCCATGTTTTGGAAATTTTCAAAATTCCCTTCCCAAAAAACCCAGATTTTTCCCACTGTTCACAACTTTAAATGCCTCATAATAAATATAATCCTCTTGGAAACAAATTATTCCTTTATAAACTTTAGAAATTGAGTTGTTTGGTTGTCCAGATCAGTGTTGAGATACAGATCAGAATTCTAAAAATATAAGGTGTTCTTATTTCACACATAAATCAATTATGAATATGCAATATATGTACAGGTACAATTAAAGTTTAAAAATATCTTTTATTTAAAAATGATGAATAATCATAAGAATTATGTTCAGTCTTCAGATCAAAAACTTTGGCATCCCTCTTACAATGCAAAAATGGCCTATAACATGTTACACACAAAATTAACAAATACTTAAAAAAAAAAAAAAAAAAAAAAAAAAGTTTATGGCAGTATTAAGACGTCAAAATTTCACAGGGTTCCCACCATTTTCCTAGAACAAAAATGATTATGATACAGATAATGAAAGTTCAATAGATGCCCTACAATATTTCAGAATTAAGTTTTTATAAATACCTAAAAATTAATATAAGTAAGAGGCATCTATTTGACAAAAACTAATTTTGAAAAATGTACATCTAAAGCTTTTTGAGTGATCAAACTAGAAATAAATTGTGAATAAAAACAACATTATAAACAGTACTTTCTGAGGGTTTAAAAATGACTGATTGATATATAATATATGTGTGTGTGTGTATACTAGCTTATTATACCTGACGTTCCCTGGGAAAGAAGAAAGTTTTAGACTTTTCTATTACATTCAATGCAAGAAAAATTAAACTTTCATAACTAACCGAAATATCTACAACACCCCCCTCCCGAATATCCATGCTGTGCTTAATTAAAATCTGCATGACTGTTAGCTATTAGGAAAGGGCAACTGAGTTTAAACCCTTTCAGTAGGCAAAAGATTATTTATTGTCAAATAATAAGTAACTAAAAAAACTGTCCCATAAGAAAACCGATAGGAAATCCTGAGACGACGGTGGATGGTGTTGATGGAGAAATTGATCACATTCCAATTTAAAAATTAAGGAGTTTTTAAGGACCTGTGACAAAAATTAAGGAGTTTTAAGGGCCCTTTAAAATGAAAGCTAAAATTAGGGTGTTCTTAAGGACTTTTAAGGACTGTGGGAACCGTGTTTCATTATAAAAACATTGGCATATTATAAAAGCAGAATACCAAGTTGTTAGTTTATAATTGAAATAATCTTAATGGCTGTGTATCATAGCAAAATTCTAAAATTTAAAAACCATTCAAACCTAAACAGGAAGAAATATTTATTAAGGTTCATCAAAATCTAAATACCTTTTATAATAAGAGAAGCATATAGAAAGATTAAAAGACACGAACAGAATAAAATATTAGTTTAATGAAACTGAATGTGTAATAGCACTACATAATGACTAGACATAAGTGATGACTAGACAATGTTTTGGATAGTATTAAAGCATAAAATGTGAACAACTAAAATAAAAGTAAATGAGAGATAAGATCAACTGGAAGAAAATTTTGGAGCAAAACAAAGCTCAAAAAGCTGGGCTTGACTAAAGAACTGGGTTTCCCCGCCAACTTGGCGATAATGGTTTAAGTATGATCGCCTAACATTTTATATTGATTTGATCTCACCGTGTTCAAGCAATCTGTATCAATATTATAATTTATATATTTGCATCCCACTCTTCTTGTGTAACTCTTTTTTTATAAATTAAAAGTGTGCAATGCTTAAAAAAATTATGTATAACAAACCATTAATGGTTCACTATGGCTGATTTTTAATAATTTGGAGCCTTTGCATTTGTAAACTGTTAAGGGGCTAATTGCCCATAAATATAAATGTCCAGTTTTCAAGTCGTTTAATTAAGTAAGAATATATAATTGTATTACGATGGCACACTGCGCATTCATTAAAGTTGCCAGAAAAACCAAGAAATACAATGTTTGGATGGATTGCCTTTGTGTTTTATTAAATATTGCCAACATTTTCACCAAATTTGCCGAGGGGAACCCAATTCTTAAATAGACCCAAAAGCTGTAGTACTAGAGAAAAAGAAGAAAAATTAATGCAGATTAACTGTTATATCTTTTTCTATTGTTATGCACGTTAAAAAGTTACAGTACCTTAGTTTTGAAGCATATTCAGACTCTATTGAACACCTCTCTTTCAAGAAAGAACCATATTTATCTAAAAATTCAATCCCTCTAAGAGTATGTTGGCCTATGTTTTCATACTGGTCCTGAAAGTAAATAAATGGCATTTGATTAAAATACAGTAAAAATAATATATATATGCAACATATCATTTGATACAAGCAATAAATTTTATACTTTTCACCGGATTTATATCACTTTTGAGCTTGTAGTGCATTCAAAATAATTCAAATATCTAATAAAGAATCACCTACTCATAGCCCTCATAAATAACTACACAGAAAACACACATTAATAATAAATCTATGCAGATTACAGAAATTAAATATAACAAAGAAGCATGTCTTTATAAAACATTTTTTCCTGTATTTAACTGGTAATAAAAACTAGAGGCAAATTCAAAACTTTACAGATGTGAGAGTTCACATACAGGGTTGAAAAAAAAATCACGATTTTTTTTTTTAAATCAAAAAAATCTGATTTATTTGATTTAAATCAGATTTGATTTTTTTTTCTGAATTCTAATTTTAATTATTGTTGTGTTTTTATGTTTTTTTGCAATATACATAGAATAGTTTTTATATGAAGTAACATCTTATCTATCTAGTATATTCTACACACTGATTACCTAAAATTAAATATATAAATTTTAATCTAAATACATTCCATTATTTTGTAATTAGATAGTCCAAACTAAATAAGATGTCAATTTAAAGAACAAATTAAATATTCATTTAATGTAAACTATTTATTTTAAAAACATAAAATCACAATTATTTCAATATTTTTTAAGCAATGAATTATGGATTTAACTGTTTCAATAAAAACACTAGT
>CM063509.1:11667516-11670016 GCA_032207245.1 Pardosa pseudoannulata | reverse complement strand
TCGAAATGATCGTTAAGTTCTTCCCAATTTTTATGCCACAGTAATTAATGGATTGGTTTGGTTTGGAGTGCTACGATTTACTTTTTGCAACACGAAGGCTAATAAGACCGAGACACACAGCTTAAAGCCGATTCCGAACGGCTACGAACATCCATGCCATTGTGGGATACGAACCCACGAACTCCGGTACCGAAGGCCAGCACCCTAACCAATCGGCCATCGTTCGGCCAGTAATTAATGGAAGTAAAGGAATGAAACTATCATTTTCACTACACCCTGGAGGTAGATAGAATTTGTGTTTAATACCGGTGATAAAATTTTCATGGCAACAAAAAATGATCGAGGATTCAATTTAAAATTATCACACATGTACCTAATCCATTACTTAAGCCAAATATAAAAGAAAATTATTGACGTCCTATCTAAGTTCAGTGATAAAACGGATGAAAATAATGCAGACGATATTTCAATAATTTAAAATAAAAAATTATTAAATGAGGTGGAATAACGTCATAATGATAGCAAAAAAATGTGGTTTTCATCTATTTATGTGATAAATTGAATCGCCTGCTCTTAACAGGGGAAAATAGGGCTCGAAATAATGGCATTAAAAACTCGAAAAGGGGTGGATTTGGAACGTTTTAAAGAAGACAGTATTTTTCTCTGTGTTATGAAGCCACAGACTAGGTGGAAGAGGGAGAATTTTCAAACATTCAAACAACGAATGAAAAGAAAGGATGGCTCCGAAGCCATCGTCCGCCAAGGCTATTTTATCGTCTGCCGCCATCGACCACGATAAGCCATACCCCCTCCAGACGGTGGTAATGGCTTGCAGTGGACCACAGTGTGGAGGGGCCTTAAGATATATTTCCAATAAGGCCCGTTTAGACCCACCTTATGTGAATAAATATTTGAAACCAGTCTACCAATATGGACACTTAAAATTAGTTATTATACAATTTATAATATATGTTTTATATTACGTATTATTCATTTTATAATCGAGAATTGACACATGTTATATATGCATACTCATGAGTAATGCAGAATATGTAAAGATTATTATAATAATTCAGAATAAAACAAAACAAAATTCATTTTTATAATTCATTTACTGGATGCACTGAATTTTCACATATTTATGCTCTATTTGGATGCCATGCATAATTCCAATCTAAATTTCACCTGCAGAAATAGAACGCTGTAATTTACAATATTCAGGAAAGAAAAATAATAAATTTCTAGGTCCATGCTATTTTGTGAACCACAATTCAGTACTCGTACTATTTAGTACTGAACGCATTATCCTGAAACGCGGAAGAAAAGAAAAATGGAATAAATACATCGTGGCAGAAGCCGAAAATTTTCATAGCGCAGTATGATGAGTAAGGCAACTTAACTGCAGTCAAGAAAGCATGTCCGACAAAGCATGCGAAATAAATTTCCAATTCAAATATAAACAGAGGCGGTGTATTTCAGGCACGTCCTAAAAAGGCACAATCAAAACATCTTGTTTAAATTTAATTTTTTGATGGGTCATGTAATTTCTTGCTTGGGTTTCTTACTTGGCTTTTAGTTTTCAATTCCTACTATTAGTTCACATTCTCCCTCTCTCTCTATATATTAATATATCTTGTTCAAAATTTTAATCTTTAATAAATTATTTTTTATTCGTCCACTCAAGTTCAAATACATGTTTTTTAAACATGTAATGGGTGACACATGATGTTAACACAGTTTTTTCAAATATTAATTCATTAATAAAATTTTATTAATTGTCAACTGGATTACATTTTTGCAACTGCATGTGCATGGTTCATTTTTAAAATTCAAACATTCTTATTATACTGTATAAGCATTTTAAATCGCATGAACTTGTTAGTGTAATATTTTGTTTAACTGCACTACTATTTTTATTGCTTATTAAAAGAAAAGTCACTTCTACGTACAAAAGATATTATATATTAAAATTAAAACCATTTAAAACTATTTTTAACAATTCTGACCACTTCTGACCATTTTTGGAAGGTTAAAACCACTTTTATCCAGTGTCCTGGTCAGTGGCGTAAGCAAACTTTTTCAAAGGGGGGGGGTTATAATTTTCAAGGGGCGTTCATAATTCTAAAAAATAATAGCCCGCATAATTTCTACTAAAATTTTTATTTTTGCCATTTTGTCTGACCTCAAGGGGGATGTTTAAACCCCTCCCCCCTCCTTGCGTAAGCCCCTGGTCCTGGTCAAAATTATTACAACCTTGTTTAAAAGATTCAAAAAATGCCCCCCCCCTCCAAAAAAAAAAAAAAATTGAATTTTTTGAAGGTTTAACCCTCTTGCTGTGCAACCCGCGATTTCCACGGACAACATAGATGTAACAAAATTTGCGCAACCCGCGATTTCCGCGGGCATGCATTTTAGCCGTCTATTTAGCTGTGCAACCTGCTCTTTCCCCGTTTATGCTTTCATTTTGGCTTTACTGTGATTTTTAATTGTTTATTTAGCT
>CM063509.1:11652516-11662516 GCA_032207245.1 Pardosa pseudoannulata | reverse complement strand
GAAAAAAATCCTCTCTAACGAGTAGTCTTTTCGTCCGAAAAGATCCAATTTCTGCGGTCATATGAACCTAAACCGTACTTAATATTTAATAATCCATTTTTTAAAAAAAGCCTATTCCCAACAACAGCTTACCGCAGAGCTGTTTATTAACGTCCCACCTAGAACTGAGCCGCATAATAGCACTCTGTACATAACAAAGATCTATTCCAAGAAGGCAACATTATCACTCAGAAGTGAAACGAACGGTGAAATTGTCATAATCCACACAAGAATTAATCTCATTTCCACAAAGTCGTTCGCAGAAAAGGGGAAACCATTACGCTTTTCTCACTTGGAAATAGAACATTATGGCTGTCATTATATCACTAGGAGAGAGAAAAAAAAAGAGCAATTCTAGTTAAGAGAGTTGTAAATCGAACCCCATGATCTATTCACTCATTTATTTATTTTTTCATAGCTTCTTACATTTTCAAAATTGAACGTTGACACGCCGAGAGTTTTCAATCATCTTAATATAAAAATTAATGGGGTGGAGATCAGGGTTGGCTTCATTTACCCAACCCGAAAAAACCCGGGCGGGTTTTTAAAAAAAAAAAACCCGCTTGAAAAAACCCAAGTAGGTTTTTTCAAAATTGGGTTCTCAAAATCTTTATTTAAAATTCCACATATTTAACTAATAATAAATATATTAAATTAAATCTATAATAAATATTACATATTTCATCTTTGACAATGATCCTAGAATTTTTTTTTAATTTGAGAGGGTATAAACTGCTAGAAAAAACAAAAACTTAAAAACTTTTCAAGGAAAAATAGTTATCTGTATAACAAATACAATAAAAATCTAAATTAAACAAAATTAATAAGAATACACACACACACACACACACATATATATATATATATATATATATATATATATATATATATATATATATATATATATATATATATAAAACTCTATACTTATTTTTGTTCCAAATTTGTTTTATAAACTTACTAAATCATTACAGAAAATAATGTAAAGAAATTTTATATATATATTTCTTTTTTACTAAATGTTATTTTTCCGATAAAAAAAAAGTTAAATTTGAGGGGAGGGGTTGACTCAGTCCGATTTCAGATCCCTCCCCCCCCCCAAGAAAAACAATAAATCGTGGCAAGGGCCCTGGTGTTATGGTGTGAAGCAGCTCCGAGACGAGCGACATGCTACGTCGCTCCCAACAAACTTGTGAATGAAGAAGCACTGAGCATCTGAGTAGGGCGACGCCGCTGTAGGTTACGGTCAAGAATCCGGATACCTGAAATGACGTCACAGGCGAAAACAAGTATGCATGTCTGAGTGAAATGGTAATGGCTCTGCAATTAATGACTAGCCAGGGAACCAAATACTTTGCGCTGAGGCTCAATATTTATGAAATGAAATCTGTGATAAAGCACTTCTTATTAATAGAGGAAAGTTTAGTGGCTGACCGCGAATTTAAAAGATTTGCGGTAAAAGACTGGCGCCCGGATGAAAAAGGTTTCCGACTTGTACCCACGTGTCACTCGGTGTTTATCCGTAAAATAATTTTAATGCAGTAGAACAAGGGTTCACATACTTTATACCCGTTCAGGGCCTGATAATCGCATGGGCACTTGGAGCACAAAAATTTAGTCGAGTGCTTGAAACACATATTAAGTTAGGAAAAATTTCAAACTTACGCTACCATCGTTAAGTTTTAATAAATTATTGTACGAGGTAATTTGGTCTTTAAATACTAAATTTAATAAGTTCCAGAACTCTTCAATGAAAATAATTGTTATTTTGATATTGTATTAAACCTCCGTTTCCCTGAAGCTCAGGACATGGAGAGTTCCGTCTCGTGCAAAACGGCGTTTGTTCTGGCATTCCTCGATTGTCCCCCCCACACACACACACAGAAACAATCCGATATCGACCATTGTCTGAGATTTTGACATCCGTTGTATATCGGGTATTAATCTGTTGTGTCTGCAGTGTTGCACAACTTTGAACTTAGTGTAGAGAGAGAGGCATTGTTCGCTGCCAATGCCATGAGCATGGTAAGATACTCCAAGGCAGTGTTTTCATTTTGGGATTCAGAATAGAATGTTCAGCGAGAAGGATGTCCTGGAACACAGCCTAACACAACTGTATGTCGCTCAAATCATTCACTAAAACTAGACCAATAACATCCCGGAAAGGGTTAAATATTTCTATCTCTTTTACAGTCTTATACAAGGGTGCCCAAGCTTTTCAGAGTCGTGGCACATTTTTAAAATTATATAATCCTATACTATAATACGAGGAATGGTTGTCAAGTCGAAAATCGCCCCAGAATTAATAAACTGTAGTAAACTTGGGGATCTGGGGTTTTTGGTCACGAGAAATTGATTGGCATCGGTTTTGACGCGCTAAGGTCACGTAGTTCGGCGCTACAGATAGGGCCGGGTTCGAACCCCGGTGCGGGCAAACTTTTTTCTCATGCGTCCAAACCAAGTGAAAATTGGTACCCGGGGGTTTTCGACCACGAGGAATCGATTGGCTGTAGTTCTGACGAATTAATAATAATAATAATAAAAGTCTTTATTGATTTGTCTTTATTCCTTGATATCGGTTTCCATTTTTATTTTCTATCAACTCTAAATATTAAATTAATGTAGCAAAGTATATATAACACATAAACGATATAGTAAAAAAAAAAAAATAATGCAAACAAAAATTTTGAAAACCAAACACAAAAAATTAAAAAATAATGCTTCACTAACGTGCCGAAACAACCTCGCCGTTCAATTTCCAAAGCCACACTAAACACAGAGCATATAACTTATCAAAGTCCGTCGCCGCGTTAGTGCGTCGTCGGCATACCAAGAGGTGCCGCTCTGACGCGCCAGTGCGTCGGTGGCAGCGAACGTGTTAAGGAACTGATTTCGATTTCAAATCACCGTCAACAAAGTTCGACATTTCAACATTCATCAGATTTCAAGCTACATTTTCAACATGCAGAACGCACCTCTACATGAAATGCTTCAACGAGCCGGAATTTTGGAACAACAAGCGATCAACTCAATTATACCCGCAAATGGACAACTAGAAGATACCGTCATTGTCAGAATGCTTCTCCATTCAACACACTTCAATCTTTACACTGCTCACTTTGTACCATTTCTTTAATTGTATAATTTTTTGTTATCAATTACATTTTATTTTCTATGACTTTTCAAACTTTACCTTTGTATAGAATAGTTCCCTTTCCAAACAACTTTGTTTAGAATAGTTTACAATGGTGCACTTTAACCGGTTATCTTTTCACTAATGGTTTCACAAATTTTCTTATGGCATGTATTGTTTTGCTAAATCACAATTAAAAATTTAAATCTTCGAGTTAGCTTCGATACCTGTTTTCTCCGAGCGGAGCTCGGTCACCCGGTACTATATATAATTATATATATTATATTGATATATATATATATATATATATATATATATATATATATATATATATATATATATATATATATATATTATTTTATAAAACAAATTTGGAACAAAAGTATGGAGTTTGTAATATATATATATATATATAAATATATATACTTTATTACCTTACTTGCCCTTAATACCTTACTTTAAGTAAAAATTTGACTAATCGTACTTAAGATATAAAAATATAAATAAATAAGATATAAAAAAAAGACATATTCTCCCATAGAACAAATTTGTACATTTGTCTGTTAATTCTTTCATTGAAGTTAAAAACGAATAATTATTGTGGGGGAGGTTGTGGTGGTTGCTCTTCTGTACGGTTTCTCAAAGTGTGTTCCGCAACGACCCATCAGATGTTCCTAAAGAAATTTTTAAACACCATCGACTCCTCGGCAATTCTGTGGAACAGTACTTCCCTACTGAGCAACTCGAAAATATAGAAAAAATCTTGAAATATACGAGTCCAAAATATCTTTGTCATAAACGATGAACCTCTTTTTCTTCGGGATAGTATGAAAAACTTGTCGATCTAACATCGGACTGTCCAATATCACTACTTCAGACAATGTCTACTAGTGTCATTGTTAGAATTCTGGCGCTGTTTGAAATAGTCCATCCTAGTCCGAAAGGGCCCTGTGCTATTACGTTTTACAACGATCTAATTTGCTTTTTTATTTCTATTTATAGGCCATCATAAACATCGGAATTTGTTTGTTGTACAGCATAATATGAGAACGAAACTTTCTTCAAATGCAACCAAGCTTTAAAGAAATTTAGGATAGTCAAAAATAAAGCCATTAATTCCATTGATACTTTTCATCAATGCAATAATTTGATCAAGAATATTTTTAACATTCTTGCTTCCACGTCATTTTTTGTAATTATAATCTTTGTATACTGCTTTATATTATTTAATTTTAATGTTTATGTTTAATCACTAATAAGCCCTTAATTTCTTGTTAAATAATATTTATTCAATGGTTCCTATGATGCGTATGTGGTAAGAAAACGGGTACAGGTCCTGACTAAGATACTTCTGTGCCCTTCACCCCCTTTGCAAATTTATACCTCCAAGTTATTATCATAATTACAGTCATATAAAAATTATAACATTGAATTATCAAACATAATTAAAAAATTAACATTAAAGTAATATTCAAAGTCAAAAACACCAAATTTTCATTTTACGTAATCATTATTATCTTTGTTTAGCCATGTTAAAAATTAAGGACTTTCAAAGACCTAGAGTGACACACTTTTTTAAGTTTTACCTTGTCACGCTCACAAGCTCTGTGGTGCAGAAAATAAAAATTAATGATAGAATTAAAAACAATTTAAATGGATGAGATGATTATAGTGGTACGTTGCTAATAAACTGTTTTATAAATATGCAATTACCCATAGGATAAAAAGACCGGAGGTTTAGTGAACAGAACCCAATTTTTCTTTTAATTTTTTTTAAGTTCTCCTAATAATTCTTCAATTTGTAAAATGAAATTGTAAGAAAACGCTGTGTTTTCTTGCTACTCGGAGTAAGGTAGAATCATTGGAATTCAAACACTCCGTTTCCGTTGATTATACTTCATAGCAAGAACTGATATTTAGCTTTAAAAAAGGAACACGTATACTCTATCTCATTTCTAATGTTTCCCGTAACTTCATTTATAAGTAATAGCGTAAATATTGTATGAAGATCATGAGGAATGCATGCTTATTGAAATAATAAATCAGTTAATGGCATATTATATATACATATATATATATAACATGTTTATGTATTTTCTCACTATATTTGGTGACAGGGGCGCAGACCAATTTTTGCCGCTAAAGGACCTAGTTACGGTCCTGAACATTCTGTCAATCAATACATCTTTCTTCAGACAGATTTAACTAGTCCCAGTTTTTGAGAACTTCAGAACACAAAATTCACATTTTGCTAATACAATGTACTAGTTTTCAATCAACAATACAACAACATAGTACATATATATATATATTTGCTTATTGTTATTAAAAACATAAGCCCAAATATGATGATTGGATAAAGGTTCCCAGAGACATACCCAGGGATGGGGGGTGCAAAGGAACATATGCACCAAGATTTTTTTCTCGAAACTGAAAAAAGAAGGGGGTCTTGTAACTGAAGAGAAGTATTAAATATTTTGCAAAAACAAAAGCAGAGAATAAATATAAATTTGTAAAAACAAATATGAATAGATTTTTTCCTTTCATTGTAATCGAATATTTTATCCCTTTTAAGTGCAACTGCTTTTTTCAATCATTAGGTGGTATTTTATCAATTTTCAATGATACACGATTCTATCAATTCTACAAAGTTCATATGAATGCAACGCATTTTACTGTTTGCACATTGCGAAGTTTCATTTTCGAACCGGTTCGAAAGAGGAGGTTGGTCTGTTGCGAGCCACGATCCCTGTTAGCACTCAATTGCGTCTAAAGCGCCCGGTTTAGAATGCACGTTAATAACATACCAGCGTCAAGATGCCGCAAAGACTCTGGTTAGATGTATTGAAGGGTTCCAACAAAAAGGTTTTGTTTGGAGTGCTACGGTCTACTGTTTGGCTCACGAGGGCTTAATGAGACCGGGACCTACTGCTTAACCCCTTCTCCGTGACGCCCGAACTCAGTTCGGGCAAGCAAAGGCGAGCATTTTGGAATGCCCGAGCCGAGTTCGGGCAAGAGTACACTAAGCATGACTATAAATGCGGATGAAGTTGGCCTGAATAGCTAGAAGAATTAATTTTACTATAAAACGGCAGTTTTTAAGTTACTAATTACTACGAAAATTTCGATGTTTCAAATAAGGATGTTTTCTATGACATCTAGCATATTAAATACTCGCAACTATATTTAAATACCAAAAATACATACGTATGAACAATTCCACTTCTTTGGTGTAGGGACGTATCATTCCAAAGCGAAGTTCTGCTTTTACGAGCATAACTAATTTTGGAAATTCGCACGCTGCAGTTTTCGCATTTCAACTTATCACCGAACGAGCTAAGAATTTTTCACAATGACCCACTTCTAGTCGCAGTAGAGTCGAACAGAATGCACGATACCATCCACTGTTAGCAGTTCCAGAAAAGGTGATGTGTTTAGATAAGATGGGGGAGGGGGAAGAATGAAAGGTAAAGAAATCTGATCTCAAGAAACAGTCAAAACGCCATTTACTCATTTTGAAAACCGTGAAGACGTAAAACGGCAAAGTTGGATAAAAGAATAAAGAATGGAGGACGTTGATTTTCTTCACAATATTGTTAGGTCAGGCTGTAAGCCACGGAGTTAAATAGAATTTTATTTTTTAAAAATAAACTGTATATAAGGTAAATTATGAAGGTCTTTTATTAGATGCTAAGAGAATATATTCATACTATTCCAGCTTAATGCATTCTTTGCTAATCATAAACAAATACAGTCGGTATTTCCATTCAGTTCGCGTATCGCCAACATGCCATCCCTGAAAGAAGTTCCATGGCATATTTTCAGTTCTCTTTGAGCTCCTATAGGAATTAAACTAATTAAATGTATGAGTAGAATTTAAGGAGGCTTAGTACCTTTCCAGGGTTCTCACTCTTTTTCCAGAACAAAAATTAAGGCCTTTTTAAGGACTTTCTAAGGACCAAAGCAACTTTTTATAAGGACCTACTTGAAATACACGGCATAACGATATAAACCCTATTTTCTAAGGAACATATTTTAATTATGAACAAGACATGGCATGTTCTTTAAATGCCCTACAATATTTTAAAAGTATCTAAAAATTAATATAAGATAAACCCATTTGATAAAAACATTTTGAAAAATGTACATCTAAAGTTTTTGAGATCAAATTAAAAATAAATTGTGAATAAAATATAATATTATAAACAGTATTTTCCGAGTGTTTAAAAATGACTGGTGTGTGTGTGTGCGTGCGTGTGTATACTAGCTGATTATACACAACGTTGCCTGGGAAAGAAGAAAGTTTTAGAATTTTCTATTACATTAAATGAAAAGAAAATTAAATAAGTAACTGAAATATCTACAAAACCCACCCTTACAACCTCCATGCTTTGTGTTAGCCATGCTTGACTGTTAGCTATTAGGAAAAGGTAGCTGATTTTATAAGCCTTTTCAGTATGCGAAAGATTATTTATTTGTCAAAAAATTTTTCTAGCTCGTGACCACAAAAAATACTAATATACTAAAAAAATTTTCATATTATTTTAAGGATATCAAGGAAAGGAATTTTGAATTACTACAGAAATACACTGAAGACATTTGAGGATTTTCTTTATTATTAATACTGCATTTTGGCTAGAATATGTAAAAGAGTGTTATGAATATTAACAAATATTTCATATATTCTTTAACCAGTACTTATCACCTGTACTGGCGTTCGTAGAACTGGTTTTAGGGAAGTTAAACTCCAACTTAAAAAATCACAATGTTTAGAGAGTACGACAAAAATTTGATAAGAAATCACATGACGACGTATAAATTGATCAAGTTATAATTTAAAAAGTGAGGAGTTTTTAAGGACCTTTGATGAAAATTAAGTAATTTTAAGAGCCCTTAAAAATGAAAGCTAAAATTAAGGAGTTCTTAAGGACTTTTAAGGAACTTGGGAACTCTGCTTTCGAGATGAAAAATTCTTCATTTGACAGTCTATTTTTGATACAATATAAAATAAAATGTTCTTAGAGAAATTTTATTCTAAAAAGAGCTGATCATTAATAATTGTCTAACCTTAAAAAAAATAATAATTTTAATATAAGAAGCAGAGCAATAAAAAATAAGTACATTTGAATAAAAAATCTTCTTACCCTAAAATGACATTTAAAATTTGTAAATTAGAAACTAATATTTTATATACAATAGAAATTGTCTTTTAGATTCTGCGAAGCATTTTAATACGAGCTATATATTTTATAGCATGATAAAAACAAATTTTTCTAAACAAGATTTCAATTTCTTCACTACTTAAAGTTTTGGTTAACAGAATAAAGCCAAAAATTTAGTTTCTATTATACATACTTTAAAAGTTAATCTTGCAGGTAAATTCCTTTCATTGTTTTCATTTCATGTATATTTTGATATTTTTTAAAAAATAATTTCTTAAATCGACAAAATTAAATGGAATTTTCTTTTTTACAGCTGATAAACAATACAATTACAATAATATTTTTTTATCGTATCGTAATTTTTCTCTTAATTTTTAAATTTCTTTCGTATTTAATGTAATTTGTTGTTTCTAGGGCTGTATATATTTTCTTTTATTTTTTAACGAAGCTTTATTTTTATTACTGAATTGCACTCATTATATTTTAACACACTGTATGCGGGACACGTACTAGTACGTTTTCTGACGATTGATACTTGAGCGCAGTACTAGTATGGATTAGTGTAACAACATGGTTTGTTTGTGGGTACAAAAATAACGGTATATACAGGAAAACGAAGCCGAATGTTCTTGTCTACTGCATAGATTCTGGAAAAATTTAGACAAATAAAAACTAGTTTTTACATCAGTTGATGCGAAATCACAGAACGGGAAAAAAAATCAAAACTATATACTATTATTTCTATTTGATTTTTCATATTTACGATATTATAAATTGATCCACTCAAAAATATACTTTTTGTTTACAAAAAACCTTACGGTTGTTATTTATATATTTCTATTTATATATTTGTTTATATATTTCAATATAAAATACGAAAAGTTGGTTAAAAATTAAATAATTTTCGATCAATTGAGATTTAACTGAAAAATTAAATTGAAACGCAAAACGCTCGCTCCAGGTACAATTCCGCTGCGAAATGTACACGGAGACAATGTGTTAACATTGAGCGAGAAGAATCAAATTTGAAAAAAAAGCCCCACTTTAAAGAGTTCGTAAGTTCGAGTTACGATATCAATATACCTAATTCGGGTATTAATACATTAATTTTGGTTACCTATTGAAACAATGTACTATAGGAACAATGTACAGAAGAGTGACACTTTCTACAATAAATAATACTCACAATATGTATGTCTTTTTGTCGAACTCTATGGTACATTTCGAGCGATATTGAACACGCCTGATTTTAAAACCAGATGTAAGCGAAAATGGTTAAAAAATGCTAACTTGTATTAGAAACGAGAATTTAAAAAGGATATTTAAAAATATGCACGATCCGTATACATTGTGAGTCCCAACGTGTGAACAAAAATAAGTTATGAAATGTCTTATCACCTTTAACTAAAAGTGACAAGAGTAGAGTTACGATAACAAGTTGGCAGCAATATACACAAAGCATTTCAGAAATCGCAATTATCTTAAAACGGACTAATAATTATCATTATTCGCTTGAATTCGTTACTGACGGTAACCGACCTCGTTCAATCGATTCAGAAAGAAAACTCTAAACTCTCCATAAACTGTTGATTAACTCCGCAAAGGTATATGCTACAAATTGGTGAAATTCAGCATAATTCGGTTTATTAAAAAGTTGCACTAAGCG
>CM063509.1:11622516-11647516 GCA_032207245.1 Pardosa pseudoannulata | reverse complement strand
TTCTTTTAATTATTTTTTCAATTCGTTACAACGACCATATGATGTTGGTCCCACAGGGGGTCGTTATACCGAGGTTCTACTGAATTACATACAGGGTTGGCATGATTTAAATCAGTTGATTTTTTTGAAAAAAATTTATTGATTTAAATCATTTTGCTGTAGCCATTCTGACACTACATAAGTCATTCCCCATGAGCCAGACCTGCCTAGCAAAAACGTTGCAGCTTTTTGAAGTTGCCAATTCAGAGTTATAAATTCATCTCTCTCTCTCTCTCTCTCTTACACACATACCGTAAAATCAAATAAATTGAGAGAGCGAGAGAGTAGAAGAGAGAAAGAGCAGAAAAAAAATTTTTATTTTCGTAAAACGCCTGAAGAACTGTGTAAAACTGATTAACAAAAACATTTTACACGCTCATTTATGCCCCATACTTGTACACAACTTTAGAGCTAACCCTTTGACGCAAAATGTCGAAAACCTGCTCAACGCAGAGGCCGATCTTTTCCCTCTTTTCTTTTTAAAAGGAATAAAAATTTTCAGTTTAGATTTATTAAATTCCTGATCCGAGTTCTAAAACCGGGAAACAACGGAGACTAACGGGGCAGCACAGATAGGCTGCACAACTCCAAACAAACGTGGTAATCCCAAACAATGAGTTTCACGACAGCTGCGAGGTAGTTTTATCCTCACACCATTACGGCTCGGATCGACAACATCCAACCGCAATCAACGGCAGCAGGTATTTTCTCTTCGGCCGCAGGGGTCTCGCTCGGTTTAAGGCCCTCATTATTTCCAGATGAATGCAACCCCAGCCACCGATATGCCATCCAACTTACCCGGGGAATGTGCGATTTAACATGTTTTGCCGGAGAAAGTTCGCGTGACAGAAAGGGCCCGGAGCGTAATCCTGATTGCCAAGTTTACGACGAGAGGTCATAGAGAGCGAAAACAGAGACGATAATGACTCATTAACTAACCAAACACCCAATAAGATGCGGTTCTGAACAACTTCCGAATAAGCAGAACCTACGACCTCTTGCTAAAATGCGGATATTTTGCATCTAGACTATTTTCGGATAAACAGTTAAGATTTATTTAGCCATCCCCTATATAAATAATAGTCTAAGTTGTCTGTTCGTGAATTTATGAAGCGGTTGTACCTGGAATGGATACAGGCATCCATATTGGATTTTTTATGAGTTAGGGTTAGAAAAATTCAAAGTGAGTTCGAAATCTACCCTATCTCTCCTTTTCGAGCGTTTAATGCTATTATTTCAAGCCTTATCAGGCTTGCAACTGCTGAGGTACTTTTAAAAAGGTGAGAAAAGTGACAAATAATACAGAATAAGTGACTAAAAAGTGACTAAACATTGAAAAAAAAAGCGATTTTTTTTCTCCTCTTGATTACAGATGCTATTATTAAGATTTTTCTATTTATTTTAACTCTAAATCAAATGATTCATGCAAGACATGATTTTAGCGTCAAATATAAAACAAAAGGCTAAAAATTTTGTTTAACACAACTCAACATTGCTTTTTATTCAAGAAAATCTATAAATTAGATTTGAATACGTACAATACATTAATTTTATAATCACAATTTTCTGCATATATTAATGATGTTTTGAAATATGTACATAGCTAGATTAGAGTATCTAAACAAAAATTGTGAAGAAAAAGAAAAAGAAATGTGTGCTTTGACGTAAATTACTTTAATGTATTAAATGTACATTTCAGTACAAATGTACATTTCAGAGGAACTTCTTTAGGACTTTTTAAATGACTAAATGATCATATGACTAATTACATTTTAATAAGAAAAATAAGATTAGAGCATCACATTTTTGGTCTTTTATTAATATATTTTGATATTAATTCAGATTTTCTTTTTTCAACAACAGACTTTTGCTGTGATACACCATGAAAACAGTGAATAAAAGTGACTGTTTACTTTAAAAAAGTGACTAAAAGTGATCAATTGTAAAAAAAGTGACTAAAGGTGAGAAAAGTGACGGAATTGTAATCCTGCCTTATTCACACTCTTATTCTATACTAAATTCATTCTTGATAGGATGGCGAGGGCGGAGAGAATTATTTAAATTTCTGGAATGTTTTTACTCAACCCCCAGATATTTTAATTAGTTTCTTCATCATGTGTAGAGTGCCACGTTTGGTAGATTGATCATCGCACTTCTCGGGTTGACAGAGTCGCCGACGCAGCCAAATTTTTGTAAATGTCTAATTAATTTAATATTTTCTGCCTTTTTCTTTTAAATTCTTATTCCTAAAGTTGTTTTATTATTTTTAAAATAAATGTTTACTATTTTTTCAACTTTTTATGATTTTTATTATTTTTATTTTATTAAATTCACGTATTGTTGTACTGATGTCCCTGGCCACATAAACATTTCATGGTTTGTATCCTTAAACTTTCTTTTCGTAATGTAATAATAGCCTAAGTTATCTGTTTGTCTGTCCTCGAATTTATGAAGCAGTTGGACCTGGAATGGATAGAGCATCCATATTGGATTCTTGATGAGTTAGGATAAGCAAAATTCAAAGCGAGTAATGTTTATCTTTTCCTAAACTATAGATCAAATTCTAAAATAAATTGTTATAAATAGGCCTCATATCACAGTGAAAAATAATGTCATCTTTAAAACGTTCCACGACAGCTGCGAGGTAGTTTCATCCTCACACCATTACGGCTCGGATCGACAACATCCAACCGCAATCAACGGCAGCAGGTATTCTCTCTTCGGCCGCAGGGGTCTCGCTCGGTTTAAGGCCCTCATTATTTCCAGATGAATGCAACCCCAGCCACCGATATGGCATCCAACTTACCCGGGGAATGTGCGATTTAACATGTTTTGCCGGAGAAAGTTCGCGTGACAGAAAGGGCCCGGAGCGTAATCCTGATTGCCAAGTTTACGACGAGAGGTCATAGAGAGCGAAAACAGACACGATAATGACTCATTAATTAACAAACACCCAATAAGATGCGGTTCTGAACAACTTCCGAATTAGCAAAACCTACGACATCTTGCTAAAATGCGGATATTTTCTGATAAACAGTTAAGGTTTATTTATGCGCAAAGAATAAATTGTGCTATAAACATAATTAAAAAAAAAATACTTTTAAGGTGAACTAAGCATAGACATTAAATATAGCTTGCTTCACGCGATTAGAGAAGCTGGAAGTAATTAACCAATCGCAGGGTTCTCACTCTTTTTCAAGGACAAAAATTAAGGACTTTCTAAGCACCAAATAAACTTTTATAAGGACCTACTTGAAATACACGACATAACGGCATAAACCCTATCTCCAGAGAAACATATTTTAATGATTACGAACCAGACAAGGCAGGTTAAAAAAAAACCTACAATATTTCAGAATTAAGTTTTTAAAAATGCCTAAAAATTAATATAAGATAAATCTATTTGATAAAATCTAATTTTGAAAACTGTACATCTAAAGATTTCGGTTTAAGGCCTAATTATTTCCAGATGAATGCAACCCCAGCACCGATATGATCCAACTTACCGGGGAATGTGCGATTTAACATGTTTTGCCGGAGAAAGTTCGCGTGACAGAAATGGCCCGGAGCGTAATCCTGATTGCCAAGTTTACGACGAGAGGTCATAGAGAGCGAAAACAGACACGATAATGACTCATTAATTAACAAACACCCAATAAGATGGGGTTCTGAACAAATATATAAGCAGAACAAATGACCTCTTAAGATGGCTGAAGATGGCCCATAAAGAGAAGATGTAATTCTGAATAGAACTTAAATTGCATTGAATAGCTGCTAAAATTACATGTTTGACAGTCAAAGACAGACAAGGAAATGGCCACGAAAACACCTGTGGATTACAGAGTTGGACCCCTCAGAGAGCAACACATAGAATTTTCCTGAGGCACCGGCAACTTAGTCAGCGAATTAAACAATAAAAAGTAACTTAGATCGGGTGGGAAAAACTAAGCCATTTGCTAGCGACAGCTGGAAAATGCGGTGCGTGGACAGAAAATTAGCATCTATTACAGAGAAAGCTTTGAGAAATGGGCTGGAAGAATTTTAAGTCGCGGACAATCCTTTAATTAAGACATTTCGTGAATGGGAAAATAGATTTCAAGGAATAAGAATGGGAAAGATAAGAATTTTTATGAGATAGTTTAAGCATAATAATTTAAATATATTACATCCATTTATAATTTTGCAAGCATACATTAATACGTCATAAAACGGAAGCGCAACGCTGAACGTCATCATTTCATTGTACCTTGAAAAATACATTTGTTATTACTTTCGTGTCCGTTATTTTACGTTTTAAGTTTTTACGAGGTGTAAATTTGTCTGGCAAATACTGGAGCGTATTTAACTTACACCACTATTTTCCAGACGAATTTAAACCAAAGTAATTTTAAGAATAAATATAATAAAAATTATATTGAGAAAGAAACTGACATATCATTTTTTATACAAAATTACATAACTTGAACGACATAAAATTTCGAAAACAGTATGGAAGAATAAATCGTTTATAAATACAGTTCTATAGCAATTAGGAGAAGTATTAATTCCAGTCCTGAACAAATGAGCACCAAGGCACACGTGTCAAGTTAGATTGGTTTGGAGTGCTACTGTCTACGTTTTTGCAACACGAGGGCTAATGAGACCGGGACCTACTGCTTAAAGCCGCTTCCGAACGGCTACGAACATCCATGCCATATTAGGATTCGAACCCACGAATTCCGGTACCGAAGGTCAGCACCCTAACCAATCGGCCATCGTTCGGCGTGTCAAGTTAGAAGACGAAACACAGCAACAGTAGAAGCACGGGAAAAACTCGGAATACGGAAAGCCTGGCCTTAGCTTTAGATTAGCTAACAAGTTTCTTATGTCTTTTATTAAATTCGATCTCTATGCTTTGTTCTAAATTTATGAATCTACTGGGTAATTACATTGGTGAGGGTGGTAAAATGCTAACTCGCAGGCAGGTGGCTAGTAGCCCAATATCAACCCCAATTGTAACAAGTATTTCTGATTTTCTAGTTAAATGCAGGTTCCATAGGAGATTCTAAATAAGAAAATATTTTCTGAGCATTCTACAAAATTTTGTGAAAAAGTATACGCTAGTAATTTAAAATAAAAACTATATTAAAGTTCATTTCTGGATGCCAAAACTAGAGCTGTATGATACTTGTTTTTTAATATTGTGATCTATCGTTTACCAAATATCAATATATTAATATGTTCTAATATTTATCACTTTATTATAGAGTTGCAAATATAAGTGTGTTCTGCATAAAATAATACAAACACACATATATCAATGTGCGTGTTGGTTATCTAGAAAACAAAAAAACTTCTTATTCTGAATACATAAATTTAAATTTTCAACATATTGCTTTAAAAAAATCAGATAACATATTATTACTGTTTTTCAGTAGAAAAAAGATTTGGGAACGCGATAAAAAGAAAAAAGGGTGAAAAAAGATATAAAACTTTCTAATTATCTTCAAAATTCAGTTATATATTTTTGATTTAAACCGGAAGATGGTTTTAAAAAACATTTTTTTTTTTTTAAATTTTCAGAAACAGATTTTTCAGAAAGAGAAAAAATTTTTTTTTATAATTTTAGGAACAGACTAAAACAAATTTTTGAAAAGTTCGGAATTTTTCGGATTAGAATCACCTTTGGAATTTCTCTTCGTTATATGCTAGTTGCACTGTGATTAAAATTATTACAGTGTGAGTTACTCCTCCGAGTCAATTGCAAAGAAGACAGTCATCTGCAGTTTTCCCTTAGAATTCGAAATTTCAATAATACATGCAAAATGAGGATTCAAGTGATTCCTGAAGTGATGTAAATTCCAGATTGACAGAAAGTAAAACAATACACTGCATTAGTATACACTGAGCTGTCGATTTGGAATCCCTTGAAGAGAAGCATCTCCAGGTGGAATTTCAGTTCTGATTACCAAACAAAGTGTGACTCCAACACGGTCGTTATCACGTTACGTCACCCGAGAGTGAATCACTGGTGTTGGTTCACACACATCTGGCCAAATAATAGGTTTTTAATCGAGGAGCGCTTCGACGAATCGCAAGCTCTACTTCGAAAAGCAACGCCACAATATCCCAATTAATAAATCAATGTACACCCATTTTTGCTTAACCGTTGCAATACTCAAGAAATTCTAATTTTGATTCTAATTTCTAAGTTTCGTAAGCGAATTAAAGTCCGAATGATTTTTGCCAAATGCATATTGATGAAATCTTAAATCAAATTTATTATTATAAATTCCCGAGAGTTAAAAAATAACAACTTTAAATACTACAGTTTGTCCACCTTAGAGACTAGCTGTAACTTTAAACACCATAAGTTCCCCTATATTCAAAAAATCCTGCTATATATTTTTTAATTTAATTAATTTATATTTTATTATCACATCAGTATTGTAAAGTGAAATTGAATAATCTGTATAATTATCCTAAAAAAGTAAATCTATGAACAAGTTGAGAGGCAATTAAGTATTAGTTTATCTCTTCCAGCTTTATACAAAATTCTTTGATGACACCTCTACACTATGGCTCATAATGGGCCACTGCAATGGTTGTCAAGATGGTGGAGCTTGCCAAGCCTTGACTGGTTCACTACTAGATGGATCAGTTTTGATTTGAAGGACGACGAGAATGGGCTACTTGCTGCACACTTCAATTGCGCATGCTAGCTTTGTTTGATCTTTAGAGAAAGACGCTCCCAAAGCTACCCATCGAACATTTAAGCCATCCCACTACATTTATTTAAGCTACACAGTGGTGATGGCTTA
The DNA here is from genome assembly GCA_032207245.1 of Pardosa pseudoannulata. Taxonomy (NCBI): domain Eukaryota; kingdom Metazoa; phylum Arthropoda; class Arachnida; order Araneae; family Lycosidae; genus Pardosa; species Pardosa pseudoannulata. Next base: position 11,640,677 of record CM063509.1, on the reverse strand, counting down.
TAGTGGCCCTGTATGGACTATAGATGGTAGAAAAATCATAAGGAAAGAAAATGGTTAACCTTGTATTCATAAGTCTGCCAAAATTGGAGCTAGATATTTCAATTATGATTTCTCTATGAAACTATCTACCCCTCATACATAGAAACACAAATACACACACACCCACATATATACACATACACACACACATATATATACACATATAGAACTAATAAGCCGACATTTAAGAATAATAAATATAATGCTAAACCTCTACCCGAATTTGTCACTAGTAAACATACCGCAGGCAAAATTTATCTTTCGAAATAAGATGCGGTCGCACAGCTGCAAAGCAATAAATAAGTTTACACACACTATAGCCTTATAAATTGCCTTTCAAGTAGAAGGTCTCTCGAGACAAAGTTCGGCTTGGTTAGGAGCACTACGGTCTAGTATTTTGCTACACGAGTGCTAACTAGTTCGGGTTTGGTTTGGTTTGGTTTGGAGTGCTACGGTCCACTTTTTGCAACACGAGGGCTAATGAACTAGTTCGGAACCTATTGTTTAAAGCCGATTTAAAACGGCTACAAACATCCATACCAGGTGTGGTTTGGTTGGGAGTGCTACGGTCTACGCTTTTACAACACGAGGGCTAATGAGACCGGGACCTACAGCTTAAAACCGATTCCGAACGGCTACGAACATCCATGCCACGGAGGGATTCAAACCCACGAACTCCGGTACCGAAGGCCAGTCTCCTAACCAATCGGCCATCGTTCGGCCAACATCCATACTAGAAGCGTGATTCAAACACACGAACTCCAGTTCCTAAGAGCAGTGCCTTACCCGTACAACTATTGTTCGGCTGTTCCCGAGACAATATTTAGAAATAAACATAGTTCTCTAAGAAGATTATCCAAACTTTTTTCGTATATCTAACAACAAAACAGACTAAATAACTGCGTGTGTTATTTTGTTACAATGGAAAGCCAACGGCTAAATTAGGGTTAACCCTTAAATCGAAGACTTCTATTAAAATTTTCAATTTGTATATTAGCCCTCCAGACAGAAATTCTGACTGTGCTACTATGCGTACATATAATTGTCGGTCGACACGTTATCGCCGATCGATGATTAAGACCTGAACTGCCGAAAAATAATTTTTTTAAGTCTCTCTTTTAGCCGACAGCACCCGAAATAGCCGCCATGTCTATCGCAAGGAAATGAGTAATCCGAAAAACCCATACGGGTCACCAACCCATTAAAAGAGGCGAGATAAAGAAAATACAATAAAAGAGGGAGAAGCCGTGTATTTTAACATGGCAGATGAATCAATAAAAAAGGACCGAGAGCAAGAGAAGCGTAACACGGCACATGACGGAGCGGCGGATATGACCAGAATTTCAGCAATTATTCATGCCTTCTTCTCGGCGAGACACAAGTGGTCCACTTCCGTATTCATCAAGACTTAAGTGCTAAATGCTGCCAAAAAAGAGAAAGCGAGAAATTAATTCACAAGTGGCTACAGCTGCCTTTGAATTTTTGGACAAATGCTCGAACTTCCCGCGCATTTATTACACAGGGATAAAAAGCTAGTCTGACTGCTGACTGATTTTTAAAAGTATTGATCGGCTTCAATATAGAAATCCCCTATATAATAATAGCCTAAGTAATCCGTCCGTCTGTCCTCGAATTTGTGAAGCAGTTGGACCTGGAATGGATACAAGTATCCCTATAAGGCAATTTGTCGCAATGCCACGAACTACTATAATGCCCTTCCCATTCATTTACATGTTTACAACAGCCAATAGACGAACAATAAACTGCCCTTCCGTTTGAAACTAAAGCCAGAATTGTCATAATTTGAGAATTTGCCCTACTGCGTGAAATCGCCTTATTGGATTGTTGATGAGTTAGGGTTACAAAATTCAAAGCGAGTTAAGTTTACTTTCTCCTAAAACTATCGATCCGATTCTAAAATAAATAGGTATAAATAGGCTTCATATCGCACCAAAAAATACTGTCGTCTTTAAACCATTCGAAATCCACCCCTTCCCCCTTTTCGAGCGTTTAATGACATTATTTCAACCCCTATTTTACCCAGTTAAGAGAAGGCGTTTTAAATTTATCCATTTATCACATTATAAGTATATGAAAATAACATTTTTTTAGCATTATGACGTCATTCCTTTAACCATCTCATTTAATCATTTCTTATTTTAAATTATTGAAATATCGTCTGCATTATTTTCGTACGTTTTATCACTGAACTTAGATATTATGTAAACAATTTTCTTTTATATTTGTCTTAATAGATTAGGTGCATATGTGATAATTTAAAATTTAATCATCGATTATTTTTTGTTGCAATGAAAATATTATCGTTGGTATTAACAACAAATTCATTTCGGTTTGGTTTGAAGCGCTACGGTCTACTTTTTGCAACACGAGAGCTAATGAGACCGGGACCTACTGCTTAACGCCGATTCCGAACGGCTACAAACATCCATGCCACAGTGGGATTCGAACCCACGAACTCCGGTTCCGAAGGCCAGCACCCTAACCATTCGGCCATCGTTCGGCTCAAATTCATTTCATAAAAGTCTAGGAGCCTATTTCACAGACTCATATATATCTAGCGTTTAAGTTATATATCTTGGAAAATTAAGAAGTTTGTTCGTTTGTGTGTTTGCTTTTTATACATAACCACGCGGTTTGCAATCGATTCGTTAAATTTTGGTCCTCATTCATATATACCGCCAAATAATTACTGCCAATGTTAAAACCTCTGCTATCCATCCTATCACGTAATGTGACAAGATAAATTAAAGTTAGCAACTAACATGCGGTCAGTAACGATAAACAAATTATGGAGCGTGTACCAGATAATTTTCAGCCAAAAAACAAACCATTCTTTTTAACCTACCTCATAGGGTACTTTACAATTCTAGAAAATTAAAAATTTTACTGATCCCGTTATATGACAGGCTATATCCTAGTTTATAATAATTAGTTGCTAAATTTCTTATCCACTTTTGTCCTATAACGTATTTTCACGCAGCATGGTACATCTCAACTCATGAAGAGTCTAGCTTAAATTTTAAAAGGAAGGGCAATATATTGGTTAATTTAAATATGAAAATGACGGCTGTCTTAAACATGAAAATGAACGGGAAGGGCACTAAAGTGGTTCGTGACGTTGAGTGAAATCGTTCTATTGCACATTGTCCTCCAATAAAAGATCTTTGCCACTCGGTTGTCATGTGATCTCTCAATGTGCCCAAGCCATGAGGATCTCTGTGCTTTGATGAATTTTACCATGATTTTATGTTTGATAAAAGACTCTAGTTCGTCATTAATTCTCCAACAATTACAACTTAATTGTAATGGGTCAAAGGTAGATGGATGTTGCTTTTATTTTCTTACCCAAATACTGCATGATATAAACGGTTTCGTGGAAATACGACAAAAAGCACCATAATATTTCTTTTATTATATATGCTTATCTTATCTATTTATTATATATATGCTTTCCGTTTACATTACAGTACTCCAATCTCATCAGAAAAACTTATTATTCTTTCTTTTTAAAAGTTGCCACACCACCAAAGAAAAATTAAAATAAAGCTAATGACAAACGATAATATTTTTAAAACTAATATTAAAACCATTGATGTAAGCAACAGTTGCCTTGATGGACCTAAATCTTTTAAGATCTCCAATTGAAAAATTAAAGTCGGAGACAGAGCTGTCTGGAGAAACATTGGGTTGCAGGATAAGACCAACTGTAATGCAATAAAGAAGAAGAAATGTCTTATCGCATAACCTGTATGAGTTGGAAAAAACAACGGATTCAATTTACCATTCCTTTTTCCGATGAAGCATACGAAGATTTTTCAGGTGATATCAAAAATTTTTCGGCCGATTGACGGCTTTATCATATGTCAAACTGAACCAAAGTAAATTAGTTGAAATGAAAGTGCGGTGAGGCATTGACTGACAATGTAACTATTTCAGAGCATAAAAGGCGCAGAACGCCGCAAAAACCGGAATTCAACATTTATTGGCCTTAGAAATGAGGAGTGACGTTCCATAGCGTCACGTGGCCGTCTTACGCATCCATCTCTAGTAAAATGCAACGAGGTTTTCTTTTACGCAACGGTGCGTTTGAAAGTGGCATCACGGAGAACGCGTATAAATGCGCAGCACAATGGAATGTCCGCGACGGACGGCGTGCGCTGAATACTGAACACCACGCGTTCGACATGCGCTGCGTTTGGCCGAGTTTTCAAACGGCAGAACATCCAAAATACTTTCAGAGTGTGGAATGGAGGAAGTGAAACGCCAACCATAGATCGAAAGTCCGTGATATTAATCGAATCAGAGTTGGTTCTTTCCTTAAGACAGTTCCTCCTTTTGTTGGTACTGTAGAACAATGCTACGAGCTCCTGATTATACACGTTCATTAACCCTATCGTTCACCAGAAGCTCACGTGAGGATTCGAATTTAAATAATAAAATAGTTTTGTATAGTTAAAAAAAAATATTTTTCCTTTCATGATTTGCCGTTATCAACTCATTACTAACGTCTGCTTTATCAACGCTTTAACTAGTGCTGGATAATATCAGAAATTTAATATCGCGATACTATTTTAAACTATGAATGAATAGATATCACTATTTTTGAAAGACTAGTAGTAGTATCGAAATATTCACCAAAAATACCATAAGTCTACATTATTAAAAGGCGATATACATGAGCAAGCAGAGAGATATAACAACACGTGCACGCGTCACTGACTATTGCGATCAAGCTATCTAGAAATATCAATACGCTCATATATCACCGGCTATTGGGATGCAGCAGCGAATATCTTTGATATATCCCAATAGATAAGCCAGTAGTACATGCGGAAACAGGACAATAATAACCCTCTATCCAACTAGATGGATATATTGGGATATAATACTTTGACGAAAACTTGTTAATGAATAAGCCAGTAGTACATACGGAAACAGGACAATAGTAAACCTCTATCCAACTGGATGGATATATTGGGATATAATACTTTGACGAAGACTTGTTAATGAATAAGCCAGTGTTACATACGGAAACAGGACAATAATAAACCTCTATCCAACTGGATGGATATATTGGGATATAATACTTTGGCGAAGACTTGTTAATGAATAAGCCAGTAGTACATACGTAAACAGAACAATAGTAAACCTCTATCCAACTGGATGGATATATTGGGATATAATACTTTGACGAAGACTTGTTAATGTATAAGCCAGTAGTGTATGCAGAAACACGACAATAATAAACCTCTATCCAACTGGACGGATATATTGGGATATAATATTTTGACGAAGACTTGTTAATGAATAAGCCAGTAGTACATACGGAAACAGAACAATAGTAAACCTCTATCCAACTGGATGGATATAATATTTCGACGAAGACTTGTTAATCTTTGAAGGTAGATTTTCTGGGTTTTGTCCAAGACGTATATATCAAGTAAGGGTAAATAAGGGAAACGGCAATCAAATCGGAGAAAGTTGACCAACATTTTTCCAATAAAAAGGAGGACAAAAAGGATGGCTAAATTAAATAATTACTGTGATTAATTTATTTAAACTTCAGTTTCTATGCGTACAAGATTTCCTACCTGAAAGTTAAAAATTTATTTTATTAAACATATAATGCCATCCTTTTACCATCCCATTAAATAACTTAGAAAAATGTTATTCTAACTCGAGCAGAGCTTTTTATGTTATAACAAATCAAAAGCAGGCAATTATAATAAATGTTTCGGCTTAAAGGTACTGTGGCCTAAAAAAAAACATTTTTTTTTCTTTCTTTAGGTTAGATGATGTATGTTTTATGGTTCATCGGCTATTTCTCAAGCATTTTCGAAAGTTCTGGACCATTTTTTGCCTTTCGTTACGGCCTTGAGCACCATTATCAAGCGATTTTTTTTCTTTTCTGAAACAAAAAAGTTCTTCTCCAATAAAATGTTTTTTCTTTCAAACGACGAAGGATCCCATTAAAGATGTTTGAAACTTTCTGGCCGCTTTAAAATCCTAAATCCAGACATAGTACAACAAACTGAAGAATTTCAGAAGAATATTAAAAAATTGCAAAGTTTTACAAATGCAGGAACAATAAATTTTTTTTTTTTCGGATTGCACACTAAGGCAGGATACTTTATCTAGATATTGTCAAATATTAATATTCTTCAATTTTCACTATAACAATATTTAAAATTCTGTTCTGCCGATATATCCTCTGTCAGCGATACTGTTTTTCGCGAATATCGTGGATCACCAAAAGACATTCCGAATATTCCGCACATAGCAATATAAAGAGATATTTCTCCCAGTTACAGCATTTTTTTGGGATTCGCTTAGCCCATTTATCCGCGTACTTGATACAAACACAAGCTAGAAAAATCTACCATTGAAGATTACAATGTATCCGTCAATATCTTGGGTAGTATAGTTTAATTAATCCCGATACAGTCATAAGTAAAAACCGAAAGTTCATTAGCATCCTGTTTCTGGATCAGCTACCTATATTGGGATATATCAAAGATATCGATATTTACACAGCTTGATCTCAATAGCCAATCATATATGCGATTGTTGTTATATATCGATAGCTTGTTCAGTCGCTATCAAACAAGAAATTCACTTATTCAACAGGAAAAGCAATCATAAACTAAATCTACAGCTTTTAGTTCTAATAGAGTTCTAATCCAAAGTTTGACCACTGACACACGATCTGTCAAATGTCTATATGATTCTAACTTCATTGCTCTTGCTGTCCATAAATATTTATATCACCCAAATTTGATTAAATCGCAGAAGATTTGATGGGGTCATTTTTAAAATTTTAAACACTCTGCTAATCGTCGATAGAGAGCAGGATATACATTTATTTCTTAATCTTTCTTTTGTATTACACCTATCTTATTCTTCCCGGATACGGGTGTGAGTCAGGATGAGATAAAAAAAAAAGTGCACGCGCACTTATTTTCATGTTTATAGTCTTAGGTTTCGGTTTGGATTAAAGGACTACAGTCATATATTGGTTTTTGCGGCACGAGAATTTCTCATGCAGGGGCCTGATACTGTAAGATTAATAGAAACTGTAAAGGCCCCTCCAAACTATGATCCACTGCAAGCCATTACCACCGTCTGGCTTATCCAGGGTATCTGCCAAAATAAAATTTTACAAATCCATGACTTCTCATGATTTTCCCTGATTTAGCAGATCATTTTCCATGACTTTAAAAAGCCTTCGTTAAAAGTATATATGAATAAAACTTCTGATGTACATACAAATAAAATGTATGCTTTTAGAGAAATTACAGGAATTTTATCATAAAAAAACTTTAAACTTACTTTATAAGTGTTAATAAACTCGCATACATAAAAATAAATTGTTATATCTACATGCCTAAGTTTAATCATATAGCAATTTTTCAATCAAAATGTTTCCAATTTGAATTCTGGGTACTTTGGTTTACCCAGGTGACCATGAATAATAGCCAAATATAACCCTATAATGTTTATATACAGTATCCCAAGAGATAAACTTATATTTTGTGCAAAAATCTTAACTAATCTTTATTAAAAAATAATTATTATTATATTAATAAAATTTTAATCTACAATTTAAGGAAAAAAAAACAGAATACATTTACCCACCCATTAAGCTTTCTTGCTTTGAGTTTCCTTGGTGAACAAATTTTACTTGGCAATAAGGTCAATAGGATAATACATAAATACCAAACTCAGTAACTTCAGCCAAATGACAAGTAAAATTAGAATTAAACAATTCAATGCATTTTTATTTAATCGGTAGTTTAGCGGATCCATGATTTTTCATAACTTTTACTCATTTTGCTTGAAAAATGAAGACTTTCCATGACAAAATTAACCCATTGTCTAAATCCATGATTTTCCCTGACTTTCCAGGTGCGCGGAAACCATGCTTATCGTGGTCGATGGTGGCAGACGATGGCTTCGGAGGCGGTTTTTCTCCAAAGATCAAAGACAGCCAGATGCACCACTAAAGTGCGCAGTAGACCCTATGAACGAATCCACGCGCTCGGCTCATTTAATGGCCCAGCGGGTGGATACAAACCGTGAACCATCGTTCAGGGTCACCATCAGGAAGTGGTGAACAGTTGGCCATAGTGTGGAGGCTACATAACATCTATGTCAATACTTTTACACTTCTTAGAATCGTTTTAAATCCAATGCTTTAGAACTTAGAATTTTTTAACAAAATATTAAAAGCGTGTGACGATTACTGGGTTAAAATATTAAAGAACAATTAAGAATTGTTATCCCAGAAAACTCACATTTGTCACTAGACTTAAAATTCACAGATAATTATACACTTTCTCTTTTTGTACAGGGAGATAGATGTTTAGGGCACCTATCAGTGTTCTACTCTATAACCGAAAAACCCTAAGTTAATTTGGTTTAGAGCGATACGGTCATTTTTTTTTTTTTTTTTTTTTTTTCCAAAATCGAGAACTAGAGCTTAAGAGGATTCTTTACTTGCCTTATTGGATTTCTCTCGCTCAATCTTAACCTATGAAAAAAATAAAATTAGCTCTAACCGACTCACATATAAAAAAAATTCTTAATTATTGGAGAGCGAGTTTGGGTTGAAGGAGACGCGGAGACATGGGAAGAAAAAAAAAATTAAAAATAACTAAGATAAAAAGTTTAAAATTTGTTATTGTTCGGAAAGCGGAGCATTTATTGCTTCCAATAACGCTTCGCTTCTGATTAAAACTTATTACATCGTAGTGGAATAACTGGCGTAAACAACAAACATTTAATGGGCATCACATTTCACAACACAATACAGCAAGACAAGATTATGAAATTGAAGAATGGCAAATATAAAATAGCCAAACTGCGATTCATGCAACTTGCATTCCTATCCGTCCCGGGACAACTTCAAAAAACAAAATTTCTTCGCAAATCGCCCGTTCCCCACAAAAAAGCCACCTTTCACAATGGACAGAACCGGGCGCACACCGACAATAAACTCTCGGTCGTAATTAGGGTCAGGGCCCGAAAAAAAGAACAACTTTCCATTCCTGAGCGCGGAGTTTCGTTTTCTAATTGACCGCGGTCAGGTAGGTCAGCGTTACACAAAAGGCTGTAATGAACGCACGTCTTTATTTCCCGTATCGCGAGGCACACAAACAAAAGTTCCGGCGTGGTACCCCATCTGTCGCAGCACTGGCTGTGTGCTGCCAGACGACATTCGCGGTGCTTGAGGAGGAAGGAAGGAAGGAAGTTCGATAAGGAGTAAGGAAAAGAAGGAAAAAAAGAAATCATAGCTGGAGAAAGCTAAACGGCAATGTTATTAAACTGTTTAAAAAGGTTAGATGCAAGTCAAGCGTCAAAATAAGACGTAATAAAACGGTATTGGCATATATAAACAGAACAAGGTATCACCGCCATTATGGGTACTCCTTCTGAATTCAGTTGCCAGTAGGAGCTGTAAATCAAACATTTTTTTTTTAAATTTTATAGTTTAGATTTTATTAGTTATGAGGGAATAGAAAGTTCGTTTGATCCTCTAGCTGAGTTTTAATCCCAGGACTTAAATTGTCGCGGGGACCTATTTTACGACTTTATGCTGCAGGAGGACTATTTAAGACCAAATAAGTATCTAAAAATATTATAAGTTATATTACTTGCAATTGTAATTGGTCTCGTAGTGGGAAAGTTAGAATGTTGCTTGAATCAAGACCAGACATGACAACATTCAGGCACTTGTGTCAGGAGCAATAGCGTGGTTTGAAATTTTAACATGCTAATTACAGATTAGTATAAGTATATACCTTACTGATTTCTAAATTAAAATTAAATTTAAAATATTTACACAGTAGTAAATTGTAAAAGATAAATTAAAATTTATGCATTTAAGTAGATTTTTTAGCTTCAAGAACTTATTTTTTAGAACAGTGTTTCTTATAGCAACATTGACCCTGACTCAAATATTTCCATTTTTCTATCATCAGGGATTCTAGAGCTTGTCTACTCAAATTTGACCTAAATTCAGTTTGGTTTTTTCCCCACAGTACTGAAAACTTTTAACATGCTGTGTGAAAAAAATAATATCCAGCATTATTTTTTGCAAAACTTTGTATTTAATGGCTGAACTGTAATCTTCTAGATGTTCAAAAGTTTTGTTCTTTTACGGAGCAATCTGAGGAGTTTCCGGAATTATAAAATTTTCTCATTTCTCCGGAGAATCCGGAGTAGTTGGCATGTCTGCAAGACTACTAATTAAAAATTTAAGATAAGAATTTTAGCCTTATATTTATTAATTACTCTTAAGTGTGAATTTATTAGTTTAATATTATACAGTAGAATCTCGGTATAACGACCCCTGTGGGACAAACATCATATGGTCGTTGTAACGAATTGAAAAAAATAATTTAAAAATATTGAGCAAAGAAATGAAGCAACAGTACATGTATAGAGAACATTTCTATTTATTTATATTTCCATTACTGAATTTTTGAAAAAAAAAAAGTCTGATTGACGCCTATTTAAGTTCATTTGGGAATTTTTCATCATCACTGATACCATATCCGTTAGACTTTGAAGGAAATCTTCATAATTAAATTGTTCTTCAAAATATTGACGCAAGGCATTGATTGCATTGAAGGCTTCTTTTTCATTCACTTTTTCAAAAGCTTGGACGATTTCTTCTCCGTCGTCGGAATCGCAGATTTCTTCAATTCCGGTAATACGGGCAATAAAATCGTCCTCATTCAAATTTTCTCCGCCGCACTGTAAAATTCCGTATACCGCAACAAACTCATCAAAAGATAATTGAAGATTTAGTTCTCTCCTTTTCGTCCGCCCCCTCCCCTTCCTTTAAGCAAACACAAAGAGAGGAGTACAGGTTTCTTGAAGTTGCCCCACAGTTCCATAATTTTGAAATAGCAATAATTTTAAAATTGGCGGTTATTCTAAGGAAAAAATAATACGTTGGGATCGTTGTAATGATTCAAAATTAACATTATTCCTATGGTAAAAAATAATTGGGACTTTTTAAGATGGTCGTTCTAACGAAGGGGTCGTTGTATCGTGAGTCGTTAAAAAGAGGTTCTACTGTATATCAATCACCTGCATATACGCACATGAACTAAAATACTACCCCTTGTAATATACCTTGGTTGGATCCTAGAAAATTATTTAAGGACAATTTTTGGATTATACGTACTAAGTACAACATACAAGTAAAAGTAAAAGATGAATGATCTTTCGAGTTGCAGCCCCTGCAATATACCTGCTCCGCTCCTCGAGAAAGTCTACCTCCTAACAAAGGAGAAAATCTTGGAAATCACCTTTTCAGTACACTCGGCAACAGCTGCCGCTCTCCCCTTTTCATGCCTCCCCAGCAAAATAAAAAAACGTTAACAGTTCCATTAATTTCTAGAGAAGCATTCTCTTCTAGTACGTTCTCACCTCTGCAGAGCTCACAAAAATTTTCTTCTCGACCGTCGGTACTTTTTGCATAGTTCTTTATTTTAAACTATACAAATGGGAAGCACAAAATATTTACTACAATGAATTAATAAAACAGATTTTATTATTTGTCTTCCTTTTGTTTAAGTTTTGAAATACAATAATACTACAATAAGAATATTATCTTGAAATATTTTGGTTTCGTGAAAAAGATCTTGGTGCATATGTTCCTTTGCACAGGGAAAAGAAAAGAGTAAGATTCCATCATTATTTTTCTCTAATGGCCATATTTTTCTAATTTTTATAGCATGGTAAAAATTGTATCAGTTCATGAATAGTTTTACAACAGAGAAATCAGATTGATGTAATGTATTCTTAGTTTTTACATAATGATGATACTAAATTAAAGAAGTCTATTTTTTCATGGTAATTATAGGCGCCTATAGGAGAGTATTTAGGAGGAGGGGGGTTCTGAAATAAAAATGTGTGTATGCATGTGTTGTATTTGCATATTTAAATTTTAAATTTAGTTTAAAGAACTAACTTTACAAAATGGGGGGGGGAGCTCAATCGCCTTCTATACTATCTACATGGTTGCCCTTGATTGCAATGACAATATGCACCCCCCAAAATTAATTTCTGTGTACGACACTCGTGAGTATTAAAAGAAGGTATTTGATTCTCCTTATTAGGGCGCTCCTTTTCGGCACCTACATCATATATATATATATATATATATATATATATATATGCATATATATATGCATATATATACATATATATATATATATACATACATACATATATATATATATATATATATATATATACATATATATATGCATATATATACATATATATATATATATATATATATATATTAGAGAGTGAGAGAGAATAGAATCCTTATATTACATACAATTCGTTCGTACTTACGTATTACCAAAAGGTTAAAAAGAGATTCTTGAATATTTATTCACTTACCTAAAAAAATAAAATTGTACTTTAAAATAAGAGCAATACATAATTAAAAGATACATATTATTACACAAAAAGTATTAACATTTAAGAGACAGAACTCAAACAATGTTTCGCTTCCGTATTCACTTTTTTGTCAAATCTGAGACAACAATAAAATACAGCCGAACGATGGCCAAAGAAGTAGGCGCTGCTCTTCGGTACGGAGTTCGTGGGTTCGAATTCTACTGCTGGCAAGGATGTTAACCAGAAATTATTTTCGGAGGGGGACCAGGGGAGAAAGATATCTTTATTAGTGAAGGTTACATCAATTGATGAAAGGGGGAAAGCACTGCATTTCCGACCAGCGGCCAAGCAAGTCTTTTATGGTTTGAGTAGTTTTTTTCTAAGAGAATAACTGTCCATGTTCATGAACAGCTAGGCAGATAGCCCACACACACATACGGGGGATATTGTCAATCTACAAAATGTTCTTTCAAAATTTCGGGGAGGCATCAGTTCCCCAAAACCCTCTCCCTGCTTACGGCCTTGTTTGTAGTTATGTGGAATCATTAGCCCTAGCGTAATGAAAGAGTAATCCTATCACTCCAAACACACTGGAATGGAGATTTCGGGGCTCCTAGGGCCGAAGGCCCTTTATCCCCAGTATTGAACATAGACATATGGAAACATTGCTCACTTTTGACTGAATAAGCATTATGTTAAGCGAATTTTAAAAAAAGGGGGGGGGAGAAGAAGAAGAAGAGAGAAAAAGAAGAAAGAGCACATACATACAAAAATTGAGATACATGATTTACAATAGTTATACAAATATACACATGAATTATAGATATCAACATAGCCCATATTTATTTATTTTATTTTTTTTTATTTTTATTTATCCTCTGTATAAACTCTTTACAAAAGGAACATAAGATATACAAGCAATACAATGAAATAAACGATTAAGCAAGAAAAAATGCAGATATAGAGTTCCAGAGGGGTTTTTTTCTGGGCATGTGGATATTAACAACATAAGACAATTAGACATTTTGCACCTGAGGGCGAATCCCCGATAATAAAGTAGTGGCTCTCGGTCTGCGCCGAATTTCAGCAGGGTCGTAATAGGGGAGGTTAAATATTTCTTCGTTGTTTATATTGTTAAGGTTATTAAAGAAATTAGTAGAGAGCTTTGCTATGTAGTCCCGAATGGGTTCAATATTAAGCGTGTTATGAATAACATCATTCCTTAAATACCTATGAACTTTTATTATCATTCTGAGGGTTTTATTCTGAATTGTTTGCAGTCTCTGGATCTGAGTGTTGGAAGCCGAACCCCAGACCGGGGCTGCGTAGAGGAGAATGGGTGTAAGCTCCGTCTTATATACCAACACTTTATTCCCAACACCATTCCCATTTGATTGTGGTACAGGAGGTGGGCGTATCACTCCAAACCAAACGCCTAGTTAGTTATATCTAATAATTCTACGAGAGCGAAGTTTCAGCCCAGCTAAATATCCATTATCACCTTAAATCGAACCGCTTGTGAAAAGACTATTTTTCAATTCTTCAAAACTTCAACTCTAGAGATTAGGCTAATACGCTTACAGATCCATCACTGCTGGATGGGGACACCTAAGGATCCATCCTCGTAACTACAAAGACTACAATAGACATCCACAACTGGCACAAAAGGCCACAGGAGAATACAAGTCCATCATGTCCCGTTGCGTTCGGCAAGAATTCGCAGAAGAATCGCAGGTGAAAACACGAAATTTTAGGAATGCGTGCAATCTCTATACAGAGGTCAAACAGGTGACCTTTCCTGCAGGTCGCATCTTTCAAAAAATAATAACGCTGTTACATTACCAATAACTTCCACCTTCACCTCCAATACATAGATAATCCTCAAGATAATAAAATTCTGCAAGTACTCCTGAATTATTTCAAGGTACGAAGAACTTAATAACAAGAACTTAAATTTGAAGTACACAGGAATTTAAAAAAAGACTACGAAGAAAGGTGGCACAGTGACAAGACAGTAGAACCTCAATTATCCGAGCTATATCTTATATATATATATGTTATATAATATACATAGTGTTATAAAATATGCAGAATAATAGTTTGGTAAAAGTTTTATATAAATTAACACATTAACGGACAGTAGGAACAAGTGGAGTTCGAAAATTAACACTATATGTTTTTGTAATTTTTAGAATATTAGAAGTATAGTTTTAATCTTTCTGCTTAAATAAATTTATTTTTAATTATTTCAGCACCTTTAATTAGGTTGCGGCTATAACCGTCATGGCGCCAGCGGACTCTAGACGCTAAGTAACGGGATAATGGCGGCTATAACAGAAAAAAATTTAAAAGCGTAAATGACAGGTTAAATGAGTCAAATAAGCAATTTTCTGTGTGTAACAAAGTATTTTTGGGAGTTTGACACGAAATGTTAGTTCAAAATCAAACAAAAATAAATAAATGACAAAAAAAAAATATATATATATATATAATTTTGTAATTATTACACATTATTTTCGGTGTGGAAAACGAAATACAACCTAAAAAATTGTTTCCAAAACATGACACTAGGTTTCTACATGTACACCGGTAAAGGCACATTTGTGCCGCTATAGCCGTAATGTCTACAAACGACAGTTTCGTTTTGAACTGCTATTGTCGTCATGCCACATAGTGAACTTCGCTTTGACGGCTATAGACGCAAGTGACCGTCAACGTGTTAAAGTATAGCTCTAAGGGGGAAAAAATGTAAAATTGGAAGTAAATTGAAATGATTCGATTTCTTAAGAAAACGGAATTACCGATTCAAATTAATTTAAGTTAATATGCTATATAAGGGTATATTTTAACTTTAGAATTTAAGTCCGAAATAACTTTTACTCCCCAATTAATTTAAGCTGTGTAAAAGACTACCCAAAGTTCATCATTGTCTGTGCTACAGGTACTTTTGTCCCCAACAGCACTTAACTTCCAAGAAACACTGTACCTCGACAAGTCGACACCTCCTAAAGGAGGTGTTGGACAAGTCAACGACGAAAAATACTTTGTTTACAGTTACCGTGAGGTCCAGCAGGTTCCAACTTGAATTGTACATTTAACTCAGTACTTAGTTTTTATCAAAAGAGATTTCTGATATCCGAGGTACTAGCGGTCGCAATTATCTTGGACAATAAAGGAATTCTTAGAGAAGTTCTCTATGTACATGTTTTTAAAGAAAGGGTTGAGAAGATGAAGCATTCATATCAAACCTACATAATGTTTAAGGGGTACTTCTATTATCTCAAGAGCCGGCAAAGTACAGTCACTATGGACAATTTGGCAAGAATTCAAACAATGAGGAACTGAATCCGAAAAGCAATTTTAGCTGCTGTTTCAGACTCATAATGGCTTTGTCATATTTTTGCTGTCTCTGGGAAGAAATGTTTACAATAAAATCAAACTGAGATTAGGTACATATAAAAACGATTCCGAATGGAACTTTTAACGGAACAAAAAACTCCGGATGGAAAAGCATTCGAAATTTAATATACGCATATGCGACATTTATATATTTAAAAGTTCACCCATGTAGACAAAAATATTTTAACATAATAAAAATGCCACATTGAAAACTAATAATCAAACAGTATTATTTTTCTTTCATGCAAATCCAAAAAGTTTTTTAACCCTCTCGCTCTCTTATACAAAAATCAAATATAAAAATTATTTTGTTGCTTATTATGTAATTCAAATGGTTTAATGAATTATATAGAACAAAATTTTCATTCTTATCCTATAAGTCAAGTAGTGGTTGGTTAAAGGGGGCTCCTTGGTTGATAGCCGTATCCCCAGTGGTTTACGAAAATTGCAATCATTTAAGTGTGCTTCGTAAATGATGTGAAATAATTAAGATGCGAAAGTAATTTTAGAGATAAAGGTATAGAAATATACACCCCAAAAATTACATTTACAAGCCCTTCCCTTAATAATAATTAAAAATAAAGAAAAAAAATTAAATAAAAATAACCTGGGATAAATATTACACGGTACTACAGTTTGTAGGAAATAAAATTATTTTAAAAATTAAAAAGAGGTACAAAAAATTAACAGAGAGTATTTACAAATATTTACAAGTTATAAAATCAAACAATACAGACAGTGCATTTAGAGGATAAAATTTAAATTTATAGCAAGTTATTTAAAGTTGCTTTTACTATAAGCAGCATTTTAGTATATATATATATATATATATATATATATATATATATATATATATATATATATATATATATATATATATATATATATATGAAATAACTTAAATAGCCAATTTCCTTTATGCAGACTTACAAAAGCATATTTTATTTATAACACCAGATAGCACACAAATCTCCGTAGGGAGAAAGAACACAAAACAGAAAATATTTGACGATATATTACATCGCGTTCTCAAAGGAAAAGGCCAGAAATCTATGTGCTAGGCCTTTTTATTAATTACTGGAAGGGGCGTGGGCTTGGCTCCAGGTATGATGTCATTCCAGTAACCAATCACTTTACTTTTATTACTTCTAGTTTATTCTAGAAGGTAGTACGTCAAAAAGCGCGGAAAAATTAATTAACGGAGCTGCGATTCTAAATTAAAGGTGCCAGGAAATGAGTGTTCGCCGCCATATTTAAAAAAAAAATGTATTTTAGAATTTTATTATTGCATATATATATATATATATATATATATATATATATATATATATATATATATATATATATATTACGGACAAAAATCGACACAAAAGTTTTATTTTTCTTCCCACTTTAAAGAGCTAGACCTCTTGGCTCTGTTAGAGCGAATAAAACCCAGACATTTGATGGCCGAACTAAAATTCGGGGACGGTATTTCGGCGGTGAGTGTAAGAAAAATAGTAATTTGTAAAATACTTAATAAAATGAAATACAAATCAATTTTTCATTCTCTAAAATTTTACATCTCGTATTTTTACTATTTATGTCTAAATGTTAAAAATATTTACAATTCTTCATTCTAAAGAAAACGACAAAAAATTGTATGTTTAATTAAATAACGAAATTCACAATACATAATGTGAAGTATGGTTTCAAATATTACGCACAATTAAAAATTCGAATTTCCATATTTGGAATTTAATTTTCCAATCAGTCTATAAATTCATTTTTTTTCACCCTCAACAAACACTCATAAGGCCACACTAATAAGATAGGGTAATAGTTATTGATTTACAATTTCAAGGTGCAAATCCTATTTGTTCCTCTCTTTTAAAACGACATTCCATTAAAAAAAAAAAAAAAAAAAAAAAAAAAAAAAAATTTTGACGTACACAGATTATTATTTAATGTCTCGAATTTAGGAGCATTTAGAATTCTGTATTTTAAAGAAAACGACCACAAAAAAGTCGTATATTTAATTAAATAATTAAATGTACTTTAACTAATGCGAAATGGCGAAGCATGCTTCCAGATCAACATTTTGCTTAATTGAAAAAGTTCAAGGTTTTCGATTTTCCAAACAGTCCACAAATTCCAACTTTTATTAAAACCACATTTCGTATTTAATTTTTTCCAATCTCAAAGAATTATTCGAACAGAATAGGGTAATAGTTACTGTTTTATAATTCCACTATTTAAATCATTCTATTTGTTTCTTTTGAATCGAGGTCATTTCATCT
>CM063509.1:11605016-11615016 GCA_032207245.1 Pardosa pseudoannulata | reverse complement strand
TTGGGCTAAATCATTCGGTGGACAGAAACCAAGACTAAAGTGGATTGATTACCTGAAAGCTATCCGGATAAATTGGAAAACCCTAGCCAATATGGAATTCTGATGGTTGGTTGGTTGGCTGGCTGGAGCTTAATGGCACTGAATCCTCCTGGGATATATTGTGCCAAACACAAGTACTCAGTAGTAAAAAAAAATATTTTTAAATTAATTTCAGTGTTTAACACTTAATAACGAAGCGATGTTTCTACAAGAAATACGAAAAGAACTATATGTAGAATTAAAAAGGTGAATAAAGTGAGATTATAATATCAAATATGAGGATAAAAACCAATGACTTTTAAAAAGGTAAAAAGTTCAGGATGAGGCGACGCATTTAAAAGATATTCGATATCAGGGGTAGCAGAGTTAAAATAACGGAGACGATGTTGATTATAGATGGGACAGTCTATCAGGGAGTGTTTAACAGACATGTTGGTCTCACAGATTTTACATGAAGGTGCGTGATCACCGAGTAAGGGATGACGATGGGTGAACCGTGTGTGTCCGATGCGGAGACTTTTGAGGATGATATCATGCTTTCTGGACGAGAGAGGGTTCCACTTTTCAATTTTTGGCTTGATATTACGCCGTTTTTATCAATATTTACATCCCAAGCGCTCTGCCATATTTTATGAAAGCAAACTTTTATATATTTTTTGCATTACTGCAAGGGATAGGAACATCAAGGTACTCAGTTGCAGATTTAGCAGCACTATCAGCATCTCGTTCCCCACATGCGACGGAACCCAACAGAAGAGGATCGAGAAACCCACCAAAGTAAGTCTTTCAATGATATATAGAACGTTAAAAACAATATGGAATTCTGAGGAATGCCAAGATCCACCCGGGGCTATGAAAAAGAAGTCTTTACATTCCTTCTTTTGAAACGCACTGACTATATATTTTTCTACCTCTGATACGCTCTGTTCTATGAGTAGAGTTCAACTAGCAGACTTTCCATTCAAGGATGTATTTCATTTACTTGTTTACAGCATCGCGATCTTGAAAAGGGAACCTGTTTTTAAGGAACTACTCGAGTCATAAATGCGCATTTAAACTGAGATATAATATACATGCATAACGGATTTGGAATATGCAGATTACTCAGTTTTGTCGTTTATATATTCTAGATAATAACAGATTCATATTTCATACAAGCAAATTATACATCAAAAGCATTAGTTTTCTAAATACGTTCCCTCCATACTTATTCTTTCATATATTCATAATTCTTGATATTCGAGCTTTTTAAAAGGCTAAATCATTATTGCTGTAGGGATTATTATTATAGTTTGAGATGTTTTTAACATTTTCCTAATAATTGTGCATCCATGCAAGTCAATTTTGCCGAATATTTAGATATACTGTCTGTTCCATAAGAGCGTGTCGTCTATTTCTATGAAAATACTGGGTGGCCATAATTAAACTAACAGTGCTTCACAGTGTTCTGTAGCGCGATCTATTTGCCAGAATGACGCCCCATTTTGTAGGAAGATTAAACAAGACGGGAGACGAAAGATTCCACAAAAAAACAAATTAGTTCCAAAAGTCACCGCTATGGGGAATATTTGGCGCTGTCTTATAGAAAATAGAGTGTTAACAAATGCGAATTAATACGAAATTAATTTCTTAACTGTGCCAATGGATGTAACGTGAAATTGGAACAAAGAACTTCTTCTGCTCAGCGTACGTGATATTGCAGATCACGAGACTTGATCGGTGTTTATGTAGATTTTAAGCTTTTTTTAAAAGTGTTGCCGTATTGCACTTGAACTAAATCAGAAAATGGGCATAATAAAAGGTAATTTTATTCCGTATTAATTTGCATTTGTTAACAGTCTATTTTCTATTACACAGCGCCAAATATTCCCCTAGCGGTGACTTTTCGATTTTTTTTCCGGAATCCTTTGTCCCCCGTCTTGTTTAATCTTCCTACAAAATGTGGCGTCATTCTGGCAAATAGATACAGAACACTGTGAGCACTGTCAGTTTAATTATGGCCACCTGGTACAAAAGAATTAGTTAAAAATACATTTGTACCGTGTAGTATACATATTAAACTGAAATGCATTTCACCCAATAAGTTGTCCAGTCCCAGTTATCATCGATTATGCAAGAATCTATCATTCGATTTTGATGTCGAGCGGCGTTTACCCCGTTCCGGTAGGTCGTCAACATTTTGTACCGCTTCATAACGTGCTATCCACTTCTTGACGAACGACTTCGACTTTCTCATGTATCGGGCTGCAACTGCACAAGACATTTTGGGTCCTTTTGGATGGTTACAGAGAAACATTGCGGCTCACATTCGCGGAACTCATTTTGGGTTTGTTGATTTAAACAGAGAAAAACAAATCGGATAAAGAATATAACCATAAAGCATTCTTCTCTAATGTTTGAAGAAAACGTGCAATTAAGTCGATATCTGAGCACTATCTATTGATGAAGTTTTGAGCAACATGATCTTATGGAACAGACTGTACTTGCTAATTTTTGTTATACATTTTTCAGAAGTTATACATTGGCATCAGTAAAACTTTTCGCGAAATATCGACGGGCTGATTAGTTGATTGTTAGTGGTAAAACTAACAGTAATTAGTAAAACTTAATAGTAACTAATAAAATCCCCATGCGTTCATTGCATATAATAAAACATATCAGCTAATTTTTTTCAATTAAACATCAGCTTACAGAAAAAGACAAAACCTAAACTTCTTGTTTAGCAAAATCAATAAAATAAGATTAAAATTATCAAGCTATGATTTACTTAATATTAATTCCTTTCTTAGATTAAAACTTAGATTAAATTTAAATCTAAGAAATTGATAGTTCTTTTTTTTTCAATATTGCAAATTTTTTAAAAGTCATATTCAGGGCCGTAACTAGGTCCTTTAGCGCCCGTGGCAAGAAACTGGTCTGCGCCCCTGCCACCAAATATAGTACGGAAATACATAAACATGTTATATGTACATGTATATATGTATATGTATGTATGTATGTATATATATATATATATATGTATATATACATACATATATATAAACACACATATATATACATATATACAGATATATAGACATATATACACATATATATATATACACACATAACATATATATATACATATTTACAGATATATAGACATATATATACACATATTTATATGTATATATATATATATATATATATATATATATATACAAATATACACACACACACATATATAAATATTATATATATATAATACAGAATAGAATATACACACACATTTATATATATATATAATATATATATATATATATATACAGATATATAGACAAATATACACATATACACACATATATACACACATATATAAATACACACATATTTATATGTATATGTATATACATAAACATATATTATACATATAAATATACATATATATAACACACATATATATATACAGATATATAGATATATACACATATATATATATATACACATATATATATATACACATATATATATACACACATATATACACACACACATACATTTACATACATACATACAACATCACACACACACAAAACATATATACACACACATACATACATACGCCCCTGGTCATATTTCATATTTACAAAAATGATAAAAAAATAACATATAGTCGAGTGATACCACTATATTTTTGCCATGTTCACACAGGAATTTAATATTTTTAAAACATATAAAGATTTTTTTTATCAGTTATGTAAATTTTTACTGAAATATAACAATTTTTTTGATTTTCAGGTATTACTAAAATGAAAAATCTATTGTTCTTTTAACGAATACCAAAAAACCGTAAAAAATCTCGGTCAAAGTGTATTTTTATACGAAATAGTATTCAAGTTTAGAATTGTATTTTGTGGATACATTGAATAAGTATTACGTAAATAAATGACATTTATTTATAATGCAACTGTAAGAATGGCAGGTAATATGATCAAGATTGATTTAAGGATTAGATAATAAGAACAATATCCTTAATGAATCGTTCTATTCTGAATTTAAATCAGCTTATATCATTCCAGTAGTAATAGGTCCAATTAAAATATTGTTTATAAGCTGCTTATCTAAGCAATAATTTGAGAATGTAAGAACAGTGCAACAAGGATTTTCAACAAATACTAGCGAAAGTATTTTCAGGGAAAGCCGTGGGTGCTTTCAGCAACATACTTGATGAACCTGTTTATGCTAATCTTAGATCAGTCAAGCATTGGATGCTTCCCTTCACAGAGAAAACCATTGTTTCATTTCATCACGCTCTGATTTTCAAACAAGAATTCATTTTCTAAACTAACAGAAACTCATGTTCAAAAGCATTTTAAAAAAATATGAAAATTCATGAAAAATAATTTATAAAAGTTGGATTTTGTAATAGAAAAAGGTATTTTTTAAATCTTTCTCATTTCTATTTAGGGCGAATCGTCCTCTTTCGGACCCCATTTTCCTCAAGGTGCGGCGTCCCTAAGACTGATGCGAACGTGGCAAATGCCACCTTTGCCAAGCCCTAGTTACGGCCCTGGTCATATTTCATATTTACAAACTGATAAAAGTAATATAACATATAGTCGAGTGATACCACTATATTTTTGCCAAGTTCATACAGGAATTTGATATTTTTAAAAACACATAAAGATTTCTTTTATCAGTTATGTAAAATTTTACTGAAATATAACATTTTTTTTTTAATTTTCAGGTATTGCTAAAATGAAAAATCTATCGTTCTTTTCCAGATTTTTTTTTCAGAGTCCTAAAAATTGAAAAAAATCTCTGTCAAAGTGTATTTTTATACGAAATAGTCTTCAATTTTAAGTTTAGAATTGTATTTTGTGGATACATTGAATAAGTATTACGTAAATAAATGACATTTATTTATAATGCAACTGTAAAAATGGCAGGTAATATGATCAAGAGTGATTTAAGGATTAGATAATAAGAACAATATCCTTAATGAATCGTTCTATTCTGAATTTAAATCAGCTTATATCATTCCAGTAGTAATAGGTCCAATTAAAATATTGTTTATAAGCTGCTTATCTAAGCAGTAATTTGAGAATGTAAGAACAGCGCAACAAGGATTTTCAACAAATACTAGCGAAAGTATTTTCAGGGAAAGCCGTGGGTGCTTTCAGCAACATACTTGATGAACCTGTTTATGCTAATCGTAGATCAGTCAAGCATTGGATGCTTCCCTTCACAGAGAAAACCATTGTTTCATTTCATCACGCTCTGATTTTCAAACAAGAATTCATTTTCTAAACTAACAGAAACTCATGTTCAAGTTGAAATCGAAATTCAGTACAGTAACAAGTAGTTATAAAATTGTACTCTTACAGTGATATAGTCTAACTACAGGGTATCTGCCAAAATAAATTTTTTCAAATCCATGACTTTTCATGACTTTCCCTGATTTAGCAGATCATTTTCCATGACTTTAAAAAGCTTTCGTTAAAGTATATATGAATAAAACTTCTGATGTACATACAAATAAAATATATGCTTTTAGAGAAATTACAGGAATTTTATCATAAAAAACTATAAACTTACTTTATAAGTGTTAATAAACTCACATGCATAAAAATAAATTGTTGTATCTACGTACCTCAGTTTAATCATATAGCAATTTTTCAATCAAAATGTTTCCAATTTGAATTCAGGGTACTTTGGTATTATCCAGGTGACCATGAATAATAGCCAAATATAACCTATAATGTTTATATACAATATCCCTAGAGATAAACTTATATTTTGTGCAAAAATCTTAACTAATTTTTATTAAAAAATAATTATTATTAATAAAATTTTAATCTACAATTTAAGAAAAAACCAGAATAATATACATTTACCTACCCATTAAGCTTTCTTGCTTTGAGTTTCCTTGGTGAACCAATTTTACTTGGCAATAGGGTCAATAGGATAATACATAAATACCAAACTCAGTAACGTCAGTCAAATGACAAGTAAAAATAGAATTAAACAATTCAATGCATTTTTATTTAATCGGTAGTTTAGCGGATCCATGACTTTTACTCATTTTACTTGAAAAATCAAGACTTTCCATGACAAAATTAATCCATTGTCTAAATCCATGATTTTTCATGACTTTCCCTGACTTTCCAGGTGCGCGGAAACCATCTAACTAGCTTATAGCCCGTCATATGACAGGATTAGTAAAATTTTTAATTTTTAGAATTCAAAGACCCACCCCCCCCCCCCCCCCCCCCCCCCCCAACCACACACCCCCCCCCCCCCCCCCCCCCCCCCCCCCCCCCCCCCCCCCCCCCCCCCCCCCCCCCACACAACCCACACAAAAAAAAAACACTTATTGCGCAGGCAAAAAGATGGTTTGTACTTTGGCTGAGAATTATTTGGTCCACACTCAATAATTTGTTTTTCTTCATACTCAAAGTCCTCAAAGTCGCACGCAGAACGCATATTTTCGTCTATATTAACATATTAAATATTGTACTTACAATCAAACATGAAACTGTAGAGGAGGAAAAGTAATATAAACCAACAGGAAGAACTGACCATTAAAACTTAGACGAAAAGTAATCTCCTATATAATAATAGCCTAAGTTATCTGTCCGCAAATTTATGAAGAGGTTGGACCTGGAATGGATAGAGGCAAAATTCAAAGCGAATAAAGTTTATCTTCTTCTAAACTATCGATCCGATTCTAAAAAAATTGGTATAAATAGGCTTCATATCACAGCAAAAAATGCTTTAGTCTTAAACGTTCGAAATTCACCCCTTCCCCTCTTTTCGAGTGGTTAATGCCATTATTTCAAGCCCTATTTTCCCTAGTTAAGAGCAGGCGATTATATATATCACATGATAAAAAGGTAAAAATAACATTGTTTCCTACCATTATGACGTCATTCCTTTAACCATCTCATGTAATCATTTCTTATTTTAAATTATTTAAATATCATCTGCATTATTTTCATACGTTTCATCACTGAATTTAGATATTGAGTAAATAATTTTCTTTTATATTTGGGTTAAATAATAGATTAGGTACAAATGTGATTATTTTAAATTTAATCATATATTTTTTGTTGTAATAAAACTTTTTCACCATTATTAATAACAAATTCAATCTACCTCCATGTAGTTAAAATGATAGTTTCATTCTGTATTTCCATACTGTGGTTATTTAAATTGTTATCGATAATTTTGATGTAGCTGAGAAACTTTGATTATCTTCTAAAGGAAATCGACGTGATTCTAAACTGCATTCACAGTATCAGGAGAATTTAGAAGAGTACTAAGATAAACAAATTATTGAGAGTCTACCAAATAATTCTCAGCCAAAACACAAACCATTTTTTTTACCTGCCTCATAGCGTACTTTACAATTCTGGAAAATTAAAAAAAATTACTGATACCGTCATACGACGGGCTATATGCTAGTAAATAAAATAAAACTTCAAATTTTCTCAAACAGGAAATGAACAAATTTTTTTTTCAAGTTTCTAGCATACGTTATTTTAAAGGCAAACGAGTCGTACAAAATTGATATGCTGATTTAAATATTTGCCCGACCTCAATCTAAAGATTTCATTTCTGACCAGTTTCAAATTCATAGTTTTTAATTTAAACGTTGAATTTTCTTTTAAAAAAATTTGCGAATTTCCAAATTTAAATTTAGTATTAATAACTTTAATAAATTCAAAATTTAGAACGAATACCCGGATTTATATTTAAAGCATATTAGATGTGTTTGATAATTATTTTGTAAGAATCTATAACCAGTTTAGTCTCTAGAAGCATTTTAAAAAATAAAAAAAATTCATAAAATTTTTTTTTTTTAAACACACTGGATTTTATAATAAAAATAATTGTTTTTCATGTTTTCCTGATTTTTACTTGGGGCAATTCGTCCTCTACCAGACTCCATTTTCATCACGGTCAGTAGCGGACTAAGGCTAAAGCGGGCCATGGTCTTAAGACCTCTTTGCCAAAGCCATCTTAAGACGGCTTTGGCCATGGGCAACATTGTCATTCCGGGCCTATTTTTCAGTCATGACTCATACTTTGAGTTTGGTTTTAAAGCATATATAGTATGTAGTTCTATTTAATTATCGGATACCAAGAAAAAAATGAATAATATAATATACATATACAAAAATTATATAAACATAATTTATTAAAACAAACAAACATAAATTTAATTTATTAAAATAAACAATAATACTTAAACAAATATACCCAGATTGATTAGTTATTTTACATTTTTTTCTCACTTTTAATTCTACAAACTCGTCGATTAGTTTGCCCTAATTAGAGTTATTTAATAATTTTATTTCTATATAAAGTAATGATAAACTATTTAATTTTTGTTGGCCTAATGTGGATCTTAAATTTTTTTTTATTCTGGCCATTACTGAGAATGATCTTTCACCGCTTGCATTGCTTATTGGAAGGGTTCAATAAATTCTCAGAATTATGTTTAAATTTCGGAATGTCGCAATATTATTTTCCTGAATAAATGAACACATGGATACAGGCGAAATACCTTTTGTAAAGGCGAAAGCCTTTACTGACGTGCATAGTAAAGGCTTGATAAGTGCGAGGCTCGATCGTATTGATACACATCGACACGCAAGGGCGTGGATACATAAGCACGAGAACGCTCGTCAATACTTGTCGACTTTATCAATCAACGATTCGGCATCATTTGGATACTTTTCAGCAATAATTATGAATATCACGTTTTTCTGTTAAATTAAAATAAAAATTAAAAACCTAATTTTCGGGCCATAAAAAATACGGGCTTTAGGCACATTCCTAGTTTGCCTAGGCCTTAGTCCGCCCCTGCTCACGGTGCCCTAATACTGCAACCCATGGCAAATTCCACCTAACCACTCCATAGTTAAAACTTTCAGCCACATTTTAAAATATCTTCCAGGACTTTCAGGATGATGATTCGACAGGACCAAACCCTTTAATCCTGAGATTACAAAGAGTGATCAAGAAAAATAAAAATTATGTGGAAAAGGATAGAATGCGTGGATTGGCGAGTTATAACACAACAAGGATTAAAAAGTAGGAAGGTAGTAACAAACTGATATATAAACAAGCAGAAAAACAACATTTATGAGACGAAAGCACGTACATGCACATTGGCAGCGCAGAAGTTACTAGTTTCAGGGTATCTGCCAAAATAAAATTTTTCAAATCCATGACTTTTCATGACTTTCCCTGATTTAGCAGATCATTTTCCATGACTTTAAAAAGCTTTCGTTAAAGTATATAGGAATAAAACTTCTGATGTACATACAAATAAAATATATGCTTTTAGAGAAATTACAGGAATTTTATCATAAAAACTACAAACTTACTTTATAATTGTTAATAAACTCACACTACATAAAAAAAATTGTATCTACATACCTAAGTTTAATCATATAGCAATTTTTCAATCAAAATGTTTCCAATTTGAATTCAGGGTACTTTGGTATTATCCGGGTGACCATGAATAATAGCCAAATATAACGCTGTAATGTTTATATACAATATTCCTATATAAACTTATATTTTATGCAAAATTCTTAGCTAATTTTTGTTAAATATTAATTATTATATTAATAAAATTTTAATCTACAATTTAAGAAAAAAAAATAGAATAATATACATTTATCCACCCATTAAGCTTTCTTGCTTTGAGTTTCCTTGGCGCACAAATTTTATTTGGTCAATAGGATAATACATAAATACCAAACTAAGTAACTTCAGCCAAATCACAAGTAAAAACAGAATTAAACAATTCAATGCATTTCTTTTAATATGTAGTTTAGCGGATCCATGACTTTTACTCATTTTACTTGAAAAATCAAGACTTTCCATGACAAAATTAATCCATTGTCTAAATCCATGATTTTCCATGACTTTCCAGGTGAGCGGAAACCATGTAGTTTACGTCAAA
>CM063509.1:11572516-11602516 GCA_032207245.1 Pardosa pseudoannulata | reverse complement strand
GAGTTAAACAGCAGTTAGCGATGTATACACGCATTCTTCACCCCTTTTTTTTAAATACGAAGCTATTTCTGAAACTGAAACGCTTTTGTCTGCGGTAATTTTAAAGGAAAGATGCAGAAAAACTAGAAATAGTTTTACTACCAGCTAAAATTGAAAGAGATCCTGTTTGCTAAAGTATAACCAGTTTTTTTAACCAACGATATCTTCCACTTCACTATTATCACAAGCAAGCGGCGAAGTAAAAGTACCCATTACGGGCAAAACGCACTTAATTATAATTTGGTCATAAACGAGGACGAATTTGTAGGAGGGGGAACACTGTGAAATATTTTTAATAGATGCAGTACAAGATTTTTTTTAAATTAAAATTTCAAAAATCGTTTTCAACCTTGGAAATAGTAAAAATATTTCTTCACAATAGAATTGTAATTTAGAATTATTTTCGATGCACAGATGCAAAATTGTACATTCAGATTGAGGTTTGAGCTAGGGATGCAACGTTATCCGGGCACTATACCTGATAATTGGCAGTACACAGGGTTCCCGCTTTTTTTCCAGAACAAAAATTAAGGACTTTCTAAGGACTTCCTAAGCACCAAAGTAACTTTTTATAAGGATCTACTTATACGGCATAAACCTTATCTTCTGAGGAACATATTTTAATGATCATGAACCAGACAGGGCATGTTCAATAAATGCCCTACAATATTTCAAAATTAAGTTCCTAAAAATTAATATAAGATAAATCTATTTGACAAAACCTAATTTTGAAAAATGAACATCTAAAGTTTTTTGAGTGATCAAACTAAAAATAAATTGTGAATAAAAACAATATTATAAACAGTACTTTCTGAGGGTTTAAAAATGACTGATATATATATATATATATATATATATATATATATATATATATATATATATATATACCCCTATATAATAATACTAAGTTATCTGTCCGTCTGTCCACGAACGGCGTTGTCTGGAAAAGAATTCTTAATGAGTTTTAACAAAATTTAAAGCTTTTATCTTCTCCTTAACTATCGATCTGATTCAATGCAAGGAAAATTAAATTTTCCAGAAAAAATACTTTAGTATTTAAAACGTTCGAAACCCCCATTCCCCCCTTTTCATTGAAATCTGCGATTACTGTTAAGCTATAAGGAAAGGGCAGGCTGACTTTATACTTTATCAATTTATTATATAATAAAAGATGAAAATAACATTTTTTTTGTCATAAAAGAAATCTGATAGGAAATCACATGAGACTGTGGATCTTGTAATTATGGAAACCCAGAAACGGCGACCGAATGAATTTTCTTTTAGAGGTATATTAAATACGGGAACGAGGAAAGATAATTTAAAATTTAATCATTCAAATGTTGATTGGCAAAAACATGCCACATAATTCCGATGCGCAAAAAACAAACCATTTTTTTTTTTACCTGCCGACTTGACAAACGGGGCTAACAGAAAGAAAAAGGATATATATATTATAGTAAAAATATTATTAAATTGTTGTATCGATTATTATTCTTACAAGGAGTCCTCTGAGTCTCATGACTTTTTGGTGACATTTTCAAACAATCGTTCAACATATTTTAAAAAATCTTTAAAAAAAATATGTATTATAAAATATATACCTATGTTAAAATAGCAAATATTTTATTTAACTTAATTTAACTTTTAGTTGAAAGATATAAAAGATTTAAATTATCGAAAGTTAAAAAATAAATTATAATAACTTAATGATATTCTTACGATGTCTTTCCTCGTTGAAACTCAACACTTAAATTCACATTTGGTCTTTTATATCTGTTTTTAAAATGTGAACGCTTTACTTTAACTAAGAGAGTTTAACTTGCTTTTTAGCCTTAAAAAATCGATTTACAGAACTGTTACAAAAGAAGACTAAAAAAAATCATATCATATGACTAATTTTTCTCCCACATTTGCTTTTTTCTGACAAGTAGACCTACACACTTTGTCTGATGATTATTTGTCTAATCATAAGTGTTTCACAATTCTATTGTAAATTTATGAATTATAATAAAAACTATAATAATGTATTCCGCTTTAATTTTTCAGTTTAAAAAAATATATACTTATGAATTTATATGTAAAACAGCAGGCTGTCATAAATGCACTTCCAAAGGGGCATAGAAACAGGCCTTGTTTACACAGTACAATTCAAAGAAAAAAAAAAGTAACTGGGAAAAATTCGCCAAAAAAAAAAAAGCGGAACGTTTGCGAACCATTTGGTGGAATGGGGAGAAAATTCCCACCGCGCGTGATTAATCAAGACCTATTTGATTTTGGGAAAATATCGAAGAGGTAACATCGGAGCTGAGATGAGCAAGCAAGCTAGCGACACAGAACCCTGAGCAGTCTGGAAGAAGGCTAAATGACTCCTAAGGTCACGAGTCACTCAAAGAACTAATGAAAAGGGAGCGCGAGAGACCAATTACGGAAAATTAAAATCCCGCACTAACGCTTAACGACTCAGTGTATTAAAAATGCTCCAGCCGGATAATCAGTGTGGATGCAAACGACCTCTCGTCGGGGTGACCTCAGTTCACGCGACGAACTCAAAGAGAGCGTTATTTGGGAGACTGCCTACGTTAACGCGACGATTTTATTATTAGTTATGCCTTTTTTAGCGACTAAAGTTCTTTAAACTAAAATAAAGCAGAGGAGAAAAAACCCGTTGGCAGTAGCTAAACAGGCACGGGTACATCACACAAAGGTCATTGAAACCCCACATTTAAAAATCCTGAAAACTACCGCAAAACAAAAGCCCGATATATTATTTCAAATAATTCGGAACAATACCTGATTACTTATGCATGAGCACATACATATTTTCAATTACATTTTCATTTTATTAACGTAAAAATTTGGTTCCAATTTCATCTGGAGCGTTAGCGTCACATTTTTCAGCACGGGTATTTGCAGGGTTCATACATTCCCAGGTTGAGAGCTGAAGCCTTCCAAGCGAATGGTAGAGGGTTCACAGGCAAATGGGTAGCATTAACCCCTTTGCGACCAACGTCTCATATACGCGACGCAGCGATTTCACTCTTATCAGTCCAGCGTCGCCTCCACGCGATGATCTCCGGTTGATATTGAGAGACCAGCGTCGTGTATGCGTAATAGGAGATCTGAATGTTTTATTTTAAATTTTAAATGCTATATTTAATTACTAGATGGCATAAACGGCAACGATTTTCACAACGGTCGAATCGTATAGCCTTTAAGTGCTGGTCCTCAAGGGGTTAACAGGGTTCTCGCTCTTTTTCCAGACCAAAAAATAAGGACTTTTAAGGATTTTCTAAGGACCAAAGTAACTTTTTATAAGGACCTACTTGAAATACATGACATAACGGCATAAACCCTATCTTCTGATAAACATATTTTAATGATTATGAACCAGACAAGGCATATTCAATAAATGCCCTACAATATTTCAAAATTAAGTTCCTAAAAATTGATACAATGTAAATCTATTTGATAAAACCTAATTTTGAAAAATGAACATCTAAAGTTTTTTGAGTGATCAAACTAAAAATAAATTGTGAATAAAAACATTATAAACAGTACTTTCTGATGGCTTAAAAATTACACACACACATATTGTATATATATATATATATATATATATATATATATATATATATATATATATATATATATTGAGCTGATTATACCCAGCGTTGTCTGGGAAAGAAGAAAGTTTGACATTTCTATTACATTCAATGCAAGGAAAATTAAACTTCCAGAAGTAACTGAAATATCTAGAAACCCCCAATCCTCCATGCGTCGTTTAATTAAGATCTGCATGACTGTTAGCTATTAGTAGGAAAGGGCAGCTGACTTTATACTTTAAACATTTTAAGTATACGAAAGATTATATATTTGTCATATAAGAAAACTGATAGGAAATCACATGAGACTGTGGATCTCGTCGATGGAGAAATGGATCGCGTTCCAATTTAAAAATTAAGGAGTTTTTAGGGACCTTTGACAAAAAAATTAAGTAGTTTTAAGGTCTCTTAAAAATGAAAGCTAAAATTAAGCAATTCTTAAGGACTTTTAAGGACCGTGGGAACCCTGGTTAAGGAAGTCAACGGGGGGGGGGGGGTAGATATAATAAATCAATCGAATAATATTGTTGCGATAAATGCGACATATTTTTCAATTACAAATTTCATGTCTTACATCACCGTTGGCCGTTTGGACATACCTGGGCTCAATGCAGAAACTAGTTGACTTCCTAAAAAGAACATCACTAAACATGGAGATTTACGAATGACGTTAATAAAGTGGGATTTTCCACCTCCATCATTTACAAATTGATGAAACTCCACTAGTCTAAATTACTCAATAATTTTTATATTTCTTATCGCTTTTAATAAACTATTTTTGTAGTACATTTGATACCAGTTTTAATAGCGATTCTTAACGTATAGATAGGCAGATAAAATAGATATAGATTCTATAGAGGGCGCTGCACATATGCGCATTCGAACTTCGATGGCTCTCCACTGCACTTCACATATAGATATGTTAAAGTTTTGACTCCTTTTCGAGCTGGAACAATTAATTTTTTTTTATTAATCTTTCTATTAAATGTTCTTTTAAATGGTTCGATGAAATTGAATTATCTTCTATATAAACCACCTTATAAATAGTGTAAACTTGTGTGTGTTTAAAAACCATCGAACTCGAAGTTTCGAACCACAATTTGAAATCTTGACAATACGCAACAATATTTTAATATTTGGTATAATCAACTATTACGGAAGAGATGGGGTTCGAACAGTTTTTTGCTTGTAAAGGGGGGGGAATCCAGAAAAAGTTGGAAATATCCGAATTAATTCCTCGTTATTTGGTCAGAATTTTAGACAAAAAAAAGGGCGTCGTACATACCCATAAATAAGGTAATTAATATACGTGCATATAAATCTTTTTCAACCCACAAAATGGCAAGATAGCCACTCTCTTAACGGACGGGATTTCCTCCGATTGCTTTCATTTTTCGGAATAAATTTATCCGAAAAAACACAGTTAGAATTTTTTTAAAAGCCACGCTTTTCTAGCATAACCAAGGATAAACAAACTAGAGAGAGCAAGAAAAAAGAAAGGAAAATTAAAAAAAAAAGGCTCTAGATTCCAGGCCAAAAATGGCTTACTCGCTCTGGCTTTCGCTGCGTGATGCAAAAGGTGAACCGGCCGTAAAAAAGAAAAATGCAATATATTTTCGAGAGCAGTCGAAGTGCGTAGGTGGCGTGGTCACCAAATGTGAGAAATCTGGCGGATCTTAACCCTGCCCACAGGTATCGAAGATTGCTTTTTCAGCCAACAGAACCCACGAGTACACAGCTGAAGACAACAGGACGACTAACACCTGCTCCAACTAGCGGACAGCAAGGATTTATGAATGAGTATTGAAATATTGAAACCGAAGTTACACTTAAATATTAAGTTTGTCGGGTGAAGGTACACAGTGGATTTCAAATACCTTTGCATAACGATCAATTCGAGGTGTCGATTAAATCTAAAGAATATTGAAGAAATGCTTCGTTCTACGGTGTCGACTATTTTGCCAAGATTTGACAATATAGCACAATAAATTCGAATGCAGATATATAAAATCATAAAATAAGGTAGGCGGGGTTTGTGTATACATAAAAACAACGCTATAAGCTCATACTGGAGTACCCATTCTCCAGCGGTATTAGCAAACATAGATCCATTCCTTTACTTTTTCACTGTTATCTGTAATCTAGTCCTTATTGTTTTATTTATTTTTCTGAATTTAGTTTTATTTAAATCTTTGATTTTATATATAATGTGTATGTAACCAGCGAAAATATCTTTTACAGATTACATTGATAAGCCCCTATTATTTGATTTGTCCTAGCTTGCTGAGAATTAAGATCCCTAAATCGTAGTGTAGGCACGTAGCCATTAAAGAAAGCTAAATCCAACGTTGCACGAGTTTATAGGAATAAAAATGAATGGTTCAACTGACCGTCTTCACAGAACATGAGCTCTGTATCCGAATAGTTTCGGTTAATCGAGGTTCTACTGTAATTCTCGCATATGTGCTCTTAGAGGTGGGTTTCCTTAGTAGTTAGTAGTGATGCCGAACAATGGCCGATTGGTTAGGGTGCTGACATTCGGTACTGTGGCAACTGGTCACAAGAGAACGAGAGAGGGTCGGTCATTCTCAGGACCCGTGGGAATTTATCCCCCTGAAAAAAGCAGGAGTTCCAGACCCAGAGGGGTTTCGGATTTTTATGTCCCTGCGTACATCTGTGTGGAATGCCGGCTATCATTGAGGAGTCCGGTCCACTGACCACTCCCTCGCTCTCAGCCCTTTTTCTCCCCCCCCCTCTTTTTGCGAAGGGTCCTTCAAGAAGAAGGCAGTTGGTTGTTGGGGGTTTGAGGGTGGAGAAGGTTGTTTCTCTCTCCCAAACGTTGTTGTTTTATATCATGTATATATTGTAGATAGTCGAGATAATAAAGTCTAGGACTTAAAGCGATTGTTTTTACTTGTGTTTTTGATTGTGGGGCCCCCACACACACAGAGGTGTATGTATGTTGCGACGTTACAGTACCAAAGTTGGAGGGTTCGAATCCCACTGTGGCATGGATGTTCGCAGCCTTTCGGAATCAGCTTTAAACTGTAGGTCCCAGTCTCATTAGCCCTCATGTTGCAAAAAGTAGATCGTAGCACTCCAAACCAAACCATAGTAGTGACATTCCGATTAGCTAAACTTCATATTTGAATTTACCCAAGTAAATTATTTTATTTTTATTGTTTTATTAATTTTTAAGTTCATTTTTTACTTAAAAGTGCAATAGTATATTACAGTATATGTGACAGTTTCCCATGTGTGTCGGATTTACATACTCCTTATCGGGTCCCACAAAATTTTTCGTAAATATTACGGAATCCCTACAGTAATAGGTTTAAGATGCTACTTTGGAATATTGTAACTATCCACTCGATTCCATTAATATTCTTCTAAGAACATAAGACTTTCTCAAAAGTGGACCAAGCCCTCTTAAACCTTTTCATTACTCCAATAATCCTACGGATTAGGGGCGGTATTGTGGCGTAAGAAATGAAGCAATGACAGCGAGACAAGATTGGAGGCGCAGACAGCTTCTATTGACTGGGTGTATATTTAAACTTACGACAAAGCATAAAAAAGAAAAATAGCTACGTAAAGTCTGTTCCAGTTTAGAAGTGATCGGAAGGGTTTCAAGCAAAGAGAAAATTAAGCGAAAATAATTCACGACCATACCCCGCGATGCCTGATAAAGTAGCACTTGATATTCTTAAGCACATAACACCTGTCTTGCTGAGATGAATTTAAAAAAAACATAGAAAAAACGCATACGTCAATGTCTAGCAAATAGCTTGTAGTAGTAAATTTTGATACATATGTATCAGGGTTTGTAATTTCACCGACTTTTTCACTTATCGATAATACGGTAAAGGAAAATTTCAGTATCACTGACCGGTAATTTACCAGTAACTTTCATTTAATTAAAATGTAGGCAATAAATGCATATAATATTTTTGGTAAGAGCGGTTTTATTTGAAAAGGTAATATATTGAATGCAAAATTCAAATATGTACAAATGTAAACATTTTAATGCAAAATGTAAACATGGGAATATCGCCACAATATTTGATAAAAAATTTGACAACCGAATTATAAAAATGTTAATAACAAATATGAAAAACACCCCGCTAAAATTAAAATGTAAGAATAATAGATATAACAGATATTTACAATAACTTAATATTTTAAAAAATGGAAAATGATTTATTAATCTAAATTAATACATATTTATAATTCTAAAAAGTTGAAGAAAAGAAGTTTGGTTTGCAATCGTGTTCTGACACGTAGATAATTCTCTGTGTATACAATGTGTAAAGAATTCGGAAAGGATAGTTTGGTTTGGATTGGAGCACTACGGTCTCCTTTTTTGCAACACGAGGACTAATGGGACCGGGACCTACTGCTTAAAAAACGAATCCGAAAGGCTACGAACATCCATGCCACAGTGGGATTCGAACTCACGAACTCCGGTACCGAAGATCAGCGCCCTAACCATGCGGCCATCGTTACGAAAAGAATGAGTTTTATTCTTCGTGTATGGGAAATGAACGGTTGTTCAAAAGAGAATAATATCAGTCTATATGCCATAAATCCCATGAGCTATAGCAAGATAAAGTACGTCTTCATTAGAGACCAAAAAACCACCACAAAATCGGCAAAATACAAAAGAATGAAAAAAATAAAATATACAATTACAAAAAATAATTATATTTACAAAATTTAACTCCGAGAAAGAAAAGAACAGCTGAAAAACAAATTTGCAACACCAGTGTAAAAATTTCGCCAAAATAACCAAAACGAGTTAAAAAATCTCAAAACGCGCCAATAAAGATATGCATAGTTGAACTGATAACACTACTAGAAATTTCTGACGTTACACAGCTTAGGTTTGGTTTGGTTTTGGAGCACTACGGTCTACTTTTTGCAACACGAGGGCTAATGAGACCGGGACCTACTGCTTAAAGCCGATTCCGAACGGCTACGAATATCCATACCACATTGGGACTCGAACCCACGAACTCCGGTTCCGAAGGCCAGCACCCTAACCATTCGTCCATCGTTCGGCTACACAGCTTAGGAATAGAAAATCTGGTATGAATATTGTATAGGAAAACTTATAAAACTTTCCATTCTGGTATTATCAATTTAAATCATAATAATGATAATTTATTGATATTACAAATCCTGACGAAAATACAAAAAAAGGTCCCAATTTAAACCTGTGTACCAAGATTCTACAATCCCGATATCGAGATACTATACTGAAAAGATACCAATTTCTCTCCAAAGAGTTGATCTAATACAAACGAAACGGACAAAATATACACAGCAGTGGGTGGAAACTCTATTTGAAACTAATTAATAACTGTTCAATGCCAAGAGATTGAATATGCTTGCCCCTATGGGACACTGAGATAGTTGTGAATTGTTCATTGTTACACTTCAAAGTTAATGCGTTCCTAATTGACCAACACCCTCTGGATCAATGAAGAACCGGGAATTGTTCACTGGAACAATAATCTAATAGTAAATATTGAAATTATGTTTACAATTTTGACTGTCCTTTTAATAAAGAACTATTAACGATTTCGACACTAATCAACCTTTTATTCTGCTGTAAATACGTCACTTGTTTTCATCGTACATAAAATAATTTCTTTTGAAAGAAGCTTAGTAACTGTGATAAATTATTTTTGTATCCACTAAAATTAGAATGTAATGTCGCAATATATCGCGAAATATAGATATAACGTGCTGCATCGTGAAACCAATATTTAGTTCAGCGATATCGGCAAACGCCAATAGCGAAATCGATCTTATCTTCCACGCTGATCAATGCGAAATCGTCTTTCCGATACCGACAATAGCGCATGCGCGATATAGCGTTTTCGAAGGTCATGCCCCGATAAACAAGCATAGTCTTTCCAATTTCTTGACTTCGAGTAAAATCGCATGCGCGAACGATATAGCCAGATCGCCGATTTATCTATATCATTATACAGTTTTTCGATCATCACGTAAACAAGATACACGATATAGCGTTCCCCGATATATAAGCATTATTTTTTCGATTTCCCAGCATTGAAGGGAAATAACTGAGAGTGCGCCACATAAGTGACCACTCATTTATCTACATCGTTAAATATTTTTTCCCCCGATTTTACGAAAAGGAGTAGATAAGAGCATATTCGCGATACAGTGTTCCATAATATATGAACATGATCTTCGATTTCCTGATATTGTGAAAAGTAACTGAGCATGCACAAAATAAGCGATCGCTGATTTTTCTACCTCGTGAAATCGTATTTTCGACTGTGGGCACATGCAGATTTCATGTGAAATTTCCACCATTATGACAAGGAAAAAATTATAGTATAATCTAATTATTAAACATAGTTTCATTGTTGTTCAAATTTGCAGAGCCAGTTGTATTTCTGTCGCAAAATGAAAATTATATACAAGTATTTTCTCTCCTATTATTAAGTTAACATAGAATAAATTTTTTTAATTTTTGACTTGTTCATGTTTCTTGTTTCTTCATGATGATAGTTTTAAATAATTCTAAATAAAAGAGTTTCTTAAACTGTGGGTCATGACCCGCGGCAAGACATGAAAAATTTTTAGCAACTTTGATATATCTTTAACTAATTATAATTTTACAATGACCAAATGTTTCGATGCATTTTATTTCTCAATACTACTACTCGACGCAACAGCCCCTGGCCAGGGACTACGGTGTCAATCTTCGTTTCCGGGACCAAGGGCCCTGGAGTGCAAAGCCTTATGCGGAAACCTCAGTGTTTAGTTCTCGAGCATGCTTGGTCCTCAGTTTGTCTACCCACTGAAGGGATGAAAGGCTGAGTCAACCTTGCCAAGTCCGGGGATCGAACCTCGGACCTGTGTCGTGGGAGCGCGAAGCACTACCCTAACGCCACTGGGCGTTTATTTCTCAATAGAAACGCTTATTTTGCATGCATTGCACATGACGGACAAAGTGGTTTGGTTTGGAGTGCTACGGTCTACTTTTTTGCAACACGAGGGCTAAATGAGACCGGGACCTACTGCTTAACGCCGATTCCGAACGGCTACGAACATCCATGCCATAGTGGGATTCGAACCCACGAACTCCGGTTCCGAAGGCTTGCACCCTAACCATTCGGCCATCGTTCGGCCATGCGCGCTAATGTTTTCTCATTAGTGCCCTAA
Organism: Pardosa pseudoannulata; assembly: GCA_032207245.1. Classification (NCBI taxonomy): domain Eukaryota; kingdom Metazoa; phylum Arthropoda; class Arachnida; order Araneae; family Lycosidae; genus Pardosa; species Pardosa pseudoannulata. The sequence goes on along the minus strand of CM063509.1, from coordinate 11,591,672 downwards.
CCATGTGGCTACATTTAATGGCCAGGTGTTAATATTTGAATTACGTCGGATTTGCGCAATGCTTATGGAGTCCCAAAACTGGTATAGAATATTAATTTATTTGGAAGTGAAATACTTTAAAAATACAATTTTCTAAATTATTATTATTTTAGACATACTGTATAATGATATAATACAATAACGATTAAACGCTTACAAATAACCAAATACACATGGTTAGAAATAACAAATTTCTTACAGAGACATTGTTAAATCGCGATATAAAACTGGTGATATATCGCGAAGTAAGATTTTCAATATCGGTCAGTGGTGGTGGATGACTACTAAAGGCTGAATCTATCATCACTTTATTTGCCAAAGCGGGGAGTAACAAGGATGTAAAATGCAGAAAAAAATATTCTCTACTCGCCCACTATTACCAAATTTATCTTTCAACAGTACGATATATCATGATACGGAAATATAACATTGCATAATTTAGCACAAAGTGGAACTAAAGAAACTTAACTTAATGTGTTTTAATCTGCCCAGTAAGAATTCTTTGAAGCAATACACTAAGCATTGCCTCGACCTTATCACTTTACGACACAACACAGCAATTTTTCACTATTGACATATGTCTAGGATGTGCAATTAAAGATAACAACTCAAAGTGAAATATTTAACTAAAAAAAGAACATACAACTGATACGTGATAAGAGGAGAAAAAACACTATAGATAAATACTGTTGTAATGGGCTTCAGCAAAAGAAATCTAGAAATAACAAAGGTAAGAAATCATAATTTATAAAATCTGAATGCGGTGACCAACTTTTTTGCACCACCTTTTAGAATTTACTACCATCAATGTTTTGTGCCATTTTTTTTCCACTTTAACTGTAAATTCCATTGTGTTTAAGCCATGCTCTTACGTGGTACTTCAGTAAGCATATTTGAAACCCGCTGCTGGCATGGATGTTGGTAGCCGTTTGAAATCGGCTTTAAGCAGTAGGTCCTGGTCTCATTAGCCATCGTGTAGCAAAACAATAGATCGTAGAGCTTCAAACCAAACTACTTTGCATAACCCTTTGAGGTCGGGTTTGTCATATATGCAACAGGCTTTTTAAATAAATTCGATAGACGCGTAAAAATAAAATATTTGAAATAAAACATTTAATTAGCGTTTTTATCACAACTGGATGTAGACCTATTTCTGTTATAGTATAATTTATAACACCGGCTTGGCTTGCCACCTGTAGAGGTATCATTTCGGAACTGTAAGAGTCGCGAAGACTGTAAGACTCGCGTCCGTCTCAGTCGTTGGTCGGGCGAACTTTTATTCTTTTGAACAATTGAAAACGGCAGTATTGTACGAGTAATGGTCTTTTTGACGCACGGACGATTAGAGGTGTCAAGTGTGCCGTTTTTGTCAACGCACCGACGGAGAAAAGAAATTGTGCTTTGTGTGACCGAGTCGGCTGGGCGCCAAAGGGCGTTTCGGCTTCACCAAGGACAAGGGGGGGGGTCGACCTCCCCTAAAATCGAGGTTTTCTGTTAGGGAAAGGAAGAAGCGAAAATGAATCCCGGCTGAACTTTTGAGATGAGCAGGTTGATCTAATAATGATCTTTCTGGATGTTAGGTTGCATCTGCATTGAGTTGATTTGTTTTATTTAAAACGTTTCCTTTTTGTTAAATACATGAATAGCTGTTAAGTTTGAATCCTCTACGGCTAGTTATTTTCGTCTCTATACCTGCTCTTTATACGAGACCCATGCGAAGTCATAGCCAAAATGACTAGGGAATGACTTAAAATTTGAAGTAGAAACATCGCAAACCGCCCGGCGAGGTTAACAAAGACATTGCGATCACGAACCTATTGTACGTGCACCAGGGGGCCATTAATGAACACACCGGATCTTTGGTCTGCTAGAGTCTCGATTCTGCAACCCTTCAGTTACGAGAGCACTGGCTTTGCCGATTGAGCTACATACCGCTGCTCTTTAAAGAAAAAAAATCGTTGTATGGAAAATTTACTAAACAGAAATTAAACTGCACCAAATAGTATCAAAAGAGAAATTAATCACACTTTTTGTATTAATTAATATTTGTTTGTACTATTTGTTTTACCCATCGAAACGAAATATGCAAAGCAAAAGGTTACACAGAAATGCACTTTATTATCAGTTTAAAAAATATATATTAAAATTTTATTTTAAAAGCAGTTTAGAGTCAAGGGCCCATATAAAATGTTTTAAAAGAAAGAATAATTTTCAAACGTTCAGAAATATTTTATAAAATGGATATCTTAACACTAAATTAACACATAGTATGCGGGACACGTACTAGTACGTCTTTTGACGATTGATACTTGAGTACGGGTCACGTACTAGTACGGGTTAGTTTAACAACATGGTTTGTTTGCGGGCACAAAAATAACGGTATATACAGGAAAATGAAGCCGAATGTTCTTGTCTACTTCATAGACTCTGGAAAAATTGAGACCAATAAAAACTAGTTTTTATGTCAGTCGATGCGGAACCACAGAACGGGAAAAAATTAAAACTATATACTACTATTTCTATTTGATTTTTCATATTTACGATACTATTATAAATTTATCCACTAAAAAATATATTTTTTGATTACAAAAATCTTATGGTTGTTATTTATATATTTGTTTATATATTTCAATATAAAATACGAAAAGTTGGTTAAAAAATTAAATAATTTTCGATTTATTGAGATTTAACTGAATAACTAAATTTACGCGCAAAACGCCCGCTCCCGGTACAATTCCGCTGCGAAATGTACCCGCACACAATGTGTTAAGAAAAAAATAGGAGAAAATTCACAAAATAGAGAATGAACTTAAAGGCATCAAAGGTGATGTGGCAACTGGATCCTATGGGCCGAGCCCTTCAATCCAGAGGTTTCTGTCAGTAAGCACAAAAATGACAACGAGCGAAAAATAAACACATAAAAGAGCAAAGAGATAGAAGGGTGGATTCGTGAGTTCATAACACAAACTAGAGAGTAGAGAGTTTAGGGATAGAAAAACATAAAATATTTTTGTGGCCAGTGACATCCGTACGAAAAAAGTCGAAAATATAGAATAGTAGAGTTCAAAATAAAAAAAAATAAAAAATTTTGAAAAAATAAAAAATATATGTCTAAAAATAAATAAATTACATTAAAAATCCGAAAAGGGCCTAAATAATAATAAAAAAACATAAAAACAAATTTTATTAATTTAGATTATGTTTTTATAAATTTTTGTCTATTGAATAATAATGATCAGAAACGATAAAGTTAAAAATTTTGGAAAAATAAAAATATATGTTTTAAAAAATAAATAACATTAAAAATCCGAAAAGGACCTAAATAATAATATTTAAACATTAAATAATTTTTATTAATTTAGATTAAGCTTTATAAATTTTTGTCTATTGAATATTAATGATCAGAAACGATAAAGTTAAAAATTTTGGAAAAAATAAAAATATATGTTTTAAAAATAAATAAATTGCATTAAAAATCCGAAAAAGGCCTAAATAATAATATTTAAACATAAAATAATTTTTATTAATTTAGATTAAGATTTATAAATTTTTGTCTATTGAATAACAATGATCAGAAACGATAAAGTTAAAAATTTTGGAAAAAATAAAAATATATGTTTTAAAAAATAAATAAATTGCATTAAAAATCCGAAAAGGCCTAAATAATAATATTTAAACATAAAAAACAATTTTTATTAATTCTGATTAAGTTTTAGAATTTTTGTCTTCGCCGGGGACAGGAGAATGAACTTCAAAGGCATCAAAGGTGATGTGGCAACTGGACCCTATGGGCCGAGCCCTTCAATCCAGAGGCTTCTGTCAGTAAGCACAAAAATGACAACGAGCGAAAAATAAACACATAAAAGAGCAAAGAGATAGAAGAGTGGATTCGTGAGTTCATAACACAAAACTAGAGAGTAGAGAGTTTAGGGATAGAAAAACATAAAATATTTTTGTGGCCAGTGACATCCGTACGAAAAAAGCCGAGAATGTAGAATAATAATGATCAAGACCGAAAAAGTTAAAAATTTTGGAAAAAATAAAAATATATGTTTTAAAAAATAAATAAATTGCATTAAAAATCCGAAAAGGGCCTAAATAATAATATTTAAACATAAAAATAATTTTTATTAATTTAGATTATGTTTTAGAATTTTTATCTATTGTATAGTAATGATCAAAAACGAAAAAGTTAAAAAATTCCTAAATAAAAATATATGCTTTAAATATAAATAAATTGCACTAAAAATCCGAAAAGGGCCTAAGAGAATGAACTTCGCTGTTTGGAGGTTATTTTATTGAAAAATTTACAAAAATTTTTTGGTTTCAAGGAAAAGCGAACAAAATCGATTCAACTCCTACTATTCTCTCAAGTACTTTCTTTTAAGCAATCCTAGGGGGAGTATACTGAGTAATCTGAACTTCCGGTTCCAACACTCCCGGGATTTATCAGATATAAATGAATTTAGTTGGAAAAAGAAAGAGAAATACAAAGGAACCAGAGGAATACCCTAAGAATTCCTATGCAACGGACAAGAATTCAAGCTATTATCGCATTCAGCCTCCTAAGTGTTTTACAAATCCCTGCTTTATTTTTCAATTCATCTCCGCGATGACATCACGCGACCAGAAGTTATCGCCAAGTTAAAAAAGAAATAAAGACCGACGTGGGGGAGCGAGTGCGTTTCGAGAGACGGAAAAAGGAATTCTTCAGAGGGGTAGTTGGCGAAGTCGGGGTGAATCAGCCAAGAAATGCCAGTCTCGCTTTGTCAGATGGCAACGGCCTTAAGAGACGGGAATTAAAAGGAAAGCAAATAAAAAAGAAATCAAACAGCCAGACCGACAACTTCCTTTTTACTGCATTCTCGTTGGGACAGAGCGCGGCCCGAAAAACGTAGGCCCTCCGTCACGATTCCAATTCTGCAACACACGGTGTTAACACAGCTTCGAATACGAGCGACAGCAGCAGAAAATAACCTCTACGTGCAATAAGCTGACAACCACAATGGTGAACCCCCCGAGGAACAAAGGGTTAAAACATGGACGTTCCAGAATTCGGCGCGCATCAGCGATATAGATATATATTCATAAGCAATTTACGAAGGCTTCATGTACAGGGTATCCACCAAAATAAAATTCTTCAAATCCATGACTTTTCATGACTTTCCCTGATTTAGCAGATCATTTTCCATGACTTTAAAAATATTTTGTTACGGTATATATGAATAAAACTTCTGATGTACATACAAATAAGGAATTTTTCATAATAAAACTATAAACTTACTTTAAGTATTAATAAACTCGCATACATAAAAATAAATTGTTGTACCTAGATACCTAAGTTTAATCATATAGCAATTTTTCAATCAAAATGTTTCCAATTTGAATTCAGGGTACTTTGGTGTTATCCAGGTGACCATGAATAATAGCCAAATATAACCCTATAATGTTTATATACAGTATCCCAAGAAATAAACTTATATTTTGTGCAAAAATCTTAACTAATTTTTATTAAAAAATAATTATTATATTAATAAAATTTTAATCTACAATTTAAGAAAAAACCAGAATAATATACATTTACCCACCCATTAAGCTTTCTTGCTTTGAGTTTCCTTGGTGAACATATTTTACTTGGCAATAGGGTCAATAGGATAATACATAAATACGAAACTCAGTAACTTCAGCCAAATGACAAGTAAAAATAGAATTAAACAATTCAATGCATTTTTTTTAATCGGTAGTTTAGCGGATCCATGACTTTCCATGACTTTTACTCATTTTACTTGAAAAATCAAGACTTTCCATGACAAAATTAATCCATTGTCTAAATCCATGATTTTCCATGACTTTCCCTGATTTTCCAGGTGCGCGGAAACCATGTATATAATAATAGCCTAAGTTGTCTGTCCGCGAATTTATGAAGCGGTTGTACCTAGAATGGATACAGACATCCATATTGGATTTTTTATGAGTTAGGGTTAGCAAAATTCAAAGCGAGTTCGAAATCCACCCCATCCCCCCTTTTCGAGCGTTTAATGTTATTATTTCAAGTCTTATTCACCCTCTTATTCTATACTAAATTCATTCTTGATATGATTTTAGTATAGAATAAGAGGCAGCAGCGAGGGCGGAGCGTAATATTTAAACTGGACTGTGTTTACTCGACCCTCATATACTCTAATTAGTTTCTCCATCGGGAGTAGGCCTAGCACGTGCGGTAGAGGGTCTGCCCGTTCGATCAGCGAACTTCTCTGGTTGACGGTTCTGTCCCCGATTCCGCCAAATTTTTCTGAATGTCTAACTAATTTAATATTTTCTGCTTTTTCTTTTAAATTCTTATTCTTAAAGCTGTTTTATTATTTTCAAAATTATTTTATTATTTTAAAATAAATGTTTATTATTTTTTTCAACTTTTTACGACTTAAACTTTCTTCTTGTAATGTAATAATAGCCTAAGTAATCTGTCTATCTGTCCTCGAATTTATGAAGCGGTTGGACGTGGTATGGATCATTGGATTTTTGATGAATTAGGGTTAGCAAAATTCAAAGCGAGTCAAGTTTATTTTTTCCTAAACTATAGATCCGATTCTAAAATAAATTGGTATGAATAAGCGTCGTATCACAGCGAAAAATACTGTTATATTTAAAACGTTCGAAATTCACCTCGTTCCCCTTTTCGAGCATTTAATGTCATTATATCAAACCCTATTTTAGGAGCAGGCTATTAAATTTATCAATTTATCACATAATAAATAGGTAAAAATAACAATTTTTTTCTACCATAATGACGTCATTCCTTTAACTATCTCATTTAATCATTTCTTTTAGATTATTTAAATATATTCTGTATGATTTGAATACGTTTTATCCCTAAACTTAGATATTACCTAAATAATTTTCTTTCATATTTGGCTTAAATAATAGATAAGGTACATAAGTGATAATTTTATTCGATTATTTTTGTAGAACGATAATTCTCAGCCAAAAAACAAACCATTTTTTTACCTGCCTCATACGGTACCTAATTCTGGAAAATTAAAAATTTTACTGATCCCGTCATATGACGGTCTATATGCTAGTAATAATAATAATAATAATAAAGAATGCTCCAAGTGTTTGTGGAGTACCGTCAGTAGTTTTGGATATAAAATTCTTTTAACACTAGACAGCCTGGAATCTTGCTACTGCAAAAAAAGACAGCTTGTGAGTTTTTGTTTTATGTGAGTGTGTGTGTGTGTATACATATATAACAGTAAAAATTGAAGTTGGTCAAGTTTTTAAATTATGAGAGTGGTGTCGTTGTGTTTCCGGTTTTGATGGTCACGTGACAGGGCGAGAGAAGTATTCCATTAGATGACGGAATATGGTGTGTGGCGTAAGGCCTACATATTTCGTTATGGCAATAAAAGTTATTAACTACGACTACCTTTTGTTATTGGGATTATGACTTTATTATTGTGATCGGCGACGAACTCCTGAATATTTACATATATATAAGGAAAAGTAATGTATAACGGGAAACTAAGGTAAGTATTTCGCATACAATCCCTATGACGACCCGAGAAAATTCTCAGGGGTTTTCAAATTTTAAGTCAAGGGCAAAAATTCCATTTTTAACCCCTAACTTAAAATGACCATTGAAGCTACAGTTCACGCCCTCAGAGAGTCAAACCAATTATAACTCTACATTACCCTAGCGGACAATTTAGGAAATTCCCAAACGAAAAGAAGATGCACGCTATCGGAGGCAGATTTTTCCCACAGATTTTGACTGAGATGTTGACCCAGGTGTTAAGGGCCTTTTACTTATAACTTCATGCTAGCTGACCCCTCAGTTTGTCCTGTCCCTATGATGAAGTGGGAACCCGTCTTCCAACGTTATCTTAATAAAGGTCTTTAGCTGAAACGGTGTCATTTTTATGGGCCATGATTGCAACCACCCATCGTGAAGTCCGTCTTATTACACACACACACATATATACACATACATATATATATACATACATATATATACATACACACACACACATATATATATATATATATATATATATATATATATATATATATATATATATATATATATATATATATATATATATATATATATATATATATATATAATGGAATCCTTAAATTACATACAATTCAGCTCGTACTTACATATTACCAAAAGGTTGAAAAGAGGTTCTTGAATATTTATTCACTTACCTAAAAAATTAAAATTGAACTTTAGAATAAGAGCAATACATAAATAAACATATTACACAAAAAGTATTAATAGTTAAGAGTTTAAGTGGGTCACTCTAGGTCTTTAAAAGTCCTTAATTTTTAGCAGGGCTAAACAGAGGTAATAATGATTACGTAAAATGAAAATTGGGTGTTTTTGATTTTGAATATTACTTTAATGCTAATTTCTTAAATATGTTTGCTAATTCAATGTTATAACTTTTATATGACTGTAATTATGGTAATAACTTGTCGCTATAAATTTGCAATGGGGGGTGGAGGGCACAAAAATTGGATTGTGACCTGGCCACAAAAGTATCAGTCAGGCCCTGAAAATACTACGTATTTTTTTAAACTGCCTTCAAAAATGAGGATGCTACGCGTTAGTGGGTGAAATATTTGAATTGTTGACTCTACTTCAGTCACTAATAGCTTGAGGTTCATAAATCTTTTATAATTAGAACTCATGATATTGGGATTTGTTGGTTGATTTGTCATGTTTTACTTCGAGGAGAATAAAAGCCGAGATCTACAAGATATTTTATGATCATATTTTAATGATTATGAACCAGACAAGGCATGTTCAATAAAAACCCTAAAATATTTCAGAATTAAGTTTTTAAAAATGCTTAAAAACTAATATAAGGTAAATAAATCTATTTGATGAAAGCTAATGAAAGAAAAATGTACATCTAAAGTTTTTGGAGTGATCAAACTAAAAATAAATTGTGAATAAAAACAACATTATAAACAGTACTTTCTGAGGGTTTAAAAATGACTCATTATATATATATATATATATAATCTTTTAAGCAAAATAGTTTAAAAGATTTTCACGGAAATACAATTGTGAGATTTTTTTCGCACTACAATTATTTTAAACAGGTCTTATTTTTAGGTTACGCAATTTGCCGCAGAGTCCTGAATATATAATTAAACAAGGGTATAATTACGAATAGAACAATGGAAAAGCGCGACGTTTGATACGAAAAGAGTTGTTCGAATTTCAATAAACAACCATCATAAACAGAAGCGTTTTACATAGAATGTTTTAATTTTATTTGCTATTGTCACCTTAATGCTTTTTTTTATAGTGTGTAATTTCTTTGATTACCTTTGGAATTTATGACTTTTTGTGTCACCCTTTAAAAATTATATGAACATAGAATTATTAATTACGAAGTCAAAAACTGTTCAAAAAATAATAAAGGGAAGATACAACTATAAAATTCTAAAAATAATTAACAATTTTCTTCTAATTAAATCAATCCATTTGATTTTATAGAAACAGAAAATTTCGTATTTTTGAATAACAAAACAAAAACTTTTTAAACAAAAAAAAAAGATAACAACAATCTTGAAATACACCAAATAAGATATTTTGATTAGTTTTTTGTCATTGAAAACACAACAAAAAATCTCATTAAAAGAAACATAGCTTTATGCATCTATGCAATTATACAATTTAATAAGACATCACGAAACTAACATACGATTGTTTACCAGACATTCTTGACATATCAAACTCGTTTATGCGATTCCAAACATTAAAAAGCTTTATAAAATACAGTGGACTCCGCTAAATGTGGTCAGTTTGGGACACAGTTTGGATTTTGATAACAATAAACGATATGCAAAATTTGATAAATTTACCCCCCCCCCTTAATTTACACGCACTAAATTTCAAAATAAAATGAAAAAACTCATCTTGTATTTATGTACTGTATATTATCCTTTAAAACATAAGAACTGTATACATAATTTAAAAAATTGATCCATTGTTTACTAGCTACAATTTTTTTCTAAGAAGCTCATTGATAAATTGTTCGTAATCATAATCCACCTGTCATAACGATTTAGAATTTCGATCTTTTGTTTTAGTGTTAAATTATTTCGCTTTCTGGCTTCCATATCGACAAGCTGCATGTAAGCGAGAAGGCATAAAATGTGAATACGCTGCTTCTCAGTTCCGATAAGAATGTGTTGCCTTCTACTTCTCTGACAACCACTGACCACCAGCAGGGTGTGCGTATTTCTGAAAAATTCCAGGAACATGTAATATCCCACTCCTTTGTTCATTCCTCATTTCCCTAGGTTGAAGAGGAGAATTCTCCAAAATTCAAACAGCGAAGGGAAGAGAAATAATGGGTTCATTCTAAATACATACATTGTGAATATTCCCTTGCCAGTTAAAATGAGGTTCGAAAACGGATCCCATTAACCGATGTAACGATCACATAAAACGATCATTTTAACATACAAATGAATAGAGAAAATCCGGACCAAGTGATTTCGATAACAATAAGCGATAGATAACATTAACAGCGATCACATTAAGCAGACTCCACTGTAATTCCAGGACAGCAGAGAAAAGAAGGTAAAATAACTTACGAAATAAACTTTCCTTGTACACAAAATATTTAAACACGACACTAGAGCTTAAACTAGCACAAGCACGCGACACAAGCACAAATTAATAAATTCTGTCTAAAACTTTACATTAAAAATAATAAAGGCAATATGCAACTATAAAATCCTAAAAATTATTATCATTTTTTTCTGATTAATCAATTAATTTGAGTTGAGAAGAGTAGAGAAATAAAACACGAAAACAATTCATACATTATTAAAATCTAGCATATAGCCCGGCATATGACGAGATCAGTAAAATTTTAAATTTTCCAGAATGATAAAGTACCCTATAAGGCATATTAAAAAAATAGTGTTTTTTGGCTGAGAATTATCAGGTACACGGTCAATAATTTGTTTATCATCGTACTCCTTTAAAGTATCCCAAATTTGACTGTAACTAATGAGTAGGAAAACCTATGAAGTACTTTTATAGGCAGGTTATAATAATCAACAATTTAATCCCTCGTACATCCAATGTTTATGTATGCAGTTTGCGTATGATACTATGTTATATTGGCCGAAAGATGGCCGATTGGTTAGGGTGCTGGCCTTCGGTACCAGAGTTCGTGGGTTCGAATCCCACAGTGGCATGGATGTTCGTAGCCGTTCGGAATCGGCTTTAAGCTGTAGGTCCCGGTCTCATTAGCCCTCGTGTTGAAAAAAGTAGACCGTAGCACTCCAAACCAAACCTGAAACCTTAAGTATCCCGATACTGTGAAAGCAGTTTAGAATCACCTTGAATTAATTTACAAAGATAATTCAAAGTTTTCTTAGCTACGTCGAAATTATTGTTAAGTTCTTCCTTTTTCTTCTTTTCTTTTTTGCCACAGTAATTAATAGAAGTAAAGGAATGAAACTATCATTTTCACTACACCCTGGAGGCAAATAGAATTATTACGGTATTAAAATTTTCATTGCAACAAAAAATAATCGATGATTCAATTTAAAATGATCACATATGTACCTAATCTATTATTGAAGCCAAATATAAAAGAAAATTATTGACGTCCTATCTAAGTTCAGCGATAAAACGGATGAAAATAATGCAGACGATATTTAAATAATTTAAATGATTAAATGATTAAAGGAATGACGTCATATTGCTAGAAAAGAAATGTTATTTTTACCTATTTATTATGTGATAAATGGATAAATTTAATAGCCTGCTCTTAACCGGGGAAAATAGGGCTTGAAATAATGGCATTAAACACTCGAAAAGGGGGAAGGGGTGGATTTCGAACGTTTTAAAGACGACAGTATTTTTATTGGGATATGAAGCATATTTATCCAATTTGTTTTAGAATCAGATCGATAGTTAATATAAACTTTACTCGCTTTGAATTTTGCTAAACCCAACTCATCAAGAATTCAATATAGATGCCTCTATTCATTCCAGATCCAACAACTTCATAAATTCGAGGACAGACAACTTATAGGGGATAGCAACACACTAATTAATTTATTAGTTTTAATGTTCTTCTATGTGAAGACAGCAAAAGCTCCACTGCAAATAAGCTTTTTATGCAATTCAATAAAATATTTAATGAAACTAACATGTGACTGTTCACCACTTTCTTGACACCCGAAACTCGTTTAGGCTGTTCCAAGGGTTAACGAACTTTAGAGAACACCATTTCAAAATTCCAGAGAAGGGAAAAAAGTTAAAATAACTTATTAAAAGAGTTTTCTTTATGCTAAGTATTTAAACGAGATAATAGTACCCAAACGACTTCCTAAACGCAAAATAATAAATTTTGCCTGATGCATTTATATAAACTTTCGCTAAAAAATAATAATAATAATAATAATAATTGTACAGGACACAAAGAGCTATGAAATTTTCAAAATTATTAACAACTTTTTCTAATTTACTTAGTTGAGAGAGATAAAGACTGTGAGCTTTTTGAATAACGAAGCGTTATTCAAAAAAATAAACGTTATAGCTATTAAAAATAACATGCCTAAAAAACGCGAAATAATTTATTTTTATTAATTTTTTTCATAGTGAAAAAAGCAAATAACCTTGCTTTTTATTCATTAATTCAATTTAATAATACACGACGAAACCAACAGGTGATTGTTTCCCATATATTCTTTACCGGATATCCTAACTCGCTTATGCTATTTCAAAGGTGAATGAACTTTTAAACACACTATTTTAAAATAACTCCAGAAAGGCAAAGAAAAGAAGTTTATTTAACAACTTATTATAAATGGATTTTCCTTGTATGCTAAATATTGATACGAGATACTAAACACAAGCAAAATTAATAAATTTTGAAGAACCATTTGTAGAAGCGTGTACAGAACCTTTCACAAAAAAATAATCGTACACGCAACATACGAATATGAAATTATAAAAATAATTAACAAAGCGAAAACAATTTATACCTTACTAAAAACACCAAGACACGTAAGAAAGAACACTAAAATAGTTTATTCGGGGGTATGAAGACAATTAAAAAAATCCGTTGAAAATATTACACAAAATGACACACTTGAATGTCTTTATTACCACAATTTTTAGAGTTTGATTTTTTATTCTTATTTTAATTTATTTTTGTATCGGTATATTTGTGAATACTTAAGAAACTCTGGTATTCTTTGTATAAATTGAAGTCACTCTTCTATCTAGTTGTAAGCTAGTTTAAAATTAATTGAATATTAATTTTAAACTAGAACCTGAACTCTTAAACGAACCTGGCCCTCTTTTTATCCAATGGGTTATTGCATATTTATAAGACAGATTATTAACAACGTACCACTATAAACCATTGTTTAAATCAACTCATCCATTTAAATTATTTTTAATTCTATTATTATTTGTTTTCTGCATCACAGAGCTTGTAAGTGTGACACGGTAAAAATAAAAAAGTGGATCACTCTAGGCCTTTAAAAGTCCTTAATTTTTAGTATGGCTAAACAGGGATAATAATGATTACTTAATATGAAAATTTGGTATTTTTGATTTTGAATATTATTTTAAAGCTAATTTCTTAAATATGTTTGTTAATTCAATGTTATAATTTTATATGACTGTAATTATGGTAATAACTTGTCGCTATAAATTTGCAATGGGAGTAGAAGGCCAAAAATTGGACTATGCCCTGGGCATTTACCGCCTAAAACCGATTTTGAATGGCATCGAACAACCATGCCAACAGAGGTAGAATTCTACCGATTTCTACTATTTGGCTTCACTTTTTGGAAGTTTGTAGGGTTGCTAAAGATGCAGCGACGATAAACCGAAAATTCCTAAACTTAATTTAAACATATGCCTACTTCAATTCACTTTTTCGGCTAAACGGTTAGGGTACTGATCTTCGGTGCTAGAGTTCGTGGGTTCGAATCCCACTACGACAGGGGTGCTCGCAGCCGTTCGGAATCGGCTTTAAGCACTAGGTCCCTCGTGCTGCAAAAAAGTAGACCGTAGCGCTCCAAACTAAATCAACTTATTTTCCCCATAGCTCTTAAACACTCTTCCGGTAATATTTATTAATATGTTTTTTTCCTTCTCTCGAACAAGATCGTTTGACCCTGTGTCTCTAATGGTCTAAATCACAAACTGTTCTCTTACAACTAAGTGTTTTCTCAATCCCCTGTTACACTTGAACGAGAACAACACGCGACCGAGGCACAGTCAATTGCCTCAACGAGTTCTAAGGGAGGAAACACTTGCGCCATAAAAGGTACGTGCTGGGCTCGGACGTGGAAGAGGAAAAACGATCCAACGCATGCGAGTGTTTGCAGCTGGACACAATCACAACAAAGAGAACACGGCGTTCGGATACTGCTACATCGGCCGATTTCTTTAACCGCTTCCATCTCTCCGACAGCTCTTGAACGACTAGAAAACTCGAAAGGGGCTCTCTACGCCGAAGGAGAAACACGAATATATTAAGTCTTGCTGATTCGTTTGCACTTGAAGAAAGCAAGGTCACCGGAGAGGAGGTTCATAGTTTTCGATGAAAGTAGCCTTGAAAATGAACAAGAATGGAACGGTTTAAGAAAGGAATTTCACACATTCATAAGCCACAAAGGAAGAGCTGGGATTGAGAATTATGGTTGATGAGGGGCTCTCAGCGAGAAACGGGTGGGGTGGGCACTTTGTAGAACTACGTATGAAAACACAATTCAAATGTACTAAAAATAAAATTTAATGTTATTGATAATTATTTATTGGCTATTTACAATAACAACGCTTGATAAAATTACGAACATAAGAACGATTTCAAAATACAGTAGAACCTCGATTGTCCGAAATAATTCGGACTGAACTTACTTCAATAATCGAAAATTCATAAATAATCATAATAGAAAAAAAAATAGTTTATTATGTAGTATCTCCTTGAACAGTTATTATGACAATTTTAACTGTTAAATAAATTAAAATTATAAATGAACACAAATTTATTTCTGAAAAAAAAAAAAAACTTGCAATGGTTTAAATGGAAGCTTCATCTGGTGTAAAGGGCCAACCTTTGCCGTGCAGTTCTTTCCCGAAGTTTTCTTACCACATTGTGTGCGGGTACATTTCGCAGCGAATTGTACCGGGAGCGGGCGCTTTGCGCGTCCATTCAGTTATTCAATTCAATCTCAATAGATCGAAAATTATTTCATTTTTAACCCACTTTTCGTATTTTATATTGAAATATATAAACAAATATATAAAAAGGCAAAACCCAAATATATATATATATATATATATGTGTGTGTGTGTGTGTGTGTGTGTATGTAAGGAAAATTCTCAGGGGTTTTCAAAACTTAAATCAAGGGCTAAAAATTCCCGCGTCCTTTTGCATTCCCCTTTTTAACCCCTAACCTAAATTAACCACTAGGGCTACAATTTACGCCCTCAGAGAAGGGGCCTAACCAATTATAAACCTACATGTCCCTAGCGGACAATTTAAAAAACTTCCAAATAAGAAGGAGATATAAAGGAGATAATAACACGCTGTCGGTGACAGATATTTTCCCACAGATGTTGACCCAGGTGTTACGGGTCTTGTACATAGAACTTCATGCTAGCTGACCCTTCAGTTTGTCATGTCCCTATGATGAAGTGGGAACTCGTCTTCCAACGTTATCTCAATAAAGGTCTTTAGCTAAAACGGTATCATTTTTATGGCCATGACTGCAACCACCCATCGAGAAGTCAGTCTCATTACACACACACACACACACACACACACACACACACACATATATATATATATAATAAACAAACAAACAAAACACACGCACACAATTTTCGTAAGGATAAATAAAAAGTTAATTTTAAATCTAAATTGAATTTTTTAATCAACCTTCCCGTTCTGTGGTTCCGCATCGACTGACGTAAAAACTAGTTTTTATTTGTCTCAATTTTTCCAGAATCTATGTAGTAGACAAGAACATTCGGCTTCGTTTTCCTGTATATACCGTTATTTTTGTACCCACAAACAAACCATGTTGTTACACTAACCCGTACTAGTACGTGACCCGCGCTCAAGTATCAATCGTCAAAAAACGTACTAGTACGTGTCCTGCGCTCAAGTATCAATAGTCAGAAAACGTACTAGTATGTGTCCCAAGCTAAAGTATCAATCGTCAGAAAACGTACTAGTACATGTCCCGCATTGAGTTCAGAGGAATCGTACTGTTCCTGTTATTCCAACCAAAGAAGGCCTTTTGGTTTGGTTTTGAGCGTTACGATCTGCTGTTTTGCACACGAGGGCTAACGAGACCAGGACCTACTGCTTAAAGACGATTCCGAACGGCTACGAATATCCATACCACAGCGGAATTCGAACCCACGAACACTGGTACCGACGATCAGCGCCCTAACCAATCGGCCAGCGTTCGGCAAGAAGGCCTGTTGAGAAACACTCAAAAGCATCATTGTTAATGATGTTATTTACTCCAGAATCATTCCCCCCTTTTCATCATCATCTTTTGGAGAATTTCGGACTGCTGCTATTAATTCTTCATCATTGAGCAACTGGCAACCTTGCATCATCCACGTCACAATTCACCTAATCTGTGATTTCTATATCTCCACAATTTTCAAAACCTCTCATTGTGCTAAAAACGCTTGACAACTCAGTAATACTTATCTTTCACAACGTCTGTAGCAGTTTCATTTACGGCAGTTGACAAATTATTTAATGGGGTAAAAAAAATTTTTGTTATAAAAATTATAGATGGAGTACTATTTTTCCCAACTGAGTTTGGTTTTGGTTTAGGTCTACTATTATACTACATGAGGGCTAATGAGACCGAGAACTACTGCCTAAAGCCGATTCCGGAAGGATGCAAACATTTACGCTAGAAGCAGGATTCGAACCCACGAACTCCAGTTCCGAAGAGTAGCGCCCTACTCATTCGGCTTTCGCAATTGCGGAAGTTTCAAATCCAAAAATTGAAAAAAAAAAATTATGGACGACTAAAAGTTTTGTTATATCGGATTTTTAAGATATAAATGGATAAATTAGAATTAAAAATAATAGATCAAAATTTTCATTCGATTTTTGATTCGGCGGACATGACCCTTAAATCCGGCTTAGCGAAAGAAAAAAAGAATATAGCATTTTAGTTTACTGGTATATTGCATCTACACCCTTAATAAATAATCTACTATAAACCAAGAAACTTTGCGCAGATATTCTTCTGAACTAAAAGTGAAAGAGCCGTAAATAAGTTAAAAATCATTTGGAAGTTACATAAACGGCAGGTGAGACGGGGTAAATGAACTTACTTCAGTGTTCGAGTTCAAGGAACACACATGTAATTACCTCAGAATGTAAATAAAAGCCACGGACGGATAAAATAATAAGGACGGATATGAAGTAAGGCGAGAAAAATCCTAGCAACGAATTCATTACAACAAACATTTTATTCATCATAAAACCTCCTCATTTTAGAATAAAACTTATTCTAAAATGAGCTAACTTAATAAATAGTATAATAAATTAATAATAGTATAATAAATTATTTAGTTTTGCCTTGTGTGTGTGTGTGTGTGTGTGTGTGTGTGTGTAAGTAACACGACGAAAATAAATCCGCCGGTCAAATAAATTATTGTAGCCCCTATTATTTTTACTTGCCAGGGTTTGCTGAAGCAAGAGTCGAGCAATTCTGTTAGGAAGAACAGACGAGTTCGTAGCGACCTCCTAACAATGACAAAGGCAGTCACGGCAGACAAGAGAACGAACATCAAACAAGTGATGGGGCAGGTTGGACCCCAGAGCGAGATGGAGACGAAATCTTTCCCTGAGAAAGTAGCTCATTCGGCGAATTTAACAATAAAAGTTACTTAGATCGGATCGAAGGATGTCTTGATGATATCCAACTTCCTTTTTTCACAACAAAAATACCATTTTTAAATTTTTCGTCGTATTTTGCTATTACTAAAATCTCTCGTCTCCTTTAACCTTTTGTACTCCACTGTCGCAAATATTGTGACATTTAAAATATTAATAAAAATTATATAATAAAATATAAACTTTAAATCCAAGCTTGCAAAGGGTTAAACAGATTTTTAAAAATAGACGGAACACCTGAAGCAAGGAGTCTCAAGAAACTGAAGCTACAAAAATGAACCTTAACATTATCAGAACACGTGAAGCAAGGAGTCTCAAGAAACTAAAGCTACAAAAATAAACCTTAACATTTACCAAAACAAGTGAAGCAAGGAGTCTCAAGAAACTGAAGCTCCAAAAATGAACCTTAACATTAACCAGAACACCTGAAGTAAGGAGTCTCAAAAAACTGAAGCTACAAAAATGAACCTTAACATTAATCAGAATACCTGAAGCAAGGAGTCTCAAGAAACTGAAGCTACAAAAATTAACCTTATCATTAACCAGAACACCTGAAGCAAGGAGTCTCAAGAAACTGAAGCTACAAAAATGAACCTTAACATTAACCAGAACACCTGAAGCAAGGAGTCTCAAAAAACTGAAGCTACAAATCAGATTCAAATCAGATCCAATAAAGGTTGATCATTCAATGATTTCTGAATCAGATTCAATGAAAAACGCGTGGTGTCCAGATTTTGCGACTCCATGGTGAGCTACCAACGTCCAGGCAACGTCCCTTAAACTCAGTTTACAGCAAAAGCTTAGAGGAGACAAAAAGTTGGATAGCTCGAACATGGATGCTCTCGCATTTCTATATGTATGAATAAATAAATGTTTACAAAAGTAAATTGGAATCAGTCGTGATTCACCTTAAAAGTTTCTTGGCTAAAAATAGACACCCGAAAGGACGGCCAAATTTAAATGGACGCTATTGTATATGACTTAAAGGCTTTGAACATTATAAATTAGAAGTCTAGAACCAAAGATAGAACTGCCTGGTATCGAATTTGAACAAGGCTAGGGCCCATACAGGGCTGCCATTTCACTGAAGAAAGAGAAATTAAAGGCGGAGGAATCATAGATGAGGAAAAATCCACCTCTATGATTTAGGGAGGTGTAAAACGTCGCTCTCT
>CM063509.1:11542013-11549513 GCA_032207245.1 Pardosa pseudoannulata | reverse complement strand
TACAACTTAAACTCTAGATATTTATCAGTCCTAGAAATAGACTCCTAGACTTTTATGAAAAAAATTTGTTGTTAATACCGGTGATAAAATTTTCATTGCAATAAAAAATAATCGATGATTCAATTTAAAATTATCACTTATATACTTAATCTATTATTTAATACAAATATAAAAGAAAATTATTTGCTTAATATGTAAGTTCAGTGATAAAACGTATGAAAATAATGCACGCGATATTTAAATAACTCAAAATAAGAAATGATTATATGAGATGGTTAAAGGAATGACGTCATAATGCTAGAAAAATTGTAATTTTTACCTATTTATTATGTGGATAAATTGATAAATTTAATCGCCTGCCCTTAGCCGGGGAATCCATTCCAGGTCCAACCGCTTCATAAATTGGTGGACAGACACCTTAGGCTATTATTATAATATCATTAATTTATTACAATTTAAAAAATATTTTTATGTTTTACTATCCCTAAACTTTCTACTCTCTATTTTGTGTTATGAAACGAAATTTATTTTTGTTTTATTTATTTTTTCGCTCGTTGTCATTTCTGTGCTCACTGATAGAAGCCTCTGGATTAACGGGCCAGGCCATAGAATAAGTTGCATCACCACCTTTGATGCCTTTGATGCGTGTTGTTTGTGTTGCTATGCAACGCTTTGCATTTTTTCTTTCTACAAGTTATGATTGTCGAGTGACTCGGTCTTTGGTTGCGTTATTTCGTCTTCCATCGAATTCCTAGCTCCAGGACGTACAAGTCGCGTTTTGTCAATTGGAAGCTTGGTTTTTTTTTTATTGTTGAATACAAAATTGATGAAATGAGCCGTTGTGACAAAGATAGTAATGAAGAAATAGGCGCTGACAGATTATCGAACTTTAATTTTAAAAATCGTTTATTTTTCTAATTTCGTAAAAAAAATTTTTTTTGTTAAATAATTATACAGTATATATTACAGTGTAAAATAATAGCTTCGTTCCTAAAAACAAAGTAGTTTTCGATTGGATGCGATTTTTCTGAATAACTAAACTTTCGCGCGATTCACGAAAAAACGCCAGCTGGACGCGTGAGTTGGCGGGGAAATATACCGGCATGCCAAGTGTTAAGTACTACGTACTAGTATTCACAATTTGTGTGCGTTTAAATGCAAGGAAAAGAAATTAAACAGGGATAGCTGCAGATGAATGTAGATAATTTCCAGAATATCCTAGAATACAGTTCCCAAAAGAAAAATAGCGTTCACAAGTACCTTGAATATCGAGAACCCAAAGTTGTCGAAGTTAAATTATATCCTGATATTTCCTCGGCTGCCCCGAAATGTCCTAAGTTGTAAGATTTGCAATCAAGGCGAAAAATTCACTTACTACTCTAAGCTGAACACTAAAGCTACAATCACTCCATACAGCAAGAACGTAGACCAATTAACACACTGTATGCGGGACACGTACTAGTACGTTTTCTGACGACTGATACTTGAGAGCGGGTCACGTACTAGTACGGGTTAGTGTAAAAACATGGTTTGTGGGTACAAAAATAACGGTATGTACAGGAAAACGAAGCCGAATGTTCTTGTCTATTACATAGATTCTGGAAAAATTGAGACAAATAAAAATAGTTTTTACATTATTAATTTTATGATTGCTCTTTTCATTTTTTTTATAATGTAAAACTATT
Organism: Pardosa pseudoannulata; assembly: GCA_032207245.1. Classification (NCBI taxonomy): domain Eukaryota; kingdom Metazoa; phylum Arthropoda; class Arachnida; order Araneae; family Lycosidae; genus Pardosa; species Pardosa pseudoannulata. Next base: position 11,547,828 of record CM063509.1, on the reverse strand, counting down.
TATATATAACATAATTCGAAAACATTAAAACTATATACTATTATTTTTATTTGGTTTTTCATATTTAATATACTATTATAAATTTATCCACTAAAAATATATTTTTTGTTTACAAAAATCTTATGGTTGTTACTTATATATTTCTATTTATATATTTGTTTATATATTTCAATATAAAATATGAAAAGTTAAAAAATATAAAATTCAAAGCAAGTCCAAAAATCCACCTTTTCCCCCGTTTCCGGGCGTTTAATGTCATTATTTCAAGCCTTTTTTTTCACCGGTTAAGAGCATTTAATGAATTTATCACACAAGTAGGTAAAAACAATTTTTTTTCTAGCATTATGATGTCATTCCATCTCATTTAATCATTTCTTATTTTATATTATTTAAATATCGTCTGCATTATTTTCATACGTTTTATTACTGAACTTAGTATTAGGTAAATAATTTTCTTTTATATTTGGCTTCAATAATAGATTAGGTACATATGTGATAAATTTAAATTGAATCACCGTTTTTTTTTTTTTTTTTTTTTTTTTTTCCCATGAAAATTTTATCTGTTTTAACCACAAATTCTTTTCATAGGAGTCTAGGAGTCTATTTCACGGACTCATAAATATCTAGCGTTTAAGTTATATATCTTTGAAAATTAAGAAGTTTGTTCGTTTGTGTGTTTGTTTTTCATACATAACCATACGGTTTCACTAAATGAATTCAACGTGATTCTAACTGCATTCGGAATATGAGGAATATGAAGATAAAACAAATTATTGAGCGATGAATTTATGAAGCGTTGGACCTGGAATGGAGTCATCCATATTGGATTCTTGATGACTTAGGGTTAGCAACGTTTGAAATACGCTCCTTCCCCCCTTTCCTAGCTTTTAATGCCATTATTTCAATCCCTATTTACCCCGGTTAAGAGCAATTGATTAAATGTATCAATTTATCACATAATAAATAGGAAAAATAACATTTTCTTTTTAGCATTATGACGTCATTCCTCTCCTTTAATCATTTCTTATTTTAAATTATTTAAATATCGTCTGCGCTATTTTCATACGTTTTATCACTGAACTTAGATATGACGTCAATAATTTTCTTTTATATTTGGCTTCAATAATAGATTAGGTACATATGCGATAATATTAAATTGAATCATCGATTATTTTTTGTTGCCATGAAAATTTTATCACCGGTATTAACGACAAATTCTATCTACCTCCAGAGTGTAGTGGAAATGATAGTTTCATTCCTTTACTTCCATTAATTACTGTGACAAAAAAATTGGGAAGAACTTAAAGTTAATTTCGACTTAGCTGAGAAAACTTTGAATTATCTTTCTAAAAGAATTCAACGCGATTCTAAACTGCATTCACAGTATCAGGAGACTTTAGAAGAGTATGAAGATAAACAAATTATTGAGCTTGTACCAGATAATTCTCAGCCAAAATACAAACCATTTTTTTACCTGACTCATAGGGTACTTTACAACTCTGGAAAATTAAAAATTGTACTAATCCCGTCATATGACGGGCTATATGCTAGTAATAATAATAACATTGCCGTTTTTTGAAACACAAACTTTTAGAAAACATAAATAATATAATAATCACAACTAGTAACTATAGTAACCAATCACAAAATAAAATGTAAAGGGAAAATAATAGAGTCAAAATATTTTATAGTCATACTAGCAAGTTTGCCCGTGATTCGCTACGGTGAACTTAATATATTACTTTTAAACAAAGATTTTATTTTCGTGAATAACTCTCTAAATTCGTGACAGTTCAGTTCGAGTCATTGGCATATTTATTCATTTCTATTATAAGTGTATTATAAAATTATTCAGATTTTATAATCGAATTTGTGTCTTATGTTAAATTTGTTCAAACTTTCCTTTTATGATAAAATATAAGTTGACTTTAAATTACATTACTGTATTACTACTGTACGTTGATTAGCAACGTTAATAGATCTTGCCATATTACGTGGTAGAATAGGAAGCAGAGGTTTTGACAGCAACAGTGATAGTTTTGGTGGTATTAATAAATGTTGTCTAAAATTAAGGAAATTTATGACAAACACCATGGTTTTGTATGAAACAGAAACGATCATTCACATACCATATGAATATGAAGATAACTAAAAAACAAAAAAAAAAACAAATATAAAATGATAGGTTTTTATTTACCCATGAGAGTCACTGAAATTTGTACTTTTTGTTGTTAAAATATTGTTGATAATTAATATTAACGTAAAAATTAACTAAGAATTAAATTTAAAATAAGTTTTCATATAAAAAGGCTATAATTTAAGTCACATAGAAATGAAAGTGAATCACTTTATATCAAAATTTCCAGGTCAAATCGAATGGATACTACGCAGACGATGTTTAAATATAAAATTAAGAAATGAATAAAGGAAATATTTAAAGGAATGACGTCATAAGAATAGAAAAATATCGTTTTCACCTATTTATTATGTGATAAATTGAAAAATTTAATCTCCCGCTTTTAACCGAGGAAAACTGCTCTTAAAACAATTACATGTGATTAACGGAATGACGTCACTTTGCTAGAAATTATTGCTTCTTTCACTTAGTTATGATGCGATAAATTAAAAAGTTAATCGTTTGCGTTTAATCGGGGAAAATAATGCATAGAATAATGACATAAAACGCCCGAAAAGGGGGGAAGGAATGGATTTCGAACGTTAAAAATTTACAAAAACCTTCCCAGGAATATACCTAATAATTTCCTAAATTTTCACGGAATTTGGATGCATGGTTTTTGAGTTTATCGAGTACAGACAGACAGACACAAATTCATTTATATATATATATATATATATATATATATATATATATAAGAAACGTCCATAAACCTAGTGTTAACATAACTTTCGATTAAATTTGAAATAATCAAATTTTTTTTTTTTTTAATTTCGATCCTATTTCTTTGCATTTATACGCCGAACGGCGTTTAAACGCTGTACTGCACGTTCATATTAACTGAGATACCAAAAGAGAATGAAGTCCAAAAGTCAATGATAAAAACTGAAAAGCATGACACCGGAAGATATACACGCAGGTATGGATTTTGAGAAGAGATAAGATACCGATAACAGAATAAGTAATGATGGAAAGTAATAACAACAAGTTTTAAGGCACCTACTGCGCAATTGTGAACGGTTTTCTTTCACGGCCATGTGTAAATATCTAACTATATTTATATTCAAAGCGTTATACAATTCGGTTGAGGCAGCAAATAAACGAGACGATAAATGCTGCATTATCGTCTCAAAAGTAACCATCTATCTGTAAAATAAAATTAAGTATAAAGACGAAGTGCGGCCTTTGATAATAACATATTCTTTCAAGAACCCAATAACTTCAATGCTTTCAAATCTAAAAATACATCTGTACACCTGTACTTCTCTGCGGTGACTGTATTTATTAAAGTATTTGAAATAATCTCATCAGAAAAAATCACTTCTAATATTACACTCACACACACATATATATATGTGTGTGTAATATTAGAAGACTAGTGTGTGTAATATTAGAAGTAATATTAGACCCTGATTTATAATACATAATTAATCTTTCGATTTGTGCTATGGTAATGAACATAATTCACATAATAAAAATTCTTAATAGTTGCAAAATTAAGTATTAAGAAAAAAAAGGAATGGTGCAATTTAATCAGCAATAAATACTTTTTGTAAAACATTTTGTTAAAAATTATTCTTTTAAATGTCTAATAAATTTAGTATTTTCTGCTCTTTCTTTTAAATTCTTATTCCAAAAGTTGTTTTATTATTTTTAAAATAAATTTTTACTATTTTTTCATCTTTTTATAATTTTTATTTTATTAAATTCACATATTGCCTTACGGATGCTCCTGGCCACATAAACATTTCATGTTGTGTATCCTTAAACTTTCTTCTCGTAATGTAATAATAGCCTCTGCGCGTCTGTCCTCGAAGTTATGAAACGGTTAGACCTGGAATGGATAGAGGCATCCATATTGGATTTTTGATGAGTTAGGGTTTGCAAAATTCAAAGTGAGTCAAGTTTATCTTTTCCTAAACTATAGATTCGATTCTGAAGTAAATTGGTATGAATAAGCTTCGTATCACTGCGAAAAATACTTTAAAACATTCGAAATCCACCCTGTCCCCTTTTCGAGCGTTTAATGCCATTATATCAAGCTTCATTTTAAGAGCAAGCGATTAAATTTATCAGTTTATCACATAATAAATAGGTAAAAATAACAATTTTTTCTATCATTATAACTTTATTCCTTAAATCATTTCATTTAATCATTTCTTATTTTAAATTTTAAATATTTTCTGCATTATTTTCATACGTTTTATCACTAAACTTAGATATTACATACATAATTTTCTTTTGTATTTAACTTAAATAATAGATTAAGTACATATGTGATAATTTTAATCGATTATTTTTGTTGAAAGGTAATTCTCAGCCAAAAAAGCAAACCATTTTTTTTACCTGTTTCATAAGGTTCTTTACAATTCTAGAAAATTAAAAATTTTACTGATTCCATCATATGACGGGCTATATGCTAGTTCTTCATATTACAGAATATAAATATGCTAGTTAATTATCACTTTAATGAATTAAATAACATTATGATTATTTCAAATTTTTTTAAACTTCAGATTTAATATAGTAAAAATTATACATTTTATTTATATTAAGTATTATAAAATACAATTATAACATACAAATTAAAAATACAAACTACCTACAAAAGTTTCAAATTTTGCAATAGGCTAATATTGACATATTATTTCTTTCATTTTATCATCGTATGATTCAGATGTTCTAATCAGCAAAACAAAATCCCTATCAATAATTTTTTTGCATATAATAAAAACAAAATATTAGAATATTTTTCATTCAAAATTTAATTTTAAAAAATGCAGAAAGAAAATAAAATGCTTCATATACCTAAAACATTTACTAAAAATTACTGTAATTTTAAATTTTGATTTAAGATTTTAACAACAAAATTTTATCAAAATTACTATAATAAGCAAAAAAGTTAAATACAAGTAATTTTTTACCCTTGTCTAATGAAAATAAACACTGGTAAATTTCAACTAATACTTAAAGGAGGAAATTTCTTAAACTAGAATTTTCTTAGCTACAAAATTTTATTTGATACTAAGTTAATATTTAAATTATTTAAACAAATTATGAAATTAATAATTTAACAAGTCTTTAATATTTTGACTGCATTTCTAAAATTGGACTTGTCTCAGTACCTTACATTTTTGTACAGAAAGGTTTGAAATTAAATTTATAAAATACTTTAATTACGTAAAATAAATTATAAAATTACACAGATATATTTCTAACAAGGTTGGAAAAAAATCATTTTTTTTTTAATAAAAAAAAATCAGATTTATTTAATTTAAATCAGATTTTTTCGATTTAAATCAGATTTATTTGATATTTTTCTGAATTCTAATTTTAATTATTGTTGTGTTTTTATATTTTTTGCAATATACATGGAATTGTTTGTTATAAGTAACAACTTATCTATCTTGTATATTCTACACACTGATTACTGAAAATTAAATATATAAATTTTAATCTAAATACATTCTATTATTTTGTAATTGGATAGTGCAAACTAAATAAGATGTAAATTTAAAGAAATTAAATATTCATTTAATGCAAACTATTTATTTAAAAAAAATCACAATTATTTCAATATTCTTTTAAGCAACAAATGATGGATTTAACTGTTTCAATAAAAACACTAGTTTTGATGCT
>CM063509.1:11447013-11537013 GCA_032207245.1 Pardosa pseudoannulata | reverse complement strand
TTATTAAAACTAAATTTAAAATTAGAAATTCGTCAATATTTTATGAAATTTTAACTTACAAAACAAATATTCTCCTCAAATAAATTATTCCGTTTACAGAAAAATAATACCCCTAAATTAAAAAAATATTTTAAGCATTGATAAGGTACAAATAAAAAAAAAATAAAAAATAAATACAGTAGGAATAATTTAAAAATTAGTAAAATATTTTGTGAGTTTATTCTCAATATATGATTCAGAAAAAACATGTTTATATATTTTCTCACTATATTTGGCAGCAGGGGCACCGACCAGTTTTTTGCCACGACGCCAAAGGACCTAGTTACAGCCCTGGGCACAGGCCGCTGTCTGTGTATCTCATCCCATAAATGTTATAGGAAAGTCTTTGCCTAGAGGCCTAAATTTATGTTTTGATCTTTTCACGTTCGGAGGTTAAAGTGAAGACTTTCCACTTCGCTAGGTACTCCGTTAACCCAATTACCTTGACCTTGAGGAAAGTCGATAGGTTGCTGTGGTCGGCAGGAAACGTGTGTCGTCGAAGGCAGGAAAAAGTTCGCTGGTAGTTACAAGAGTCCGCCGTAATGCAACTATCTCGACGGACGTACCTCTCAAGCTGAATGGAGACCTATAAACTCTCCGTCCACTTCGTATTCTGGCAGAACTTAAGAGACTGTTTGAATGAACAACGAAATCGTTTCATCATACTGCTCGCACAGGCTTAAACAAATTCTGAATATCTTGTTTAAGTTGGTGAAAAAGAATAATTTGAATTGACTATCTTGATCAGTCATGGTGGTGGTCAGCACTTTAAATTTAGAAACCCAATTTAAATTTTAAAATTTAATTATAATAAAAATTTAAATTTAGCAATCCAATCCAAGAAGTCTTTGATCCCTGTTTTAGCTGGCATGTTAGTGATTGGTGTTGCTTCTAACCAAAGCGAAAATCTGTGGATGTTTGGAGCTAATAGGTGTGGCCATAGGCTAGCAATATTACACTCATTAGACAACTCTTTAGACAAAAATTGAATTAAAATATAACACTAAAAATTAAGGATATCAAACTTAATTGAAAAGTAAGCTTATTTAGTAAATTAGTATTTATATAATTTTAAAAATAAAGATAACAAGCAGAATACCTGATTGATATATTCAATATATTATGAAATTTCAGTTGCAGAAACTTTATTGCCTTTGAAACGTCTTTAAAATTCTTCTTTATTGTACAGATTTATAAAAATTTTCTTGCGAAAGATTTTCTAGTAAGTCTAAACAAATCATCATGATACGTATCAAAATACAATAGTTGTTTCTTTATACCTACCATGATAAAAGTGCTTAACTACTATTTAGAGTACCTAACTACCCAAATTTGGGAAATTAAAATGTTAACTCGTTAAACGAAGATTTAAACTCGTTTTCATTGGTGAGATGCGAAGGAGTCTAATATAGACAATACAAAAATGAGGAACAAGCTGGGATAATTACCTATGAAAACCGTTTGCGAGGGTATGTTTGTTAAATCGTTCTATTCATGATTATTCTGGTGCTTAGGTTACCTTATGTATTGGCAAAATTCATTTGTTAATATTTTTGAAGAGTTATACGGAGATATATAGTTGTTTATATAACTCATGTATCAGTTATGCAAATTTGAACAATATGTATCAACAAATGGGAAATGATATGTAAATTTCACATTGTTAAGTTTTTAATAATATCCAAGTATAATAAGAATGATGAGGCTGCTACCTTATTACAGTCGACATATGTCACTGGTGATTTCTGCGTCATAATGACATCACAAATCGTCAAATATGGGAATTTGGTACTATAAATTTCTCTCGTTGACATCATTATGACGCAGAAGTCACCAGTGACATATATCGACCCTAATATGGCATCACCCCCTATATGGCAATTTGTCGCAACGTCACGAACTATAATGCCCTCCACATTCATTTTCAGTCAATAGACAAATAAACTACCCTTCCGTTTGAAACTAAAGCCAGAATTGTCATAATTTGAGAATTTGCCCTACTACGTGAAATCGCCCTGTAAAATATTATTTTTAGTGCTTTTTTTCTTTTAATCTAAATGTTTCACGTATGTATTTCTAAAAATGGCTATTTTAAGTTAGATGAATTTTAAAAACAGATATCTCTTTAAGGCTCTGATAAACACTAGAATAATAGTGCTTTTACTGGCGATTTCACGCAGTAGGTCACATCTCAACTTATGACAATTCTGGCTTTAATTTCAAATGGAAGGGCAGTTTAGTGATTGTCCATTGGCTGTTGTAAACATGAAAATGAATAGGAAGGGCATTATAGTAGTACGTGACGTTGCTGCAAATTTCTCTATTAAATCTCTATTAGGCAAACTGTGATGTAAACTTTCAAAGTATTTTCATAAGCTAGAAGTGCATCAACAAAAACACAAAATAATATACCATGGCTCAAATAATAACAAATTTAGAAACTAAAAAACTTGATAAAAGGTGATATCTAAAGTGCTTTTTATTAATTAAATTTATTAATTAATAAAATATTGTAGATAGAAAAAGTCCAATAGTTAATAGTATCTCTACAGTATAGTCCAATAGTAACTTAAAAGTATTAATAAAATTTTCCCAAGAATATGGAACCAAATTCTCTTTGTTGGTGACTCATGACGTCATTATGACATTTATGTCACCTGTGACTTAAGTCATAGTGAATATGGTAGAGCCCGAAGTACTACAAATTTGGATAAATTTTGTTTACTTAGTTCTATAAATAAACATTAATAAAGCCAGAATTTGATATCAAAGTGTCTCGGACATCACGTATTACTTTAAAGACTCGGTACATTCTGTCATGCTGATGCCAGGAAATTTGAACTAACTTCAAGATTTGACGTCATCCGTTTTGGTGACTTATTTTCTCAGGCTTTGTGTTCTAACAGGTGTTATTATCAGACTTGCAGTGACAAGCAGTGACTTGAAGGTATGACGTAAACAGCTATCATTCTATTTTGGCCAATCATGAATTGGAATATATAGGTTTTAAACAGTAGAGTGAAACTATTGCATTCGTTTCTGTGTCTGCTCCATGTTTTTACTTACTCGGAACCACAACGTTTTTTAGCAGCTCTATACGTGAATTTTGTATGTTATCTGTGACTCTAATATGAATTTGTAAATAATTGTTTTTCTGTATCTAAAATAGTTGTAATAACAATAAACTTAAATGTACATGACATTTCAGTTGAATATATTTAATTTTTAAGATGTGCGATCCTGAAATTATTACACTATCCTCTGATGAAGACACTAAACCTATGGTATGTGTTATTACTGGTTCATATTATTACCTTTCCAAATATTCTTGTCTGTTTAGGTATCGAAGAGTTTAATATTTTAGACTAAGTTTTGCTCTGATTTCACGTGTAAATTTACGGTATGTAATAAGTTATAATGGTCTGATAATAGATTTTTTTAAAGAAATGAGGAACTTTATAAAATCGTAAAATAAATGTTATGTATTATGATTAAGATAAGTCTTTAAGTTAAATAATTCTTAAATAAGAATTCACATTTAAGAGTTACATATATTGATGTGCTAAAAAAGTAGAAATAGTTAAAACTTAATTAAGGTTTGATAGTTAAATTTGATATTATATTCCTATGAGTTTATCAATAGATTTTGTTCTTAAGTTTTCCTGTTATAAATTTACACATACACGCATATGTTTGTGCATGCGTATTTTTATATGTACTTTTAATTTCACCTAAGTTGAATTTCTGTTGTTTATTTAGCTATATTTTGTTGTTTGCATTTTAGTGTTCTAGTGTTGTTTAGGATTAAGACATTAGCTGGTATAATGTTATTTTATTCCAATTAGTTAAATAAATATTTTAATATGTATAAAACCATTTGTATATCCTGATCTTGATTCAGACATAAATTGGATCTGCGCTGTAGTCCTTTCACAAAATTTCATTTTGTTAAGGCAGCATCCTTCACAAAATTTGGTATAGTAAAAATTTCCTCATCACAAATTTCTATTAACAGTTTTGTGAAAATGGTCTTTTTATAACCAATAAACAAAAATTTGCAAAAAAAATTCCAACCATTTTTGGAAACATGCATATGTATGCTACATACTAATGTATTTGCATTGTCACATGTCCCCATTTTTTTTTTTAATTTTAATGTATCGAAATTTATCCTTCTCAAGAAAAACATCTAATTATAGATACAAAAAAATATAAAAATAAATAAACATACTCACAATAACAAATTTCATGAAATACAACCATTTTTACAAAGTGATACAATTTAGCATGATATACAGCCAAGTGTTACATAAGCCAAAATAAGGTTGAAAATGCTGTACTAGTACAGGCATGCCAACTGCTCCGGTTTCAGCGGAGTTGCTCAGGAGAAATAGTAAAAATTGGTAACTCGGCACACTCCTCAAATTGCTCCAGAAAATAAAAATTTTATTTAGGGGGAAATATTTCGTTAATTTTATCAAATCTTGTAATTTCTGAAGGAATTCTGAAGATTTTTTTTCATAATTCTTTTTTCCGCTATTTGCAGCAAATATTGCTGAATAGGCCTGCAGCGAAATGTATATATTCAGAAGCATGTGCATGTATGCTTTGCATATATGCTTAAAAACTTCCTCTGAGAGATGAAATGTTGATGCATGCTGAAGTTGCAGGTATCAGTATAAAAGCTTTGACTAAGTTTAGTTCTTTGAACTATTTCATTGAATGTTTCAATATCTTTACTGATAATGCATTGGATGAACTTGAATCAGAGTTTAATCTTAACCAAATGGACAAATTTAGTGAGGAAATTCTAAGCTGTGAACGCTCACATACAGCTTGGTATAAAATCAGTTGTTTAAGAGATCACAATACAGCAATCAAATACAAAGTTTTACCAAAAATGATGCTAAATATATTGCTCTTTCCACACAGTAATGCTGCATTTGAAAGAGTTTTCAGCATTGTGCGAAAAACCAAACTGAATTTAGGTCAAATTTGGGAAGATAAACTCTAGAATCTCTGATGATAGTTAAATGTAAATATTTTAATCAGGGTCAATGTTGTTATAAGTAGAATTTTTTTGAAAAAGAACTTTTTAAAGCTAAAAAATCTACTTATACATTGCTAAATGCATAAATTTTAATTTATCTTTAATAGTATGTTAATTTTTAATTATTTAATTTGCACAGAAATTAATAAAATATATAATTATATATAATTTGACTGTATTATTTTAAAATTTGTTTTATTATGTATGTAAGTTGTATACGCATTTACTTTGTGGGTAGCCTGTTAAATTTTAAAACCGCGCTGTTGCTCAGGACAGAGTTGATTGAATGTTGGCATGTCTGCTAGTAAGAAAATATTTGGACTATGATTTGTTTTGCATGTACTCTGTTTATACTGGGATTTCTCTTTGGGAACCTACTAAGATTAAATTTTGTATACTAACCTCTAGGTGTGCATAATATGATTATATAAATATAAATTTGATTGTTATACTGCTGATTTGTTAGTTTAGGGTTAGAGGAAATATATCTCTGCCATTGGAGGAATTAACCAATTTACTAATATTAAAACCAGCACAATAGCCAGAAATTATATTGGGAGGGGGACAAGGGCAGGGTTCTCATGGTCCTTAAAAGTCCTTAAGAACTCTTTAATTTCAGATTTCATTTTTAAGGGCCGTTAAAACTACTTAATTTTTGTTAAAGGTTCATAAAAACTCCTTAATTTTTAAATTTGAATACGATCAATTTCTCCATCGACGAGATCTGCCATCGTCATGTGATTTTCTAGTAGTTTTCTTATATGACAGTCTTTTCTTAATTACTTATTTGATAAATAAATAATCTTTCGTATACTTAAAAGGTTTAAAGTATAAAGTCAGCTGCCGTTTCCTAATAGCTAACGGTCATGCAGATTTTAATTAAACAAAGCATGGAGTTTGGGGGTTTGTAGATATTTCAGTTACTTATGGAAGTTTAATTTTCCTTGCATTGAATGTAATAGAAAAGTCTAAAACTTTCTTCTCTCCCAGGCAATGTCGGGTATAATCAGCTAGTATATACATACTATATATTTGTATGTATGTATCTATATATATGAGTCATTTTTAAACCCTCAAAAAGTACTGTTTGTTTTTATTCACAATTTATTTTTAGTTTGATCACTCAAAAAGCTTTAGATGTATATTTTTCAAATATATTTATTTATCTTATATTAGTTTTTAAGCATTTTAAAAAATTTAATTCTGAAATATTGTAGAGCATTTATTGAACATCCACCCCCCCCCCAAACCACCCCCCCCCCCCCCCCCCCCCACCAGCCTCTGGTTCCCCCCCCCCCACAACCCCCCCCCCCCCCCCCACCCCCCCCCCCCCACCACACCCCCCCCCCACCCCCCCCCCCCCCCCCCCCACACCCCCTTCAACACCCAAATCCCCCCATCCCCCCATGAATATCACCCTAACGGAAAACTACCCCCCCACAACTGGTTCATAATCATTAAAATATGTTCCTCAGGAAATAGGATTTATACTGTTATGCCGTGTATTTCAAGTAGGTCCTTATAAAAAGTTGCTTTGGTCCTTAGAAAGTCCTTAATTTTTGTTCTGGAAAAAGAGTGAGAACCCTGAAGGGGGAAAGACTGTTATTTGTGAATGATACTTCAGTAAAACTACAGGCTTTCTTATGTATGATTACCTCTAATGAATATCATAATACAATGGGATTTTAAAATATCAACATGATGTAATGAACAAATTTAAAGCCTAGAATCGGTAATGAAGTAACTACACAATCAATTTAATAGTAAAACCAACATTGAAAACTATACACAGTATTCAATTCTAATTAAAAACAAGTATAACCACCAACAACAACAAAAAAAAAAATAATTTTGAAAGAAAATGAATAGGTCCAAATTTTTATCTGTATATTATAAAATGTGCTTGCTTTGAAAGTATGGAAAAAAAATTCAGAATTTCTTCCGATTGTGCATCAATATTGTCATGCGTTGCTAAAAGTGCTATCAATGTGCCCTTTCTGGTTGAATACAATTTGCACCTTCTGTTTAATTCAACATTACTAAACATACTGTTGTCTGTGCACAGTTAGGCAGATGACAGAACCACACATATGGTCCATTTTCTTTCACGAAACTGTCTTTTTAGAGTTTTGGAGGGGGATTAGTCCCTCTAAATATCCCTCCTTGCCTACGGCCTTGATTAACACTACTTTATTACTACTTTAAGTCCTTCTATCTTAGGATCACATTAATTTCAATTTAATATTACATCCAAAACCTATCTTAGTCTCATTAACCTTCATGGAGCTAAAAAGTAGACCATAGAGCTCCAAATCAACCAAAATTACTATATATATTTCTGAATATAAGCCAAGGATGCAATTTTCCTTCAAATATTTACCCAAAGTTCAAAATCTGTATATAAGCCAAAATGAAAAAATAATTTCTAAAATGTTTAAATATGTTACCAATCAGGTAAAACTGGGAAATATTTACCAATAAAATTGCTTTTAATAAATTGCTAGATCAATGCTTCTCAAATCTTTTTTGCCACAGCATTCAATTTAAGTACTGTGGAGGTTTTGGATTAGTCATACCACAAGATAAATACAAGGACATCTCTTAGCATATTTCGAATGTGGCAAGAAAAAAACAACTTAAATATAAATTTTAATTGCTGTCTTAATTACTCCACAATTTTACACTACCTAGATTATTGCCGCAGTGCATTTTGATAATCATGGTGCTAGATCATGTGGCCTGGGGTATTTTTACTTAGATGCTAACCACAAGTTTTAATTCTTGGAACCTATGTAAAGATAACTTTTTCATAAATTTATATAAATATAAGCGAAAGAACTGGTTTGTTTGGCAATTTGTCTATTGCTTTTGGCATATGTAGAATTGTGTTTAGTAGAAGATTAGCTGATCTGCTACAGTTATAGTACTGTTGATTTAAAACAATTATAACACAGATAACAGTAACTTAAATTTATTTTTCAACTTTTGTATTTTTCCTCATTTCAAAATGTTTGCAAACTTCCTTCACTTTTCACTGTTATGCATTTTCTTTTTTTTTCTTTACTGTTTTCTTAAAACTGCTTTGTTAATTTTTTTAGATGTGGCAACTTTTTATTACCAATGGCAAAAAAAAAAAAAAATATGTATTACATCTGTTCTATGGATTGATATATAAGCTAACCCCCCTCCCCTCTTTAAAAAGTTCCGAAAATTCTTCGCTTAAACATGAAAATATACACTATACAGTGAAACCTCTCTGAGCAGCCATCCCTCCGTACCGAGAATATTTGGCTGCTAAGAGGGGTTGGCTGCTCTGATGGATTTTATTTACTATTATAAGTTAATTACTATAAAGCGTAATATAAACAAGTCTGACATATATTCCTTATGTAAATGAAATTTAAATCTTATCTAAAGAGAAAATAGTACTTTTTTTCATGCTTTACATGTTTTTAAAAATGGTTACAATTTTTTCTGTTTGTTCTGTAGTCTTAGTACTCCTTCAAAATCAAATTCTTTTCTTTAATAACTTTGTTGATATTCTTTACATAATTCAGCTAACTTTCTTGCCAATTTGCCATTCTCATATTCATGCAAAACTTCAATGCTCTGCTCGAGGTTTAGTGAAACACATTTCAACATTGTTGCAACTCAGATCACTGACCAACTAATGAAATGAAACTGGTGTGAATGACATTTTTGCTGACAGAGGTACAATTCTTCCTTAACTTTACTGATTGGAATTCCAAACAAAGGCCCTAGGATACTTTCAATACGTGATTGTCCAGTTCCTCCCTCAGTTTCTATGGATGGTGCAATAGGGATTCCTCATCTGAAGGGTGTGGGAAAAGAGATAACAGATTTAATCTTTCTTAGAAAAGGGGGGGGGCAGGAATGGACTTCTCAAGTTATTCCTTTGTCTTATATCAAACCATAAACCTGACCTTGAGTTTTTTCGATCCAAATTAAAGTATGGACCAAGTAGAATTTCCCGAAAAATGAAAGGGGCAATCACACTTGATGGCCATTTAGAGGAGGTAGGGTGGCCGCTGATACAGGTTATTTTGCCATTAGGTCTATGAGACGAAAAATCCATGCCATGAAAAATTGGCCGTTTAGAAGGGTGGCTGCTCAGAGAATCTTCACTGTATATTTGTTATTTCTCAAATTTATTACTCCTAAAAGTGATATTTAATATTTTCCTTTTTCTCCCTTCTTATTTTGTAATACCTAATTTCCCTGCCATAAAATATCAAATATCAGATAACAAAGTATTCTCCAATTTAAATTCTTTTTACTCATCTCTAAAAACTAATGTTGTAATAAATGCTAATTTTCTGTTCACTTCACTCATTTTTCCTGGAAAATGTTATTGCATTTTCAATAATTAAATTGCTTCATTTTTCGAGATTAAGTGATCAATGTTCATTCTTGTCTCCCAAAATTGCTTATCCACCTTAGTCTCATGGGAACAAAATCATGTGACTCGCTTGCTGAAAGTTGACATTGGCCACAAATGTGTATATTCTTAGAGCATTCTATGCAGAGATATTGAATGATAAAGATGGTTGGTAGACTGATTCTTTTTGATTTTAAATAAATGTGAATTTCCACAACTTTGAACTGAATTTTTTTCCAGTACGACTACTGCAATTCTGTTAAGAGTGCTTTTTGCTCTGTAAGCTTAAGCAAATTAAATAATAGTAACTAATCATGTATAAGTAGATTTTATTTTACTGTTGTCATGTGCTGAAAGCATTTTAACATTATATACAACAGTGTTTCTGTAATAATGTTCAATTATGAAAATATTTTTTCATGTATTGTATTTGAAATTGACATGTAACACACTTTAGAGGCATTATAAAATAGCTTCTAGTATGTTTCTGTATCTAGAAATAATTTGTATGCTGGTCTAGTTATTTTGCTAAATTGAAGCTTTGATTACAACAGTACAACATTCTATCAGAATGCATCTGTAAAATTATATATAAATCTAGACCTTTCTCTTTATTTAACTTCATGCAAGAAGAAGAAATATATCAAGGGTGATAACTAATAATATATGAAATGCAAACTTATCACATAAGGTAAGAATTTTTTTAGACTATTCTTCTGGAGTATAAGGTGGGAATGTTCCCATCTTTCATTCAATTCCTGGAATTCTTGTTATTCCATCAGCTTCTGAGACCAGTTGTAATGCTGTTTTAAATATTAAACCAAATTGTTTAAGAGCATTACTCTGTGATTGGTCTAACATTTAATATATGATTAATATATTCTAACATAAGATCACAGTCAATCCTTCTCTTTTTTTTGTTTTTTTAGGAATAACATTCAAAGATATATATATATATATATATATATATATATATATATATATATATATATGTAATAATAATTACACCATCTTACTGCGAACTGACCTTGCATAACAATTTACTTTTACTAAAAGTATAATTCTGTAATTTTTGTATTTCCTGTATTTTTATCTTCAAAAGCTTGCAAAAAAGAATTTCATCATAGATTTCTTCCTCAATATTGCCTTATGTTTGTCTCTCATTTCTTAAACAAATTTATATCGATATTGCATACCTGGAAAAGGGTAGTAATTATCTGTCAAAAAGTTGAAAATTTCATTTTTTGAAGTATGTAAGGCATTTTTCCATCTAACAAAATAATCTTATATAATTTCAAATGGATGATATACAAGAATTTCCCATTGATAGGTTTAAAGAATGAAGGTATAGGATGTCTATTTTTAATGTTACTCCTGTGTAATTATCACTATCAGGTACTGTACTTCTGCCCTGTAGAATAATCATTGTTTATTCCAAGAAATTAAAATATTTTAAAGCAGGGTTGGCACGATTTAAATCAGTTGATTTTTTTTTTTAAATCATTGATTTAAATAATTTTTTTCACTTCTTCTAAAACCTATATTTCAAAGACAGGAGAATTGGGAATCAGCACAGAAATACCAATAAGTAAATAAGTGTAAATAGATAGCATGTGTTTTCCAAGAATTTAGGGGTTGTTATCAGAAAGTATGTAGTAAGGGTAGGTACAATGACTAGTTATGACTAGTGGAATTCATTTTATGTAATGTGAGGTAAAGAGAGTATTACAGAACTTGAACAAACAGAAACCCAGTTTGTCTACCAAATAACAACAGCTGCGGCTTCATATGCTAGAATAGAAAGACAGTTTTCTTCTTTTGGTATTGTTTATTCTAGCCTTCTTAACCAATTAGGAGTGGATAAAGCGTAGAAGCAAGTGTTTTTATTGAAACAGTTCAATAACTAATTCATAGCTTAAAAAATATTGAAATTATGATTTTTTTTAAATAAATAGTTTGCATTAAATGAATATTTAGTTTGTTCTATAAATTTACATCTTATTTAGTTTGCACTATCCAATTACAAAATAATAAAATGGATTTAGATTAAAATTTATATATTTAATTTTAAGTAATCAATGTTTAGAATATACCAGATAAATGTTACTTATCACAAATTATTCCATGTATATTGCAAAAAATATAAAAACACTACAATAACAGGGTTCCCACGGTCATGAAAAGCCATTGAAAAGTGCTTAAATTTCCTTTTTGTTTTTTAAGGCCTTAAAAGTTTTTGAATTTTCTTTGAGGTCTTTGAATTTAAGGTCTGGTGCTTGATTTTTCTTTTTCAAGTCCCTGTAAAATGTTAATTTATGTCTGCACCGGAAAATTGAGAAGGATCGTTATTGGTAATTGTGGACTTGTCACGGGAATCATCTTTCATGCACTGCAAACTGCACTAGCTACTGTTGCCGGCTTGGAGGGAGGGGGAGACAAGCTCAGAGTTCAATGTCATCCCGTTCAATGTTTTTAAAGGCCCCTCCCACTATGGTCCACTACAAGCCATTACCACCATCTAAAAGGGCTTTGGCTTATTGTGGCTGATGGCAGCAGACGATAAAATAGCCTTGGCAGACGATGGCTTCCAAGGCAGTTTTTCTCCAAAGATCAAAGGCAGTCAGATGTGCAACTAAAGTGAGCAGTAGACTCTATGGACGAATCAATGCGCTCGGCTCATTTAGTGGCCCAGCATGTGGATGTAACCCGTGAACAATCGTTCAAGGTCATCATCAGAAAGTGGTGAACAATTGGCCATAGTGTTTAGGGTACATTAGTGTTGTTTTGCTTTTTTTTTTTCCATTTTGTGTCTATATGCCTGAGTAGCGAAGCAAAGTTTGACTTATTTTCTTTGATTGCTTATTTCTGTTTAGTTAGTGATGTCAAATATATATATACATATATATATATATATATAAAGTTTGGAATGCTTTAAAAAGAAACTGTATATTTTTAAAGTATTCGTGTGCTTATAACCCTTCCTTTTTTTTACATCATTCCAAAAGCCTGATTTTTTTTTTCTGGGAAAAGAGTGAGCATTATATATATAGTTCTACTGTTTTGAGAAGTTATTTTAATTTTTTCAATTATGAACAGTATATCAAAGAGGTGCTTGAAAAAAATATCAGGTTTTGGAAAAGTCATTGAAAAGTACTTGAAATTTTCAGAAGCAAAAGAGTGGGAACCATGAATAATTAAAATTAAAATTCAGAAAAAAATCAAATAAATCTGATTTTTTTTAAAAATATCATGATTTTTTTCTAACCTTGTTTTAAAGATTAAAATAATGTAAAAGCCTCAACATGAGCTAAGTGGCATGTACAAAAAGTAGGAACTGTTTATATGATTATTGTTCCTGTTTATGTAGCTGCTATTTGACATCAGTTTTTGGATTTGAATCCAACTGTAGATATAGTAGCTGATTTCCATTTGTTTTGAGTCTAGAAAATTTCTAGGATGCCGTCACTTAAAAGGTTAAAGATTGAGGTAGCTAATCCTATACTATAATACGAGGAATGGTTGTCAAGTCGAAAATCGCCCCAGAATTAATAAACTGTAGTAAACTTGGGGATCTGGGGTTTTTGGTCACGAGGAATCGATTGGCATCGGTTTTGACACGCTAAGGTCACGTAGTTCGGCGCTACAGATAGGGCCGAGTTCGAACCCCGGTGCGGGCAAACTTTTTTCTCATGCTTCCAAACCAAGTGAAAATTTGTACCGGGGGTTTTCGACTACGAGGAATCGATTGGCTGTAGTTCTGACGAATTAATAATAATAATAATAAAAGTCTTTATTGATTTGTCTTTATTCCTTGATATCGGTTTCCATTTTTATTTTCTATCAACTCTAAATATTAAATTAATGTAGCAAAGTATATATAACACATAAACGATATAGTAAAAAAAAAATAATGCAAACAAAAATTTTGAAAACCAACCAAAAAAAATTAAAAAATAATGCTTCACTAACGTGCCGAAACAACCTCGCCGTTCAATTTCCAAACCACACTACACACAGAGCATATAACTTATCAAAGTCCGTCGCCGCGTTAGTGCGTCGTCGGCATACCAGGAGGTGCCACTCTGATGCGCCAGTGCGTCGGTGGCAGCGAACGTGTTAAGGAACTGATTTCGATTTCAAATCACCGTCAACAAAGTTCGACATTTCAACATTCATCAGATTTCAAGCTACATTTTCAACATGCAGAACGCACCTCTACATGAAATGCTTCAAGGAGCCGGAATTTTGGAACAACAAGCGATCAACTCAATTATACCCGCAAATGGACAACTAGAAGATACCGTCATTGTCAGAATGCTTCTCCATTCAACACACTTCAATCTTTACACTGCTCACTTTGTACCATTTCTTTAATTGTATAATTTTTTGTTATCAATTACATTTTATTTTCTATGACTTTTCAAACTTTACCTTTGTATAGAATAGTTCCCTTTCCAAACAACTTTGTTTAGAATAGTTTACAATGGTGCACTTTAACCGGTTATCTTTTCACTAATGGTTTCACAAATTTTCTTATGGCATGTATTGTTTTGATAAATCACAATTGAAAATTTAAATCTTCGAGTTAGCTTCGATACCTGTTTTCTCCGAGCAGAGCTCGGTCACCCGGTACTGTATAATAATATGTGGTTTATGTAAAGTGATAAAATTGATACAGATATACTTGAATGCTTTAAAAAAGAGAATATTTTTTTAGATTACAAAACAATTTTATTTTGGAATCTATTTTCTGCTTTCTATAAAACCACTGGGGTCAGTAAGGAAGTGTTTCATGTCTGTATCAAAGCTGTGTTGAACATTTGTGTAATGACTATTTGAGGATTTGGGCATTTACACATTTGGTAACTCTATCCTGTGTTTTGCGACTTCTGGAATGGCATATATTTAGCATAACAGACAGTATACCAAAAGGATCTACTTTGAAGCATTGGAGTTATTTAAGAATTTTAGAGGTCTTTAACTCTAATCTACACAAGACCAATGTGCAAAATAAAATCAGGATCTCGACTTGTTTTATATTGGTATTGTGGCAATGCTTTTAGAATGTTATAAATTTCTAGCATTTTGACTTCTAATCTTAACTATCCATTTTTGAAAACATGAATGACTCGAAGATTTCCAATAATCAAAGTATCATTTACAAAAAATTTGAAAAAATAGGAATATATATATATGTGTGTGTGTGATATGGGAGAGACTCATTCAAAATCACAACAGTTTATTTCTGGTAATAAACATGAAATCCGTACACCAGGCAAAAACCTTTACAACTTCGTGCACACAGACAATGTGATCCCGCACATACGCTTTTCAAGTAGGGATTCCTAAGGTAAAAAGGCTATGAATAATCCCTAAGCACAATTGATCACGTGATACAAAACACCATTGTTTAAAGAGAACGCGCTAACTATTGGCTAAATTAGTACAGACAGAGGCTGGATTAAGTCTGTAGTGTGTCTGGAGGGAAAAATCAGAATGACCGTGCAAACCCCGAACATACTTTATGAACAAAAGTAAATTAATATTAAATTAATATTAAAATACGTAAATAAGGTATTTTAATATTACATATATATATTTTTGCTGTAACACATTAAGTGTGAGCCCCTCGGGACTGTTAGTAGATTTTTTTGTTCAGTTGGAAATGGCTAAGCATGAGGTACCAAGCACTCAGGAGGTTTTTGGAATAAAGAGTATGAACAGAAAATTACTTAGCTTCACCTTTTAAACCTTCAAGAAATGACAAATCAGAAAAATCCTTGAACGTGTAAAGATCTATGTTGAGAGAATTTAGTATTCATAGTAACTAAGACTATTTAAAAAAAAAAAAGTATACTCAGAATACCAAACATGTTAATAAGACAATTGAGTTATTTGCACCATGCTAATGTCTGTGTATAATGATTGCCATCTTTGATTGGTACTAAGATCTCTGATTGTTCACTAAAGAACATCTGAACCAATGATCCAAATGAATAATTTGATGAGACAACTGAAGAAAAATCTACTGTCGAACCCAACATGTTAAAGTAGTTAACATACACATTTCCATTAGGTGACAGGTAAAATAATTCCCTCTACTGAAAAGAAAAGAAACTATCATCATAAAATATTGATTATTAGTATACTATATTAATGATCAGTCATTTTTCTACAATTGTATTTACAAAATCATCTATAATATTAAAATTAATCTGTGTTAAATTACATTCTAGTGTTAGTAAAGTAAAGGATTGACTAATCAAAATTGAAATTATTTAAAAAAATAAAGCTTTTCTCCTGTTCAATCAGATATTGTCAGTGTTAACGAAAATCTTAATGCTGTTTAAATCTTTGCAAATATTGCAATTTTTACAATTTGTTTAACTGTTAAATATATGATTTTGGATTGATACTTTGTAAATATATAAAAATGAGGGCCATAGCATGTACACTGAATTGGTTGCCATAATTCAGGCCCTGTACCTTCTAAGAAAATTTTTATCAACCAAGGTTGATGGTTATGTGCTATAGTGAGTTTCTTACACAAATTTGTAATAAAGTTTGCTACTTCAGCAAAATTTCTATTTTGCTATAGGACTCACATTTTTCTCATAGTGGGGCCGCAGGGAATTTGCAGATAGTTCAGCACAAATACCGTCAACTATTCTAATAAAGATCATATAAGGGCACAATAGGGCTTGGTGAATAACATGCTGTGCTAGAATTTTGGAGTGTCAGATTCAATCACTGGCAGAATGTGCAAGATATATTTGTCAGTCTGAATGCTCTCTTTCTCTCTCGGAGGTTGGCTTCGAGTTATGTGTAGAATCAGAAACAATAACTTTGTTTTTGCATATGATCAAAATTGAGAAGGTTCTTTAGCATGATATCACAAACATCTTACACCCATTATGGTAGATGATTTTTTGTGAGTTAAAGTAAAAATCATAGGTTAAACCACCATTATATGTTATATATTTCTTTTGATATTTCAGAAACTAATATTTTTTTCAACATTTATTTAGTGCTACAAAAACTGAAACTGAACCAAATCTCTCAATATTTTTCATCTATGTTTTCAGGATGTGTGGAATAACTCATAGTTCTTTTTTGATATTATTTCTGATATTTACATTGAAGAAATCCTTTTTGTCTAAAACTGTATTATCTTATTTTATAACATTATCATTCGAAGCCACATTATATGCAAGTCTCTTGCAAGTTTCTTTTATAATCATTTGATTATCGCTCTCTCTCTCCCTCTTTTTTTGTTTTAAACTTTAAAGTTTTATTTCAAAAAGGAACTTGAAATCTTATTTTATGAACCCAAATTTGTGAAATTTTAATATGACACATTATTTAACATCCAATTTGCAAGTACAGCTTTTTTCAAGAAACTCTTTCTAAATGAATTGATGTTTTCATCAAAATCTAATTTTTTATGCAATATATATTGTTATGTTTATCAAAACTGAGTTAAAATAGAAGGAAAAATATGCAAAAGAGCAGTTAAATATAGATTAAATTATATAGAAATGTAAACCTTTACTTGCATTGAAATAAATTTTGATTTTTGCTAATGTTTACACTTTGACTAGTATTTTTGAGTTATCTTTGTCTATTAAGTTTAATTCTAAGGAAGTTGCCTGGAGTCAAACATGATCTGACTTTACACAAATAGCAATAGATAAATTCAGTTTCAAATTATTTTACTGCCAATTTGAGAAAAACACTTATCTGCTGAAAAAGAATTAAGGAATACTTATAATAAGGTCAAGAAGATTGGAGTATGCTAAAAGTAAAACAAGCCTAGAGCTACACAGGGGGGTTAGAATGAACTTTGTAAGAATACTACGCCATATCAATAGCAGGTATGCAGTAGATGTGAAGTTCTCTCAAAGAAAAACACTCGAAATGCCATAGGCTGACTCGTTTATTAAAAATAACATTACTATAAAAGAAACATTAAGAACTGTACTCTACTTGGTAGCAACTTGCTACCTACAAATAAAACGGTTTACAGAACGGACATCCCCTACAGGGTGGCCACGAAAGAGCATCAAGGCTTGCATTTGCCGGCGGCTTAAATACAGTCTTCACTTGCTAATTTACATAACAGCCACATGCTATCGGCAGTCTAACATACTGCCTGGTGAAGTGGATTAGAAGAATTATCTCATCTGATGTGGAGGTTTGACGTCACTAAGTAATCTTTACCGGAAGTGATTTCTTAACCGGAGGGAAAACACCTTCCAGGTATGCAGTATGACATCAAACTTCCCATACAGTTCTTACTTTACAAAGTTATTGTTGCTTATGTCAATTGCAGGAGCTAAGCCTGTGAGCGAGAGGCTATTTAAACTAAGGAAAGTGATGTGCCTTTCATTTTGTAAAAAGCATTGTTAAGGTAAAAGGATGATTTTATTTAAATGAGTCCATGTAATTTAGGAGCAGAAGACCACCAAGTTTAGCCTCAAGAGGTATTATTTGGGAACTTGGAGGGCATTGCAGCTATGAACCTATTTTAAGTGCCTCAATTGCCATTAATGAACGTGGCAGACTTTTGGTCAGCTTGAGCATTGATTTCACAACCCCGTAGTTATGAGATCATTGCCTTTGCTTGCAGGGCTACTTCAACTCACTATAATACTTAACAATATTACTTACTAATCACAGAATCAGAATTTTAAGCTTGCTCATAAGAGTGTGTATGTGAGTATATAGTAGTGATGTGAGGACACTGCTTTTCATTTTAAAGCTATTAAATTATACAAACTTAATTTTTTTTTACTTTTGTATGAGAATAATCATTTGTACTTTCCCTTAAATTTTCAAGGTTATTTGTAGTTTCTCAAAGTAAGAGTGTTTTCTGAATAAAGCTAAACTGCTGCCATCTGGACCAAACCAGCAACTTTGATATAAGTTAAAATGGATATTTTTGTTTTATAGATATTTTGTTACAAACAAAAAAACTTTTTCAATAATAATACTGCCATTATTCCATATCAGGGTGTTATAAAACACTAAAAACTCAAATTATTACATGAAAAATTTGAAATTTTATTTTCATTTTTTGTTGTGGTAATGAATAAGCATTGTTTTAACTGCATATAAATCTGTCATTATCTTTCTGGAGCTCATGCATCATCATCTGGAAGAGATCAGCATTAATATCCATTGTATTAAAATTTTTCACTATATAAAATACAAACTGCTATAAAAAAATGGTTCATAATTAGATGTTTCAATAATCTTAAATATAAAATTTCTACATTCTGCAGCTAATCATTTTTGAGTTATGTTGGGCAGCATTAATACCTATTATTATTATTTGTTATATATAGTGCTGATCACAGTCAAAAAGTAAAGTGCACAATTAAGTATAACAACAGTACTAAATATAGATTTCAACATTCCGTGGGCCGAATGATGGCCGATTGGTTAGGGTGCTGGCCTTCGGTAACAGAGTTCGTGGGTTCAAATCCCACAGTGGCATGGATGTTTCTAGCTGTTCGGAATCGGATTTAAGTTGTAGGTCCCAGTCTCATTAGCCCTTCTGTTGCAAAAAGTAGACCGTAGCACTCCAAACCAAACCAACATTCCGTGGCTAATAATTTTTGAGTTATGTAGATTGGTATTTACATACAGCCATCATATCGAAATTAGTCAAAATTGATTCAGAGGTACTTAGATATAGATATTTAAAGATTCCTTGTATGTATGTAGACATAATGTGAAAATTGATATTTCCATTGAAATCTGAGCAAGAAATTTTTTATGATTCCAGTACTTTGTACAAGGAAATAATAATAATAATAAGAAACTGAATGTACACTTTTGAAATTGCTGGGATACAAACCTTATACGAGTTAATTATAGCTTATATAAGCATCTTGTATTTACATTACGTTTGAATGTATAAGCTCGTGCTGTGAATGCTACTGACAAAAAGGTTTCAGGTAATTTGCTTTCCCTATTTTTTTTCTTTTGGTATGTTTGTTAAAAGGAAAAAAAAGTTTAATTCATTTTTACAAGGTTTCAGTAAAGAAACATTAAACTATTTCTAGAAAAATTAAATATATATATTTTTTTCAATTCCTATGTTAAGGGTTTCAAATGTATAAACATTTGTACAGTGCATCTTTAATGATTTAAAGTTGAAGGGGGCCAGTAAAAAATTTTTGAATTATCTAAAGCTTCAAATTAAAATGTCTGATGTAGAATTTTTAATTTAAACTCTTTGTACTCCTATAATACATCTTTTGTATGATGTATCATCAGAGTACTATTAAATGGAGACTTTCAATATTAATATTTGTTACAATGAGATTTTACATTATATGGATATTTCATTCTAAACCAAAATTTTTCATGATTGCGATGTTTCCTTTGCTGTACCAGGCAGTAATACACAGTAAGAATTCAGAATGCAATATGAA
The DNA here is from genome assembly GCA_032207245.1 of Pardosa pseudoannulata. NCBI lineage: Eukaryota > Metazoa > Arthropoda > Arachnida > Araneae > Lycosidae > Pardosa > Pardosa pseudoannulata. The sequence goes on along the minus strand of CM063509.1, from coordinate 11,517,083 downwards.
TTTTGTTTTCTAAAAACAGAATTTAAAAGCATCATTTCAATTATTTAAAAAGTGTTGTTACAAATGCGCATGAATACATCAATATCTGAGTTTCAATGTTGCAGATTACTAGCGTTAATGGCCATTATATTGAGATCTACTTTATAGATTGTGGATTGCAATAAAAAATGAAAATGCACTGTTAAATATTATAATAGTCCTAAATATAGAATTTTAACATTCCCCCCACCTTTTCCAAAAGTCTTTTGAATCCACGAATCAGAAACATCTGCAATCAGAAATAGTATAAATTTTTTAACTTACAAATAAATGATGAGTCATCTGTGGAATATCTTAATTTATCTTGAATGTATTTGTTTCATTCTTTAGTATTACAGGATTATTATTATTTTTTTTTTTTATCAGAAAACAAACACCTGGGCAGAAAAAGAAATATTTGTAATTGTGATAAAAACAGAAAAATAATTTAAAACATAACAAATTTAACAATTAAGAGAAAGAAGAAAAGAGACACACTTGGTTTAAGTACAAGACTTTTTTTAAAAGTTCTCTAAATTCATTTTTAAATTTCTCCTATCATAACCTTTACAATCTCTTTAAAAACATGTTATATTTTTGTCGACAGGGTTTTCAACATGTAATATGCTCTTCATATGCCTCCCTTCACTCCCATCGGTATTTGTATGACTTTTTATGATTGGATCCTTAAAAGTCATTAATTCATTTAAAGTAATCATAACTTTCCTTTCTGAGACACTCCACAGTCATCTAAATGTAAAAAATGTTACTAAGCACAATCCATTGTTTAGATCATTTACAACTTCCACAAAAACATTTTACTGTATTCTCTTTCTCACCTCTCCTGCCCCATAAAAAAAAAGCCCATCTACTTTATGCCTCATAAGCTCTGTTTACATGTGCCAAAAGCAGCGTAAAATGCAGGGTATATCCGTGAATTGTACTTCCCTTTCAAAAATTATCCCTAGTTAGGGAAAAAATTGAGGGGTAGAAAGAACCCACCTTTCTACCCAGGTAATTGCAGTTTACTCTCCTTTCCCATCATGCTTTGCGCTTGTAGACTATTTATTCCAAAATGGCCGACTCCACTGCTAAAGGTGTAATAAAAATTGAGCGCTGGTCCGATAAGGAAACTTTGGATTTAGTGGATTTGTACCACCAACATTTCTTAACTGAACAATAAAAATTGAAATATGCTAAAATGTATCTTTGTCTAACAACAGTTTGAGAACACTTAATATCTAAGTAATAAGGTTGAATAATATTTTAAAACTTTTTTATAATGCATGTTGACACAGGGCTACTGTAACATTTCAGTTTTTGTGATGTAGCTGTCACATTTTGTAAACAGTAGTTAGTGCGGAAGTAGTATAAGCACGGAATGATGGGATTGCCTTCTCATATGATCACATGACTTCTAGTGACGATCCCGGCGAAATGGAGGATAGAAATAATTGACCATGTAAACGGGTTTCTCTGACTCTCCAAGCATAATCCCTTTACCCAGGTAAAATAAAGGGTACTTGGCTGGTGCATGTAAACAAGGCTTTATAATACTTTCTTCCAGACTTTGATTCATCAATTTTGACAATTTTCCCATTCCTACCAATCTTTTAAGAAGAAAGCTCTAAAAAATTGAGAATTGTTCATTATCATTGATGAAACTTGTGCCAATCTGTCCCATTATAAGAAGCAACATTTGACAATAATTCATCCATTGTCTTTCAATTTGACAAAAATTGAAAGGCAAACAGAAGAAATGCCTTTCAATTTCTTTTGTTTTTGTGCCAATCAGAATTTCGTAAATTAAATATAAAAATTTTCACTAATAGTTATTTACTAAAAGAAGGCCATGATCTCTAATGAATTATTTCCTTGTATCAAACACAGCTATCTGATCGAATATTGTTATCCCTTATTTTAATAATACAGTTACTACCTGGAAAAATCATAACATTTTATTGGAAATCCGATTGCTTAAAAAAAATCTCCGTATTATCAACTAATTTAAATAAGTATTGCATGCAAGAATATTGTAAGAAATATTGCATTTGCCATAAAATTTACATTGGTAGACTTGTTGGAAAGTTAAAGATTGAGACTATAAAAAATTTTATCAAAATCAGAATGGTAGTTTACTGTTAAAAAAAAAAAAAAATTATTTGAAGACCTTTGAAAATCAGTAAGCATTATTTATAATTCTTAAAAAACTTTTTTTTCCTTTCCCTATTTTAATACAGAACTGACAAAATCATTTAAAGATATTTGAAAAAACATTTGAGCCAACTAAGTAAAATATATAAAGATTTATTTTTAGTTTAAAATATTTTTTCTAGAAAGGAAATAGACTGAGAAGTATTAAAAGTTAATATTCTATATAACTTATATAAAAAAAGTTTATTGTATCATTATCAAACTTGAATTATTTTACAACTTGTGTCTATGACATTTTAAAAGTTAAGTTTGTTTTACTAATTACATTTTCAACGTATCTTTATCTTATCTGCTATTTTATTAATATTTAGGGCTAATTTTAATTTGAAGTTTTATTCATATTTAATTTATACCCTAGTTTTTATCAAATATTTAGTTCTATATGCAATGATGAAATAAAACAATAATTTTTCTTCCCTTTTGTAATAGGTTAGAATGCAGTTTTCTAAGAGAAAAAGGGGAAAATGTGATGTAAATCCTACTGCTTCTAAGAAAATAGCATTGCAGTTTCAGGCATCAAGTTCATCAAAAACTCAAAATGTCGAAAATCGTCATCAGCCTGTTATAAAGTCCTTTTTAACAGCAAAAAATGATACTAAAACAGGTGCTTTGCCAGTGTATAACCATCAGAATATAACACAAAATAGTAACATTCGTAATCAGCGTTTTCCTTCAAAATTACGCTCAAGTTCTTCTTTGTATAAACACCAAAATACAACACTAAACAGTAATATTCATAATCAACAGCTTTATGCAAAATTTTCCTCAAGTTCTTCCCAGCAAAACTGTAAAGATGGAAAATCACCAAGTTATGTATCTGTAAAACAGTTTGGAAATACAAAGTCTGTGCATCATTTACAAAATCAATATAAAAGCAATGTTGTTTCAAATTCTCTTCAGACTTTGAGGACTTCAGCACCAAAAAATTCTGCCACAAACATAAAAAATCCAGGAACTAGTGTCAGTGATAATTTTATACAAAAAACTAATGGAATGCAATCTAAAAACTCTAATAACATGAACATTCCACAATCTGTGCTAAGTTCCCTTCGAGAGAAGGGTATAAGCATTACAAATGTTGATGAAAAACCAAAATCTGTCGTTACTGTTTGTAATAAACAGTCAGAATCCCAGAAATATCTCGATAAACTAAAAAATTCTCTAAGTAAGAGTAATACTAATATTAATGTTGTTTCTAAAGCTAATGCTGCCCCATCTTTTAGCACATTTCCTAAAGCTAATGGTATTTCTTCTGGTAATGTGCCTGGACTCAAAAATGCAGTTAAAGAAAGCTCTTATAATTTAAATAAATATCAGAACAAGAAGAATGTACTACCTTCAACTCAGAGTGTATCAAATAAGTCTGCAAAAGATTTACCTTTTAAATTTAGTTCAGAAATAAAAATTATTGAAAAACCTGCAGCAGTTACAAAATCTGTTATTGCAATGAATGATAAAAAAATCATTCATAATTCTATCCCAAAAGATATTTTATGTTTTCCAAAACCATCACCTGGCAGTAGCCAGTTTACTAAAAAAAATTCTACACCTGGCTCTTTTATTCAGATACCTTCAAAACCTTTTTCTATTACACCAGTTACTAAGCCAAGAAATAATTTTGATAAATCCATTTTACCTCCTGAAATTAATATTATAAAGGTAGATAACTGCAAGCAAAATAAGAAAACTGCAATTCCAAGATTAACTTCAGTTCCTACCTCAAATTCTTCTGCTTCTGTCAGAACAAGCAAATCTTCAGTAAAATATGCATCGAACAGAAATAATAAAAAAACATCTTCAGAAGTTATACAGATACCATTACAATCTAAACTAAAAAAATGTAAGCCACGTGTAACTAAAAATATAAATCTTTCAGAAGGCGATGACATTTTGTCAACTCTGTTGTCTTTATGTGATGATACTGAGGAGAAGAGTACTAGTTATGTAACACCTACAACATATACTTTAAACTCAGAACTTTCTATTGTGTCAGTGATACCTAAATCTTCAGTTTGTCATTCTGAAACTAAACATAATAGTTCTTTAATTAAGTCTATAAAAATTAAAGATGTAGCCAGTGAAACTGAGAATTGGCCTAGACTCATAGTTTCACTGGAAAGACTTGATATATATAATATATGTACCAAGGAAAATATCTCTATTCCCAAAACAGTTACTGGTACATTTGATTTGTCTGAAGCGGACAATAAATACTGTAATGAACAGAAATTGAAAGAATCTAGTGAAAAAATATCTGTCGATTACCATTCTGTTAAATCAGATGATGATCATTTGTCTACAAGCATTTCCATTGATAAAACTGAATCTTCTGTAGTTTTGAAGAACTCTAATACTTGCATTTCTGCTCCTGATGTAGTAACTGGAGAGTTAAGTTTGTCACAAACTGATGATAAACATTCAAATGAAGAAGAATTTACAGAAAAAATATCTGCCGATTACCATTCTCTTAAATCAGAAGATCATCATTTGCCAACAAGCATTTCCATTGATAAAACTGCATCTTCTGAAGTTTTGGAGAATTCTAATACTTGCATTTCTACTCCTGATGTAGTAACTGGAGAGTTAAATTTGTCTGAAACTGATGATAAACATTCAAATGAACAAGAATTAGAAGAATTTAGAGAAAAAATATCTGCTGATTACCATTCTGTTAAATCAGATGATGATCATTTGTCTACAAGCATCTCCATTGATAAAACTGCATCTTCTGTAGTTTTAGAAAATTCTAATACTTGCATTTCTACTCCTGATGTAGTAACTGGAGAGTTAAATTTGTCTGAAACTGATGATAAACATTCAAATGAACAAGAATTAGAAGAATTTAGGGAAAAAATATCTGCTGATTACCATTCTGTTAAATCAGATGATGATCATTTGGCTACAAGCATTTCCATTGATAAAACTGCATCTCCTGTAGTTTTGAAGAATTCTAATACTTGCATTTCTACTCCTGATGTAGTAACTGGAGAGTTAAATTTGTCTGAAACTGATGATAAACATTCAAATGAACAAGAATTAGAAGAATTTAGAGAAAAAATATCTGCTGATTACCATTCTGTTAAATCAGATGATGGTCATTTGTCTACAAGCATCTCCATTGATAAAACTGCATCTTCTGTAGTTTTAGAAAATTCTAATACTTGCATTTCTACTCCTGATGTAGCAACTGGAGAGTTAAATTTGCCTAAAACTGATGATAAACATTCAAATGAACAAGAATTAGAAGAATTTAGAGAAAAAATATCTGCTGATTACCATTCTGTTAAATCAGATGATGATCATTTGTCTACAAACATTTCCATTGATGAAACTGCATCTTCTGTAGTTTTGAATAACTCTAATACTTGCATTTCTACTCCTCATGTTGTAACTGGAGAGTTAAATTTTTCAGAAACTGATGATAGAGAAAAAATGTCTGCTGATTACCATTCTCTTAAATCAGAAGATGATCATTTTCCAACAAGCCTTTCCATTGATAAAACTGCATCTTCTGTATTGGAGAATTCTAATACTTTCATTTCTACTCCTGATGTAGTAACAGGAGAGTTAAATTTGTCTGAAACTGATGATAAACATTCAAATGAACAAGAATTTACAGAAAAAATATCTGCCGATTACCATTCTCTTAAATCAGAAGATCATCATTTGCCAACAAGCATTTCCATTAATAAAACTGCATCTTCTGAAGTTTTGGAGAATTCTAATACTTGCATTTCTACTCCTGACGTAGTAACCGGAGAGTTAAATTTGTCTGAAACTGATGCTAAACATTCAAATAAACAAGAATTTAGAGAAAAAATATCTGCTGATTACCATTCTCTTAAATCAGAAGAGGATCATTTGCCAACAAGCCTTTCCATTGATAAAACTGCATCTTCTGTATTGGAGAATTCTAATACTTGCATTTCTACTCCTGATGTAGTAACCGGAGAGTTAAATTTGTCTGAAACTGATGATAAACATTCAAATGAACAAGAATTTACAGAAAAAATATCTGCCGATTACCATTCTCTTAAATCAGAAGATCATCATTTGCCAACAAGCATTTCCATTAATAAAACTGCATCTTCTGAAGTTTTGGAGAATTCTAATACTTGCATTTCTACTCCTGACGTAGTAACCGGAGAGTTAAAATTGTCTGAAACTGATGCTAAACATTCAAATAAACAAGAATTTAGAGAAAAAATATCTGCTGATTACCATTCTCTTAAATCAGAAGAGGATCATTTGCCAACAAGCCTTTCCATTGATAAAGCTGCATCTTCTGTATTGGAGAATTCGAATACTTGCATTTCTACTCCTGATGTAGTAACTGGAGAGTTAAATTTGTCTGAAACTGATGATAAACATTCAAATGAAGAATTAGAAGAATTTAGAGAAAAAATATCTGCTGATTACCATTCTGTTAAATCAGATGATGATCATTTGGCTACAAGCATTTCAATTGATAAAACTGCATCTTCTGTAGTTTTGAAGAACTCTAATACTTGCATTTCTACTCTGGATGTAGTAACTGGAGAGTTAAATTTGCCAGAAACTGATGATAAACATTCAAATGAACAAGAATTAGAAGAATTTAGAAAAAAAATATTTGCTGATTACCATTCTTTTAAATCAGAAGATGATCATTTGTCAACAAGCACTTCTGTTGATAAAGCTGAATCTTCTGTTGTTTTAATGAATACTGTTGATTCTTGTAATTCTATTCCCAATACCATAACTGGAGCACTTCGTTTGTCTGAAACTGATGATAAACATTCAAATGAACAAGAATTGGGAGAATTTGGTGAAAAAGTATCTGCTGAGAATCATTCTGTTAAATCAGAAGATGATCATTTACCTACAAGCATTTCTGATAATAAAATTGAATCTTCTGTAGTTTTAACAAATTCAGTTGATACTTGTATTTCTGATCTTAAAACAGCAAAAGAAGCATTTGATTTGTCTGAAATTAATAATAAGCATTCTAATAAAAAGGAATTGGAAGAATTTCATGGTAAAGTGCCTGATAATCATTCTTTTAAATCAGAAGATGTTCATTTTCCTACAAGTATTTCACAGGATAAAACTGAATGTTCTGCACTTTTGATGAATTCTGCTGATTCTTGTATTTCTGCTCCTAAAACAGTGACTGGATCATTTGATTTGCCTGAAACAGACAATGAGTATTCTAATGGACAGGAATTAGTTAACTTTGGCAAAAAAATGTCTGCTGATGACCATTCTGATAAATCAGGAGATGATAATTTACAAAGAGTTTCTGGTGATAAAACTGAATCTTCTGTTCTTTTGATGAATTCTATTGATACTTGTTTATCTGTTCCGAATACATTAACTGAAACATTTGGTTTGTCTGAAACTGATAATAAACATTTAAATAAACAGGAGGTGGAAGAAGTTTGCAAAAAAATATCTGCTGATCGCCATTCTGTAATATCAGATGATGATCATTTGTCTGCAGGAATATCTGGTGATAAATCTGAATCTTCGGAAGTTTTGATTAATTCTATTGATGCTTGTATTTCTGTTCCTAAAGCAGTGACTGGAGCATTTGATATATCTGAAACAGATGATAAATATTCTAATGTACCAGAATTGGTAAATTGTGAAAAAATGTCTGTTGGTTACCATTCTGTTGAATCAGAAAATAATCATGTGTCTATAAGCTTTTCTGGTGATAAAACTGAATCTCTTAAGAATCCTGTTGATACTTGTAGTTCTGTTTCTAAATCAGTATCTGAATCATTTGGTTTATCTGAAACAGGCAATAAATACTCTAATGAACAAGAATTGAAAGAATTTAATGAAAAAGTATCTACTGATTACCATTCAGCAACATCAAGAGATGATCATATATCTACAGGCATTTCTAGTGATAAAGCTGAAATTTCTTCAGTTTCAGTGAATTCTATTAGTACTTATTTATCTGATGATAATAGAGATAAAAATTCAAGTTGTGAAAATTTACAAACTTCTGTCTGTACTATATCCCATGTATTGAAAGCAAACACAGTCACTGAGACTTTAGACTCTTCATCTCATGTTGCATCTGTAGATTCTGTGATGGAATTTACAGAAGACAATAGTAATATGCTTGATGCAGTAGACTTTTTGCCTGCAAGAGATCCCTCTCAGTGTGTTAAAATGGAAGTGTTACCTAAAAATTGTTCCATACTGGCCAATCCTAATTTTAATGATATAACCAGAGCAAAGTCTACTGTTCAGTCAGATATTGACAATAATTTCATTCCAAATTGTGATACAATTAACAGTAGGGAAGTTAGGGACTTGTTAAACAGTATTATTTTAAAAATTTGTAACATGCAATTGAAAGAAGAACAAAATACATGTATGGAGGTATTAAATATTATCATTTCTACTATCGAAAATGTTTCTGATTCTTTGTCGACTGAAACACAGATTGTAACAAATATTCAAAAAGCATGCCTGGAATCTAATACCCAAAAAGAAAAGATTTGTAATTTATTGAAAGACAGTGTTTTTGGAGATATTGAGAAAAGGAGTACTGCTGTACATTCAAATGTAGATAGTAACCATTGTGCTGAAATTTACAAAGAGAAAAAGTCATTGACTTTTCATTTGTCACCTAATATTGAGAAAGAATCCGATTATCTAACGGTGCCAAATCAACTTAAGGAAACAAATATCTCAATGCCAATTGATGAAAATATAAATATATGTGTTAGAACTGATGTCAACACTAATACAGATATACTTTCAAAAGAATCACCAAAAGAAATATCCAATAAAGCAAATTTTAATTTAACAGTTGAAAAAAATACATACTCAGAAAATGAAATTATTTGTGAGGAATCAGACTTAAAAATAAGTGATGACACAGAAGGATTAACTTTCAATTGCAGTGTTATTGAGCCAGAAGTTAATAGATTTGAATCTGTAACTAGTGATAATGAAATGGATTTTACAATATCTACTCAGATTGATGTCGATGAATCTTCAAAAGGTGATGCATGCAGTGATAATGAAATGGATTTTACGATATCGAATCAGACTGCAGATGATGAATTTGATCAAAGAAAATCTTCAAAAGATGATGCATGCTTTCAAGATGATAATGCTGTTATCTCTGTAAGTCCGCTTCGAGAAAATGGTGCCTTGAGTTGCATTATCGTACGAGTAGAAACCAGACAGGATTTGTTTACAGAGGAGGAACAACATTTTGAAGATGATTCAGAATGTAAGCAAAATTTTTCTATGGAGCAAGATAATATAAGTCTTAACAATGAAGAGCCTGAACCGCGTATGACATTGTTTTCATTTGCAGAAGATACTAGTACTTCTGACAAATATGCTTGTGCTTTTACTGATGATGAGGGAAAGAACACATTGAATCAAGCTGATTCTAATCAGGTACTTAATTATTCTCAGAGTATTTCTTTATGTATGGGAATTATAACAGAATAAGAGGTTGCAATTTTATTGGCTTAAAAAGGTTCTCCATTTTAAAAGGAGTAATGTTAAATAGTTATTGTTTTCGTACAGAGTATTTAATGATTGCCATCACAAGTTTAGAAATCTTGGTTTTTATACTTTTTTTTTTTTGTTTTGATTTTGGTATATGAATGCATTCTTTCTGTTTTATTACGTAATATGTATATTTATTTATAACTATAATTAAAGATGATCTTTGATTAAAATGTTTTAGAGTATTAGGAATATTTTAATTTTGTAGTGAATTTTACTTATCTCTTCTATTATGGCAGGCACAACTTGAAGATTTTTTGCATCAAATTTTTAAGATTATGCATAACCTTTAGAAATGAAAGAATGTTGTTTAATAGTCTCTAAAATACGGCAGACTAACTCTAAAGTGATGTATATATTAATGTATTGATTTATTGTTATACATTTTTATACAAGCTTTATGTACATAATTTATATGTATATATGAATGTAAATCAGAGAAATTATGCATTTATTTATATATTTTTTTGTTATTATTACCTAGTAGATATATTTCAGCAACTATACAGCAAACTTATTAAGAAAATATGTTTAAGTATTTTCTTTCTATAGGTTTATTAGAAATGTGTTAAGCAAGATGTCTAAGCAGACAAATATTTTGTGCTATCTGAATAAAATTTTTTTGGCATAAAAAAATTTATTTAAAAAACAAATTAGTATTAAAGATTGAAAACCTTGATTCACATAACACATATATAACATTTGCAACTCTTTCTAGCTTTTATTTTTTATTTTTCCAGATATTAAATATGCAGTGTTTAAAACTTATGTGATACATATAAGGAGCAATTAATATAAATAAACTAAATTTAAAAAATATGAGGGTATATTGAAAGATAAAAGTAAATTAAAACAATTTGTTGTGTTAGCCAAATAGGTGTGTTTTATTCCCCACCCCCTTAGAAAAAAAAAAGATTAAGTTCAAATAGATTAAAAGTATATAAGACCTATTATTATTTTCTTAATATTTTTATTGTTATTATTATTTAATTATGTTATTAAATTTCTTAAATATCACATGAAATTTTTTGCAAAATGTTTTGGAGAATTTATTAATTAAAGGAAATTTAATGTATGTGTTTTTATATTTTTTTTTATATACCGTGATCCAGCATTAAGGTGAATGGAAAACAGTCTTTCTTGATAATAATAAGTTTATTAAATCCTAGTTTCATTTAAAAGCAAAACTTGTGCCATTTTCATTTATTAGTTGAAGACACGTGTAGAGTGTTTTTACAGCTCCATGTTCATGCGTTTACTGACTCATATCAGCTCGCGTAATCATCAAATACATCAAATATCTTTCCGCTTGACTGAATTACTCCAAAAGGTTACGCAAGCGTGGGTCTTTTTCATTTATTTTATTATAAAAGAGTTCCCTTTTTAAAATTGTTTATAACTCACGTAATTTCCAACTATCCCATTTTTAGACCTGACATATATATACACACACGATTATACAATTTATTTACAATAAAAAACATAAATTCAAGATTTTTTAAAAGGTCAAAGTTAAAAAAAATTGAGAATAATGAAATAACTAGCCAAGCTAATAATCATCATTTTATTTCTAATTTTATAAAAACAATTAAGACAATAAAAAAATTCTGAGGAATGCTTTGACCCGTTCAATGATATTGTGATTAAAATTAGAAATATGAGAAGTTAAAAATGAAAATTAGACAAATGATACAATATTTTATTTCTTAACTTTTTTTTTTAACTCTGAAGGTACAGAATTTACGGCTTTGTATAAAAAGACTAATTTTCCTTTTTCATTATTCAGTTTGTTTCTCAGTTATGTTTGTACTAAACCATAAGTAGAAAATAGAAGGTCTACTTATGCAGAAGTTGCAACTGCAGTAAGAAGCTGTTCCATGGTTTTGTTTTCTTTTTCTTCATAAAAACTTGAATTATAATGAGTCTTTCACCATTCCAAAAGAAATATTTGGGTCACAATATTCTTGAAATCATTAAAAAAGTATGCTTTTTCTATAAATTTCATTATTAATGTTTTGTTTTAGCAAAATGAAAACTTTCCTTTTTTTTCCTTCAGTTAAATCTTTTCTACTATAGCATGGATCAATCAAATAAGCTAGGGTAATGAGGAGGTCCTAGTTCTTGGTTATCACGTTTTGTAAGAAAGATTAATAAATATATACATACATACATACATATATATATATATATATATATATATATATATATATATATATATATATATATATATGTATATATATATATATTTATAAATATATACATACATACATACATATATATATATATATATATATATATATATATATATATATATATTACTTTTATCCAAGTTTAGTTCATTGAGTTTTACTTCAAGATTTATTCAATTATGTACAGCCTCAGATATTAAACACTTATCTTTCCATACTGTCATCCTTTGTGCCAAATTTTGGGAATTTTGCTCCAAATTAAAGTAATGTGCTCCAATATAAAGATAGAAGATAAAAATGGATAAAGTTAAAAGCAAAAAAAAAAAAATCCATTTTTTGAGTTCATAAACATTTTTTTTTTGGGGGGAGGGGGAGAAAATTGAAAATTTTGATATAAGTAGTAGGTTTAAGTTTCATTATGTTTTAAGACATTTAAAGCTATTTATTCTGAATTTTTTAAAAAAATTAATGTTAATTTATTTTTTTTTAATTAATGTGATGTAAATCAGCATACCCTGATACTAATAAAATTGTAAATGATTATTAGTTAGTGTATGTTTAGTTAATAAGAATTAACATAACACCATCTTATTATTATGCAATATTATTTTAGTTTAATTATAGTTAATGTATGTTTATTTATTCACATTGTTTGATGGCAATTTTCTGCTAGACAAGCTGTGTATTGTATTATTTATTTATTAATTTTAAATAAAAGTCCGTAATATTGTCAAAGGTAAAATAATAATAAAAAGGCTTGTTTTGATTAAAACATTTGTCTGTTTAAAAATATCACCTTTAGTATATGTTCGGTACATATCGATGTTCCCCCCACCCCTTAAGCGCAATGGTTGTGTCCAGCGCGTCTCTTTCCTCTTTTTTTGTATTGTAACCAGAGTGTGAGCGTTCGGACCCCGTCTAGGAAGGTCGAACCGTTGTCCATGTCTCCCCTGAGAATGCTGGTATAGAGCCCATTGCTCTTATATATCCCTGATATATATTTTTATTGTCAGAGCCCATTGCTCTTATATGACCCTGTCATATTTTTCTTAAATAAAGTTTTTGTTAAGTTTTAAAATTACAGTCCACTTTATTTAAGAAAAATACGACAGGGTCATATAAGAGCAATGGGCTCTGACAATAAAAATATATATCAGAGATATATAAGAGCAATGGGCTCTATACAAGCGTTCTCAGGGGAGACGCGGACAACGATTCGACCTTCCTAGATGGGGTCCAAATGCTCACACTCTGGTTTATTGTCCTCAACAGTATAATAATTGTACTAATTCAGATAATTGCTCTTATAAAATCTGGTTATATGATGGCTAAATAACTATGAAATTCACATTTATGGTCAAATTCTGTGAATTTGAATTCTACCATTTGTATGGATGTTTATAGCTTTTTGGGAGTAGCTTTTTGATTGGTCTTTGAATAGCAAAATATTCACTATAGTGTTTTCAACCAAACATTAAATTTTATTGTTTTATAAATAATGGTTTTTATGCATAATAGATAAATGTATTATAATAATTTAAATTTTTATTGGTTATTGATCCAGGATAAAGACACATTTTCTTTTTACCATAAAGTGTATTTGAAAGTGGGAATTGATAGAACATGAAGGCCATAAATATCTTTAGTATAATAAAATAGCATCATTGTATATTAAATTGTGAAAAAATTTGAAAATAATTGATATCAAATTCATCATATAAAATGAAACTTAAAATTGTATTAATATAGAAATTATATAAATAATGTAAAATTTGTCGATAGAACCTACCATGTAGATTTTTAAAAACATACTAATGTGCTTAAATATTTATCTGTGGTTTGTATGTGTATTTATTCTCAAGTCTTATTTAATTTTGTATAAAGTTTTATTTTAATTAAAGTTTTATGTAAATTTCTTAGTATATTTTTTCTATCTTCAAAAAGAAAGAAAATGAAGCAGTTTATTTTCTTTTAGGTTACTTCCCCAAAACTTTCGTTAAAAAGAAATAGAAGTATTGAGTCTCCAGATGGCAAACTGCTGGCAGATAATGGGGAATATTTTGAAAACAATGGTCTCAAAAGAATAAAACTGAATGAATCAATTTTATCAATAAGTCAAGAAACATCCTCTTCATCTGATAAAAATTCAGTGCCTTTGTATGAAACCTTAGAAGAAAAGAATAACAGAAAATTTATCGAAGTTAGTTTTTTTTAAATTTTGATAATTTTTATTAATTTATATACAATATGATTTTATGTTGTTTTTGTTGTATAATTTCAGATTTTTTGTTATATTTCTTTAAAAGTTGTTGAGTAAAATTTTTAAGCAATGTTTCTTTCTTTGATACTCTCTTTTATTGTAGGACTGTCATAATTATTGTTGTACCAAAGGGGACCTACCTTCCCATTTCTACAGATCTTTAAAATTATTTTTTCAACAAAGAAACAGGAGTTCATGCTATGAATCTTCATAACTTCAATATAGAAAACTTTTTTTTTTTAATAAAACACAACTTGCTGAATTTAATTAAAATATTTTAGAAAACACATACACAAAATAAAAAGCAATCAAGCTATTCGTGTAGATCAGGGATGGGCAAACTATGGCCAGCTGGAAGGTTTTATCTGGCCCACGGATAGAATTTTAAGTTGCTGGTCCAAGGCAAATTAAAAGAAATAGCTATTTATACATTATATATCCATTTCCTTTACTACTTCGCTTAAATATTATATTCCAAATTTATTATCTCACGCCCAGAAGATCAGCGGTATATTTGCTTCTTATATGTGAACAAATGTTTTCAACTTTAACCTTAGAACCTTAGAAAGAATAATTTCAGAAGTAGACTGACAGATGAGCATTTAGCATTGTTACTTAAAATCAGTGCATCTCGCTTCAGTATAAGGAACTTTTAAAAATGAAATCACAATTTTATTCATCTTATGAATGTATTTAAACTGTTAGGTACTTGTATATTGTTTTTAAAATTGTAGAAAAATTTATCTTGGCCCCCCAAACTTATTTTCTTTTGATTTTTGGCACGCGACAGAAAAAGTTTGTCCATCGCTGATATAGATAATCCAAGTATATAATTTCAATCAGTGTTGAATCATTCTTGAACAATCAGTTATAATCAGGGTTGACTTCATTTGCCCAACCCGAAAAAACCTGGGCAGGTTGTTTAAATAAACCCACTTGAAAAAACCCAAGTGGGTTTTTTCAAAATTGGGTTCCCAAGATCTTTATTTAAAATTCTACATATTTAACTAATAATAAATATATTGAATTAAATCTATAATATATATTGCATATTTCATCTTTGACAATGATCTTAGATTTTAATTTGAGGGGGTCTAAACTGCTAGAAAAAACAAAAACTTAAAAACTTTTCAAGGAAAAATAGTTATCTGTATAACAAATACAATAAAATTTAAATTAAACAAAGTTAATAAGAATGTATGATGAAAAAAAATAAGAATATTGAAGTATTACATGTGATAAAATTAATTGAAAAATGGACAAGAAAAATTGGGAAAAAAATATGTATAACAACTGCAAATAAATAAACATGGGGATAATATATATAATTAATTCTGCTACTTATCATATATAACTTACAAATTAACTAAAAAAATATCTTCTGAATGCTTTAATAACACAATACTGCTAACAAATATAGAGCAATAATTTAATACATTTTATTGAAAAGAAAAAACTTCAAATGCAACTATTTCAAAGCCAACTTTTAGTATAAAATAATCACCATTCAAAACTAGTTTTTTGATGTTAGAAAAATTTTATAATATGAAAAAAATTTATTTTAAGATTTCAAAATTTCCTTTAATTTAGACAAAAATTTCTTCTGCATAATTTAAAATTGATTTTTAAATTTTTCAATTTTAAAAAGTGATTAACATTTTTAATTTATTTTAATCCTACAATTATTTATATATCCTGTCCTCTTACATAACAAAAACCTGGATAGTTTTCAAATCCCAAAAAAGCATCTAAAACCCATTAAAGTATAGTAAAAACCCTGATAAAAGCCAAAAAAACCAGAAAAAACCTCAAAAATCGTGAAAAAACCCGGGTTTTTGCCAACCCTGGTTTTAATGGCAAAATTTGATTAATTTTTTCATTGGTGTACTTGTAGGCAGTCTGAAATCAGGCTGAACAATGACTGATAGGGTGCTGCTCTTTAGTACCATAGTTTGTGGATTTGAATATCACTGCTATTATGTATTCATAGCATTCAAGCAGTAAGTCCTTATCAGTTCTACAACCAGATACATCAGATACAACAATTTATTTTTAAGTATGTGAGTTTATTAACACTTATACAGTAAGTTTATAGTTTTTTATGATAAAAGTCCTGTAATTTCTCTAAAAGCATATATTTTATTTGTATGTACATCAGAAGTTTTATTCATATATACTTTTAACAAAAGCTTTTTAAAGTCATGGAAAATGATCTGCTAAATCAGGGAAATTCATGGATTTGAAAAATTTTATTTTCGCAGATACCCTGAATTTAGTTCTTTTAAAAATATTTTATGCCTGACAGTGACTGATTTTATAAGGTACTACCTTTCAGTACAGGGGTCTGTAGGTTTTAATTCCACTGATAATATGGATGTGCGTAGCCATTCAGAATCAGCTTTAAGCTTTGTCCCTCTCTTTAATTAGTCCTACTATTGATACATAAACTATAGTGCTAAGAAAACTAGTATTTTTACAATGAAAAAACTGAAATTTTACATATTATTTGCTTTTATTAATTTTTAAACCTATTCTGCTTTATGGTTTATGGTTGATTTTAAGTGCCATAAAAATTTATTAATTTCCCCATGATTTACTTTGTATAACTTTATTTCCCCTTTAGTTTTGTTTACTTGCCTTGTTTTATTATTTAACCTCTTCACGACCAATGTCTAGTATATGTGATGCAGTGATTTCACTCTTTTTTAAATGCTAGATAGCATTAAATGGCAACAGTTTTCACAGTGATCGACTTACATATCATTTACTTGTGATCCTGAAGGGGTTAAGGCAAATAATCAAGAATTGATTAATTTCTTATTTATTGATATTAATAAACATTTTGTTGTTAATTTGCATGGTTTGTACTTATACCTGTTATCTTTTTTACAGCTTTTAGAATACTCAAAGGTTTTAATGGCTGAAGATTCATCTGCATCTGAATATGAGAAAAATAAAATTGTAGAAAACATGAAAAAGAAGCTTGGTGAAACTCAAGCATGGTTTACTAGTAGTGAAAAATTTTCTGCTCTAATTGAAAATACCACAAATAAACTAAAGGAAGTAGGGAAGAATTCAGGCGAGGATGTTTTTACTATCCTTTCAGGAATGAGACTTGAATTCAGAAAATATAAGAGAAGATCCAGATTTGGTGTTAATAGAGAGAACAGTCAAGATACTAATCTAGCATCATCTTCTGTTAGCAATGATTTTGCTGAAGTAAATATTTCTGCTATTAAAAAAGAGACTGCCATTTCAGATAGCATAATTTCCAGTTTTAGAATGAATACTGATGAAATTGAAACTTCCTCTCATAATTCCTTACCAGACATCTATAAACCCAAAGCTTCTGAGAACTGTGCTTTTGTAAATAATACTGTTGATGAAGTAAGTCCTGATTTAGAACCTATATCGTCATCTGCGGTTGAGTCTTCTAGTTTGAAGAATGCTATTCATGACAATCAGTTAAATTCAGTAGCAGCATCAACTTCAGAACATAATTCATCAACTTCAAGTTCTTCTGTGCAACTTATTACTAAAAGCAATATCAGTGATAAAGTTAAGACAAATTCTGATTTATCATCATTACAGTTACAGTCATTAAATTCTCATGAGACAAATTCTTCTGATTTATCATCTTTAAAGTTACAGTCATTAAATTCTCATGAGCCCTTGCATGTAGTAGATGGTGTTGCAGAAAGAAATCCCTATTTGTTGCCAAGTACTTCTAGAGATGAGACTTATTCATATAAGGATTCATCCAAGAATGACACTAAGACTGATGCAAATTGTTCAAATAAGCAGCGTCAAAGTATAGTAAATTCAAACATATCAGCTTTATTGCCAGCTGATAAAATTAATCATGCCATATCAGTTTTAAAAAAAGAAAGAGTTGTAAAAAAAGAAAATGCTAATAAAAAAGAAAAAGTTGATGAGGATGATGGTGATAAAGAAAAAAAAGTTGCTATGCAAATACAAAAACTGGAGAAAACACTTAAGGTAAGCAACTAAAAATGTTATTTCTTTGCTTTTTCATGATTAGATTTATCTTTATAATATTTCATTAAAGTGGGTTAATGTATATATTTCACACTATAAAACTTTTTATTTATTTTTTCAAGTTAATTTTCTCTGATGAGGTATATTAAATTATAAATAATAATAATATGTAATTGTATATGTTTAATTGTTTTTTCCTTTTAATAAGTGCATGGTTTCAGCGCACCTGGAAAGTCATGGAAAATCATGGATTTAGACAATGGATTAATTTTGTCATGGAAAGTCTTGATTTTTCAAGTAAAATGAGTAAAAGTCATGGATCTGCTAAACTACAGATTAAAAGAAAATGCATTGAATTGTTTAATTATGTTTTTACTTGTCATTTGGCTGAAGTTACTGAGTTTGGTATTTATGTATTATCCTATTGACCATATTGCCAAAATTTGTTCACCAAGGAAACTCAAAGCAAGAAAGCTTAATGGTTGGGTAAATTTATATTATTCTGGTTTTTTTCGTAAATTGTAGATTAAAATTTTATTAATATAATAATTAATATTTTTTAATAAAAATTAAGATTTTTGCACAAAATATAAGTTTATCTCTAGGGATACTGTATATAAACATTATAGAGTTATATTTGGCTGTTATTCATGGTCACCCGGATAATACCAAAGTACCCTGAATTCAAATTGGAAACATTTTGATTGAAAAATTGCTATATGATTAAACTTAGGTATGTAGATATAACAATTTATTTTTATGTGTGTGAGTTTATTAACACTTATAAAGTAAGTTTATAGTTTTTTTATGATAAAATTCCTGTAATTTCTCCAAAAGCATACATTTTATTTGTATGTACATCAGAAGTTTTATTCATATATACTTTAACGAAAGCCTTTTAAAGTCATGGAAAATGATCTGCTAAATCAGGGAAAGTCATAGATTTGAAGCATTTTATTTTGGCAGATATCCTGTAAGTGGTGTTAATGTATTTTTAATATTTCTTAATTAAGTTACAAGGTTAGTATGTGATTTTGTATCTCTAAGATTTTATTATAAGATATTCTAATTATTGAACAGAAATCAGTGTGCCAAATATTTTATTAAATTTTAGAAGTTATCTTGTTATTCACTATAGAAGTTAATATTCAGATTCATTTTTATGTTTTAATCTTTAACTACTTGTGCTTGATATTTGAAGGTAAGTACTTTTATGATATATTTTGTATACACACAGACACAAAAAAAGGGGGGGGTAAATAAGAAGAAATATTAATGATACAAGGTTTAATGATCAAAACCTTTTATAAAAGTGGATAACACTGCTTTGAATAGCAGCAGAAATACAAAGTATAGCATACTATACCCAAATTTTAGCCACTGATTGTATTAAATTTCATCTATGATGTTCAACCTTACTATTGCACTGATAACTAAACACTGTGATTGCATGCAAATCATCACACATAATTGTTTTTCTTGATGGTTCATCGTCTAGCCCATTTCCTTAAGTTATTTTTTAGTTCCTTAGGAAAAGCTGAATATTGAAAATAAATGACATTTCACCTTTTACTGTGAAATGTAGTCTCATTAATGATATAGAGAGTTTTATTTTTTTACAAAAATTATTATCCTGCCTCATCTTGAGATGCATTTACTTTTTCAATAAATTCTTTAAGCAGATATGTCAAATACGACCTAAACCAGAGGTTAAAGCCCATCTTTGGTAAGATAACTTAAGTTTTTTTTTTTAATAGATACACTATTCTGTATTTTTTATTTAAAAATATATCTACTACTCTCAGAAACTTATATCATGAAAATTGAAAACAATATAATCTATTAAACTAAGATGGATTCTGTTTACTGTAAAGGGTGCATTAGCACCAGTGAAAGTAGTTAAAGGTTAAATTATATTTTTGCATATTAATGATTGAGAGATTATTCATATTCTTAGTTATTCCAGTCAAATGTTATTATCATCAATAATTAATAATACACCAGGGGTAATTAATAGTTGTGTGATGACTTCAATGTTCTCGGATGAAGAGGTAGCGTGAAGAAGGATCACAGTCCGTCACTTTTCTCACCTTTAGTCACTTTTTTTTACGATTGATCACTCTTAGTCACTTTTTTAAGTAAACAGTCACTTTTAGTTACTTTTTTCATGGTGTATCACAGCAAAATTCTGTTGTTGAAAAGAGAAAATCGAATTAATAACAAAATATTTTAATGAAAGACCAAAAATGGGATGCTCTAATCTTATTTTTGTATTAAAATGTAATTAGTCATATGGTTTCCAGAATTGAGTGATTTTAAAAGGCGTAAAGAAGTTCCTGAAATCTACATTTGTACTGAATTGTACATTTAATACATTGAAGTAATTTACGTCAAAGCACACATTTCTCGTTTTCTTTTTCTTCACAATTTTTGTTTAGACACTCTAATCTAATTACATATTTCAAAACATCATTAATATATGAAGAAAATTGTGATTATAAAATTAATGTATTGTATGTATTCAAATCTAATTTATAGATTTTCTTGAATAAAAAGCAATGTCGAGTTGTGTTAAACAAAATTTTTAACCTTTTTGTATTCGACGCTAAAATCATGTTTTGTATGAATCATTTGACTTAGAGTTAAAATAAATAGAAAAATTTGAATAATAGCATCTGTAAACAAGAGGAGAAAAAATTTGCTTTTTTTTTTTTTCAATGTTTAGTCACTTTTTAGTCACTTATTCTGTATTATTTGTCACTTTTCTCACCTTTTTCAAAGTACCTCAGCAGTTGCAAACCTGCAGTCACAATAAAATTGGAAATCGCTTTTATTTCTTGAGTAAATACAGCTATATACAAGGGGATTCTAATCTCCCAAAACAAGTCGAAATGCAAAGGATTGTCTCCTACATAATATCACCATGACAATCACAGTTGAAAGAAAAGAGATTAAATAATCTCACACAAGTTGGGACACTTTTCCAGGGTGCAATGCAAACCCAATTTATACCCTGTTTGGTATCAGACTCTGCTGCTCCCTATATGAGCGGACTTTATGAATCTCAACTTAATCACTAGAAAGCTGGCTCCGGTCAAAAGACGCAAAAGTCTCCACGAGGTCAAAAGCACCTACGTTGAAAAAATGTCGAAAAGCCCAGAGTCAAAAAATTCTAAGCTTTTTATACCTCTGGGTCAGTTACAGTCCTGTCAACCTTTTTTTGGTCAGTTATGATTCCAGTTACCTGGGAACTTCAGCTAAGGTTACAGCTAGTTTTTTTAAAGTTGAATTTCGTAGGAGGCTTCAAATTAGTTGATTCCGATCGTTAGTTCTGGACAAAGGGGAGGGGTCTTCACAGTTGCGAATCAGTAAATGTAAATTCAATGTTTTGGTTAGTTTGTTTAAGATACATTATGCTATCCATAGCTTTTCATCCTTTCAGTAGGTAGACAAACATGCTTGGGAGCTAAATACTAGGGTTTTGTGTAAGGTTAACTGGACTTATGTTTTGCCCTTGGTCATGAAAATGAAATTGGCACTATAGGGCATGGCCCCCGAGTACGGCTGTAGTGCCAAAAAATCTTTTAATTTATTGCTTAAAATAGAAAACTTTTAAAATTCTTTTCAGAAACTTGATAAGAGGATTAAAAAGTTACAAGAAAAAGAGCTTACACTGGATGATTTAGATGATGAAGACTCAGCATATATCAAGGAAGCAAAATATAAAACACGATTCAAACGTGTTTGGAATCTTCTTTGTAAACTAAAGAAACAAACTACCCGTACTGGGAGAGCTGTTGATAAGAAGTTTAAATATGAGGGTAATTATTTTCAAGTTTTATATGTTATTTGATAAATAATGGAAAATTAAATACAATTAGATACAATTAGATTTTATTATATGATAACCAGAAGTATCCATTCAGTAACAGAATATTGCAGGTAAACTGCTACTTCTGGTTGTCAAAAGTAACCCATAACTTAATATAAAACTAAAATTTTGCTCTATTGTACATATTCAAAATCTTCAAAATCTGGTCTCTGTAAGTCGAAACATACTCAGTCCTGTTCCTACACACACACACTCAGACATGATTCCAAAAACAATAATATCAGACCAAGAGAGTTCCAAAATATGAAGATCAGTAAAAATTTTGAGGTTTTAAATGATTACAATACTTTTCCCATACTATGTATAAGAAAGTAAAAAAGAAAGTATCTTGAAATGGAGAGAGTGACTACAGGACTCAGTTAATTTAGTTGGCAAGTATTTAATATAGTTTCATTGTTAATTTTGTTGATTATATTGTTATGATCTTCAAAGCTGGGTTCGGGATTGAATGGACTTTAAGTAAGACAGCACGAAAACATTAATTTATTGGCAATCAGCTGGAAAATACAATGTCAGAAAGGCATCAAGGTTAATATACTGCACACTCGTACCAAACTTACAAAATCTTCACAAATCAACTCGAGCAGAATGCCTTGGGCTTTCGTTCCTCTTTCCACATAAAACAAATTGGAAGCACCGGTAAAACACAACACACCATGCTTACTCTGTAAACCGAGAAATCTACTTAACTACTCTCCTCGTTTGGGACTCAGCCTGCCTTATATAAGCCCGAAGAAACTGGTCGAATATTCCGGATTATACTAGAAACCGGAACCGGAAGTTGTAAAGTATCGCCACACTTGGCAACATTTGGTGCCGAACTTAACGACAAAAATAAGTTGCCAAAACTGTCACCAACGAGCTGGTATTTCGCCAAATTGGCGAGATACCCGTACAGTCCCATGTTAAATTTAAGGTCCACTAACAAATTTGTAACAGTATGGTTAAGCATTTAGTTTCTTTACCAGCAAATAATTAGTGGTATCAACAAGAAGATTGAACAGGGCAAAATTATACATATTGAAGTATAACTTAAGGTGGCATGGTTTAATGATGGTAATAAAAAAAAAAAAATGAAAGATTGCTGTAAGTATGGGGATCAGTCATCTAAAACAGGGGTGGCCAAATATGGTGATCTGTGGCCTTCCAGCAAAATTTTGCAAACCATTTCAAAATGCATGAAATTTATATTTGAAATAAATATTGCATATATATCTAAAGTTTTTTTTTTCATACATAATATATAATTATAAATTTGTTCAAATAAACATTGCTTTTTTCATTTTTGTAGGTTCAAGGTATAAACCAATCAATGAAGCAGTTGAGAAAATGATCAATAAACGAGAGGCACATGAGAAGTTTCCTGATTATATGGAAGTTTTGACTCTGATTAAACAAGTGAATGAATTTGGGAATATTGGATTAAACGAGAAACTTACTGAAATTGAGGGTATAATATAGTTTTTCTTTTTTAAGTAATGAATGAAACAATTTACATTTTCAATTTTTTTAATGGAAAAGCAGTTATGGTAATTAATATTGAAAGTAAATGTTTGAAGTAAATATTTTTATGATCCCTTTTCTACTATTGAAATTTGTAGTCTTTTAAATTGGAATTCACATACAACTGTGCATGCTTCTAATTTTGGTTTATATGTTGTAAAACTTTAAATATATATTTTGTTTAAAAATCATTAGTTTTATTTAATACCATTATTGTAACTTCTCTACTTTTATTTAGAACTAGCTATCTAAAGTACCTAGCATTACCTAGTTTTTTAAAAATTTCTTCTAGTTTTTATATCACAGTCTTAACATTTATGATGCAAAGAATTTACTGTAGCACTCAGAACCATAACAAATTCAGTGTATATGTGAAGTTTCAACTCTACAATTTATATTATTTTGCTACATGAAGGCTAATGAGATTGGGACCTACAGCTTAAAGCCTATCCTGAATGACTATGAATATTAATCATAGTAGGATTTAAACCCCAGGGACTCTGGTACCAAAAGGCAGCAACTTACCATTCAGCCATAGTATAGCAATAATTTGTGTTTCAATAATGCAAAAGGAAATAGTTCATTGTTAGGAGAGATCACATCCTTAGTCTTATTTATAAAGAAGTGCAAAATAAAAACAAAACCCCACAACAAAAAAAAAGAAAAATAAACAAAAATAAAAAAAAGAAAAAAAAAACAACAGAAAGGTGGCACAGTGAGAAGGGGGGGGACTGGGTTAGGGGGCGTGCTGCCTGGTCGCTTATCTGCTTTTTTTTCTCTCGCTTGCTCGCTGTAGCTCTTTTTTCATGTTAATTAAAATCAGATTTGCTCATGTGTGTTTGTATTCTACTTCTTCCAAAACATAGTCCCCATTGTAATGACAGAAGGGAAGCCCCTTTTCTGCTATCCTATATTAGAGCAAACACAAATGGTTAAATTATCTACAAATGTCTTAAACCATATCAGAATCGTGTCGTCAAACCCAAGGAGATCAGGAGTATTGTAGAATATATATATTATATAATATGTGTGTGTATCAACTTACATATATTATAGCATTTTAATCATGGAAACCATTGATTTCCAGAAATAAATTTTGATATCTTTATCAGGGTTTCCATGGTCCTTAAAAGTTTTTAAGAACTCCTTAATTTTAGCTTTCATTTTTAAGGGCCCTTAAAACTACTTTATACTATGACACGTATTTACTATCACATGATTTCCTATCAGTTTTCTTATTTGACAGTTTTTTTTTCTTAGTTAATTATTTGACAAATATATAACCTGACGTATACTGTAAGGTTTTAAGTTAATTATTTGACAAATATTACGCATACTGAAAAGGTTTAAAGTATAAAGTCAGCTGCCCTTTCCTAATAACTAACAGTTCTGCAGATTTTAATTAAACGAAGCATGGAGGATGGGGATTCTTGAAATTTCAGTTACTTATGGAAGTTTAATTTTCCTTGCATTCAATGTAATAGGAAAGTCTAAAACTTTTCTTTCCTCGCCAGGCAATGTCGGGTATAATCAGCTAGTACATGCATACATATATATACATACATATGAGTTAATTTTACACTCTCAGGAAGTTCTGTTTATAATATTGTATTTCATTCACAATTTATTTTTAGTTTGACCACTCAAAAAACTTTAGATGTACATTTTTCAAAACTAATTTTTGTCAAATAGATTGCTTATATTAAATTTTAGGCATTTTTAAATATTTAATTCTGAAATATTGAAGGACATTTATTAAACATGCCCTGTCTGGTTCATAATCATTAAAATATTTTCTTTAGCAAATAGGGTTTATGTCGTTATGCTGTGTGCCTTATAAAAAATTACTTTGGTTCTTAGAAAGTCCTTAATTTTGTTCTGAAAAAAGAGTGGGAACCCTGTTTTTATAATTATTAATAATTGAGATAAAGTGTTTAATGGAAATGCAAGTAGTTTATTACTTTCTCCACTATATGTTAAAACATTTTTTGGCTAAGAAAAACAAATGTGTTTTTTACATTAAAACTGTCTGTTATATTCTACTGCAATTTAAAAATATCTTCAATGTTTTAATGTACATATAGAATATCCTCTGAGTGAGTTGTTGGAGATTTTTTAAAACTTATTCAAATAGTCACTAAGATGCTGACAGTTGATGTCCTGTTCTGATATAATACTTTTCATCTTAATTCTATCAATTGCTGTAAAATGAATGAAAATTGATAAATTTTGATTAATACCAACATTTGAGAATGATTACCAAGAACTTGCATTTTGGTAGTTTCATGTAATTAAAATAATCTTTTGTCCCGTTAAGAGAATACTTTTATCTAAGCAGAATTTGTATTTTACATAAAGAATTTTGTGATTGAATATTGATTATAGAACTTTTTATTGGGAAAATAATTAATCTAAGAAATTGTCAATACAATTTATATAGTTAAGTAACATGAGAATATGAAATATTTAAATGATTTGCTGTCTGTACAAAATAAAATTAACTCTGAAATACCGTGATTTAAAGAAAATTGGATTTGTGAGTAGTGGATAAACGAGATATTTTAGGGAATTAGTGCCGAGAAATGTTAAAAATGATGTTAAAACCATTGAGGTAATGCACAACCTGTTTATGTCCTAGGTAATTTTAAAATCATATTTGCTGTCTATTTTATTTTCAACAAAATTATGATGCCATAAATTATCATTGACAAATTTATTGTTGATTTTGCTCCAGCTCATTCATATTTACTACCTCTAAATTTCTGTTGAAATAAAATTATGAATTATTTTCCTTTGCTTGTAATTTTTGGTTACATTGAAAAAGAATGCTTTCCATTGTTTGATTCTCAAATAATCCTTCATTGGCTGCATCATAATCCTTTAGACCAGGGAATGGGCAAAGTATGGTCCGCAGGCCAACTCTGGCCTGCAGGAAGGTTTTATCCGGCCTGTGGGTAGAATTTTAAGTTGCCGGTTCGAGGCAAATTAAAAGAAATATACATTTCTACATTATATATCCATCTTTTATTTTACTTTGCTTAAATATTATATCCCAAATTTATTATCTTGAAAAAATGTTACCTATGCAGAATATTTAGGATGTCTTTTGTTGATTTACATTATTGCTGACTGGGATATAGCAGCAAAGCAGAATTTTAATATTGTTATCATGATACTTATTAATATTTGGCAATATATTGATGAACTATCCAGCCCTAGCTATTACTGTAAAACAATGCAAACCGGGCCCATATAGCCGTGAGGCCCTCCAGGATTATCCCGGCTGCGGTGGGCAGATTGCAAGTATGGGGCCATCCCACACCGAGTTAGACCCTTTGAAGTACCCGTCACACCGGTAGTGGGTGGACGCACCAGAGGTGTGCTGCTGAGGAGAAGGAATTTGGAATACTACTGGATGCTTAGCAGACCTCCTGACACCGGAATTAGTGGAGATGGAGCGAACCACGCGAACCAATGAGGAGAATACTAAATCAAAGAGGAGAATTTTGCTCATTGCACATTACTGTAAAACAAACCAAACCACAAATAAACTACATTAAACTAGAAAATACCCCATTAATGAACTTTTAATAAATACTAATTTTTTTTTAATTTTTTTTTCTTCTCTTTTTAAGCTTAGAATTTAGTCATCCAGTATAATGCTCTTTATTGACATTTTATAAAATACGTTAACATTTGTGTTTTAAAAATTTTCAGCTGAAAATGTATTCAGAGATATTGGAAAGGAGTTGCAAAGTAGGAGATGCCGTGATTTTGAAGATCTGCTTGGTTGTCATCTTACAGATAATTTTAATCCAGTTGATGATCCTGCTGAGCATGACGAAACTTTAAAGAAAATTTTGAATGAAAATAAGCGGAGCTTTGAACAGAGTATAAATCAGGTAATTGAATAAAACTATTCTTCTTAAATTTAAATTTAATGGAAATTTTGTTTTACATCATTAAAACATGAGTATTAAAAATATTAGTATGATTCCTGTAGGTGCATCCAAAGTCTAAGTGTGTCAAATATGTTATATTGGAAAAGTCTTTAACCCTCTTACCTGTTTTAATGCTTTTTTTTTATCACTTTGTGTTTTAATTATAATGGTATTTAAAAGGCTGAAAATAAATTTTCAGGAAACATTCTTTATTTATAAGAAATTTTTAATCAAACAAAATGGAATGTGCAGACACCACAGTGCTTTTTTCCTTTCTTTCTAGAAAATTTCTCCTCCTTTCCTTATTTTACGGCATTTCTCTCTCTCTCTCTTTTTTTTTAAATACATGGTTTTCGTGCACCTGGAAAGTCATGGAAAATCATGGATTTAGACAGTGGATCAATTTTGTTATGGAAAGTCTTGATTTTTCAAGTAAAATGAATAAAAGTCATGGATCCGCTAAACTGCTGATTAAAAAAAAATGCATTGAATTGTTTAATTCTATTTTTACTTGTCATTTGGCTGAAGTTACTGAGTTTGGTATTTATGTATTATCTTATTGACCCTATTGCCAAGTAAAATTTGTTCACCAAGGAAACTCAAAGCAAGAAAGCCTAATGGTGGGCAAATGCATATTATTCTGGTTTTTTTCTTAAATTGTAGATTAAAATTTTATTAATATAATAATTATTTTTTAATAAAAATTAGTTAAGATTTTTGCACAAAATATAAGTTTATCTCTAGGGATATTGTATATAAACATTATAGGGTTATATTTGGCTATTATTCATGGTCACCTGGATAATACCAAAGTACCCTGAATTCAAATTGGAAACATTTTGATTGAAAAATTGCTATATGATTAAACTTAGGTATGTAGATACAAAAATTTAATTTTGTGTATGTGAGTTTATTAACACTTATAAAGTAAGTGTATAGTTTTTTATGATAAAATTCCTGTAATTTCTCTAAAAGCATATTTTTTCATCAGCAGTTTTATTCATATATACTTTAACGAAAGCTTTTTAAAGTCATGGTAAATGATCTGCTAAATCAGGGAAGGTCATGGATTTGAAACATTTTATTTTGGCAGATACCCTGTAAATATTCACTCGCTTTATTCCTTTTTTCTTTCACAACTTTTGTGGTGTTAGTAACAGTGAAACAGATCACACACATCATCTTTCCCATATTTTGATATCATTCTTGTTTTTCTAATATTTTCTTTTGGTGGGATATTCAACCCCTCCCATTTAAAAAAGTTAAAAGCTATTTAAGGACTGTACAGGTGTTTGAAAGTTATCAGCGAGTAACGATCAATAAGTGTCAAAACTAGGAAGGACCTTGAGCATTGTCTAATGTATTGTCAAGAAGTCTGTTTTATTAACCTGTTTCTAAACCCAAAACAGGAAATAAAAAAGTTACTCCTGCCTTGTGCACTTGAAAATGGACTGCCACATCCAATATTAAATTCAGGGATGATTCTCACCTGAAACTTTGTGTGAGTTTGTTCCAAATATTGTTAAAAACAGACTTTTTTTTTTTCCCGAAAATTGATGACCATAGATAGTAAGGGAATTTACTAATTGTGGAAAAAATACTATAGCCTAAAATGTAAGAATATTAATGTTAAATTTTATATATTAATGGTATTATAATATTTTATATATAAACTAGCTGCTTCGCACCCAGCCTTTGGTCTGGGTTTTAAAATATTTCGGTGAAATGTTTAGAACCACTATTAAAGATAATAAGACGTATTGGTAGAAATGCTGAATAAATCTTGTATGTTTCAGATTGTTGACGATTATAACAGTTTTTTTTTAATAGCTGAATGTCCAGTAAGTGCTCTTTGTTGCCCATGAGCCGCTGCATAATAATTCCCAATTCCACGACTTTTTTTTAATGTAGGAGTCAAATTTCAAAATACTGTGGAGAGTAATATATATTTACTGTTCTGAATGGGATATTTATTTCTGAGATTGGATGTCTTGTAGTACTAATGTTTTACGTACATAAAAATTAAATTTTAAACAACGAAACCTATGAAGATAAATTTTCCTTTAAAAAATGGCAATAGTGAAATAAAAACAAATTTGATAGAACCTGGCGAATTTGTAATTAGTGAAAATAAAAATCCCGCCAACATATAACAGAAAAAATACTAACTTCTTAAAAAATTTGAGAAATTAAAATAAAGGTTTACATATTTTGATGAAGTAAAAAATTTAGCTATTAAAACTAAAATGATTTTGATACTGGGATATTTCAAAGAGAAAAAGTTATTGCGTTTGACAAATAGTTTGAACTATAGGCAATAAATGGCACCACTATTATAAAGAAATATATCAAAAGTAAGGTCTTGAAAAATTCTTCAAGAATATAATAAATCACTAACAAAAATACCAAAATGTGCCGCAGTTTAAATTTTCCAAACAAACAGCATTTTGGCAGGATAGACGATAGTAAATTTCGAGGTCAAATTGAATTGATACTACGCAGACGATGTTTAAATAATATAAAATAAGAAATGAATAAATGAAATATTTAAAGTAATGACGTCATATTGATAGAAAAATATCATTTTCACTTATTTATTATATGATACATAAAAAATTTTAATCTCCTGCTTTTAACCGAGGAAAACTGCGTTTAAAACAATTACTTGGGATGACGTCACATTGCTAGAAATATTGCTTCTTTCACTTAGTTATGATGTGATAAATTAAAAAAGTAATCATTTGCGTTTAACTGGGGAAAATAATGCTTGGAATAATGATATGAAATGCTCGAAAAAAGGGGAAGGAATGGATTTCGAACTTTAAAAACTTACAAAAACCTTCCTAGGGATATACCTAAGAATTTCCCAAATTTTCACGGCGATTAGATGCATAGTTTTTGAGTCTATCGAGTACACACAGACAGACACAAATTCATTTTTATATATATAGATTTTATATATTAATGCTATATTAATGTTAAATTTTGAAAAGAATAGTTAATGTGTAAATCCAATCCATACCCTCTTATATAGTTTTAGGAAGATATAATGTTTTGATATGTAATAGTACAATAATTATGTTTTGAAGAAATTATATTGCTATAAGTAAAGTAAATATATCCCAATGGTGATAATGTCTGAGAATAATTACCAAACAACTAAATAAGCTTAGGTATGATATGAAACAAATAACAATTAATGATTGCAAGATCTTCATAATTAAGACTAGCCTATTGAGTATCTTGATTTTATGTGTTCTGCAGTTTGTATTTTTACGACCTTTGGTGATAAGTATTTGAACTTATACAAAAGACTGTGAGGACTTTCAATTCTGCAAGCATTAAATAGCTGGACTTTGTCTTTCTGGAACCCAGCTCTGTGTATTTACTGAATGTTAATTTGAACTGTTATAAAGATTTTATATTCATGTTCATATTAATAATAGTATTTTTTCTACATTTTGCTTATTACATTTTATGTTTATTTTCGTGTTTTATAAAAGCGCTTAAATTCATTAATATTTCAAATACTTTTCTGATATTTATGTAATGTTTTACAATTTATTCCTTTAGGTTTTCATGTTCATATTAAGTTTCTTTTTGTTTAGAGTAGTCTGTTCTTATGTTATAGTTATATTTTATATACTATTTTGATAATTTTATTCTATTTTCATATTTTTGGGGCACCACCATTAGCAATCATGTAGCAATTAGCCTACTAAGTTTCCAGCTCACTATCTGGAATTTCTTGGGGTCGAGGCACTCGACTTTAAGTAATTTCAGATGGGGGAGATATTCTGTAATGTAAAACTTTAAATATTTTAATCTTAGAATTAAAATTACTAACTTTTATATTAAAAAACCACTAAGTCCAAGATTTCTCTATCTTTAGAATTAGAATTAAGGTGGGGCGGCCCACAAGTTCACCAGCACTGTGGCCCAAGGCCTATTGTACTGAAACCCCCCCATTCACTGGAGCAAAGAGCTCCAGCATAAGGTCAAGAAATATTAACCATTAGATCTCAGAGAGACCAATAGCTGAGATAAATTTCAGCAGCAATTTTACCGGGAAGTTAATCAACTCCCACAGCTCGATGAAGTGATACCCAAGGAATTCAAATCTCTTGGCGCAGTAGTAGTCACATTCACACAAAACATGTGATGAACTCTCCTCTGGTACCCCCTACATACCTGGCTATCCATAATGCCAATAATGTTGAGGTGTCTCTTAAGGCAACAACAATTTCCTGACAATAACAATGAGTGACAATTTCCTTAGCAAGAGCCCAATTCTCTTTCCTGCTCCTTAGCTGGAAGTAAGAAATATCAATAGGACAATCGCTAATGATGTTGGAGTCTGGCACATAAACCCTAAACAATTCTGTTAAGGTATCACGACCATTCTCTGTATAGGTTCCATCCTGTCTTTTGATGGAGCCTAAATGACAAGTATTGTCCCTAATAAATATCTTTGTCAGCTTAGCCGCACCAGATATATTATTAATCTGGGTGCAATGCTCTTTCAACGAAGCATATTTTCGTGCTTTAATCTCTTTATTGTACTTGGTAAGGGCAGTCCTATAGGTTGTCCACTCACCAGTCTTTTTGGCTGTATTAAAGAGCCTTCTGCAGTTCTTTCTAAGACTACAGAGATCTTTACACAACCAAGACACATGTCTTGGTAATCCTGTAGTGACTGCCTTACAATTATTCTCATACGATTGAAGAATGGAACGTTGAACAGTGTCAACGGCCAACTCAATATTTTTCTAGTAGCTCTTCGCGTTAAACTCTTTGTAATAGATAAAATCTTGTTTCACTTGGCGATACAAACTCGCCAACCTACTTTCGCTGAACTAAGATTTCTAAAATTCTCACAACATTCTTAAAGGCTGCACCTAGAATTACTTCCTCCATGCTATTGGTGTCCCTAAAGCTATAAGAAGCCTCATGGCTAATTTTTGTGAGAGTTAACTGTTGGAGATGACCAAATATAGCTGCTGCTAACTTTTCTTTGAAAAATCTTGTTTTTCTCACGACCGCCATAACATCTTTTTGGTCCCGACTGTTGAGCTCCACAGCTGAGGCATAGCATGTCCACTGCTATGTTTCATATATTTTGACCATAATCTGAAAGTTTTCGGTCCTTTTCTCATCATATTTTCTCTTTGCCTCGTCCACAATTTTTTTTCTGCCAAAGAGGTGTTATTAGTTGATTCTCCCAACGTGGACTTCAAGGTCAAAAAGTCATATGGCACAGCATAAATAAAACATCTAGAACTGGTGTGGCTTCAATATTCAGAATTTAAGATAATTCTCAATAAAATTTTAAAATCGATAAAATTATTTTTTTAATTCATAAACTACTGGTTTATAAACTATTTTTTAACTACATATAGCTCATCATACGACGGGATTAGTAAAATTTTTAATATTCCAGAACTGTTAAGTACCCAATGAGGCATGTAAAAAATGGTTTGTTTTTTGACTGAGAATTATCTGGTTCACCCTCAATAATTTATTTATCATCATACTCCTCTAGAGTCTCCCGTCCTGTAATGCAGTTTAGAATCACATTGAATTCATTTAGTCAAACCGTGTTGTTATGTATAATAAACAAACACACAAATGAAAAAACTTTTTAATTTCCAAATATATAAATTAAAAGTTAGATATTTATGAGTCCGCGAAATAGACTCCTAGACTTATATGAAAAGAATTTGTTGTTAATACCAGCGATAAAATTTTCATTGCAACAAAAAATAATCGATGATTCAATTTAAAATTATCACACATGTACCTAATCTATTATTTAAGCCAAATATAAAAGAAAATCATTTACGTAATATCTAAGTTCAGTGATAAAAGATATTAAAATAATGTAGACAATATTTAAATAGTTTAAAATATGAAATGATTAAATGAGATGTTTAAAGGAATGATGTCACAATGCTGGAAAAATTGTTATTTTTACCTATTTATTAAGTGATAAATGGAGAAATTTAATCTGCTGCTCTTAACCGGGGAAAATAGGGCTTGAAATAATGACATTAAACTCTCAAAAAGGGAGGAAGGGTTAGATTTCGAATGTTTTAAAGACGACAGTATTTTTTGGTGTGATATGAAGCATATTTATACAAATTTATTTTAAAATTGGATCGATAGTTCAGGAGAAGATAAACTTTATTCTCTTTGAATGGATGCCTCTATCCATTCCAGGTCCAACCGCTTCATAAACTGGAGGACAGACGGACAGATAACTTAGGCTATTATTATATAGGGGATATATTTTTAATTGTAAATTGCAATTGTAAAGTTTTTATGTCCTATGCTATCTTACTGTAATTCTTGCAAACTTAATATTTTTTTATAATTTTTATCTTCCAAGATTTGTCTATTGTACAAAAGTTCCTCAAGTCTTATAATTTGGAATAATCTAAACTAATGTTAATAATGTGTATCAACAATTCTTGATATAAATGAAATTTTTTAAGGTTATTGATTCCTATGTGGCGAAGCAATTAGTAACACCAGAAGATGAAGATAATCAAGATAACTCTTCTGAAGAAGAAGAGGATCAGGAAGAGGAGGATAAAGATCTTCCACTGACAGACCCAGGCTCTCCAATTAGTGGTTTGTATCTGAGTGTACTTTGTTCCTCTTTAGTCCTCATAATTACAAGGTTGCTGTATTAAGCAGCAGAATCATAGTTTTTGCTTTACTAATATTTTTCCAATACTTTAGCATTTTATATTTACATGAAGGAAAAATTAAATAAGGTTATATGAATATATTTTTAACTAAGAATATATTCGTATTCAAAATTGCAATTTGTATGCTAAAGTGCTGCCAGCTTTTTATTGAGAAAATTGTTTTATACAGATTTCATCTGTAGGAGCTATCTTACTTCAAATCACTTCATTATATAATTTATTCATATCAAAAATATACTTTCCACTACATTAATAATAAAAAAAAAACTTTAAGCTATTTATGATTTAAAGTGCTGGAAAGTCCCTTTCATATTTTAGGGTTTTCTTCACAAATATATATGTGCCTTATGGTGTAGAGTCACGCCACACCTGTAAGGTATAATGCTAAATTTTACAATGACATTCACAAATCCTGTTTAGAAATTTAAGGCTTTATCCAAAAAGAAGGAAAATGCAGCATATGTGTAAGTCCGCCACACCTGGTAGAGAAAAAGCAAAAGTTATAATAAGAAATGCTCATGCCACACACATTCTTAGAAATAGAAGTTAGTAGCTAGGTATTATGGAATTAAAAAAAGGACAGTTTGAGTTCCGAGTTATATAAAATTGTGGTCAGTACTTCAAGAGAAAACTCCTTTTATATTTTAGGGTTTTCTTCGCAAATATATAATATGTGCCTTATGGTGTAGAGTCACGCCACACCTGTAAAGTATAATGCTAAATTTTACAATGACATTCTACAATGTTATTCACAAACCCCGTTTAGAAATTTAAGGCTTTATCCAAAAAGAAGGAAAATGCGGCATATATGTAAGTCCGCCACACCTGGTAGAGAAAAAGCAAAAGTTATAATAAGAAATGCTCATGCCTTGCACATTCTTAGAAATTGAAGTTAGTAGCTAGGTATTATGGAACTAAAGAAAGAACAGTTTGAGTTCCGAGTTATATAAAATTGTGGTCAATACTTTAAAAGAAAACCGGCTCGTAAAACTTACGCAAAACTGCGAGCTTTAGAAAAACAACTTCTCAATTTGAACGGAATTTAAGCCAGGTGTAATAGGTACAAAGATACTGCACTTATAGTAAATAGGAGAAAGTATTTAGATTTAAGAATGAGAAAGTATTTTCGGAAAATCATAAAAGAAGCCGCATCTACAAATAACTCCCTATTTACCATCATATTAACTTTTATCCTAAACCAGTAGTGCTTATAAAGTATGTTGTTTGTATTCCAACATCAAGATGAGAATATTTATGAATATAACATATATTCTCATAAAATCTGGACCAACTTACTCAAAAACCTCAAAAACTAGGGCCAAATTTAAAAAAGGCCTGTTAGGTTCTTTCTGATGCAGTAATTTTTGGAGAAAAAAAAATAGAATCTGAATGTAATTTGTATATACATAATTGCAAATAAAATAAATCTTTTGTTTTTGCAAATATTTAATATTTATTATATTCTTTACTTAATGTATCCGTCTACATTAAAGGTCTCATTAGCCCTTGTGTTGCAAAAAGTAGACCGTAGCACTCTAAACCACACACCACCGTCTACGTTAAAAACGTCTTTTTTGCCAAAAATCATAAAAAAAATTTTTATTTCTCTATTGTAAAATTTCAACTTTTAGGCTTCTAAATCTGTTTTTGTTTTGTCTCTATAGCATTTTAAAGAAAATTTACAGCTGTTTAAACATCAGTGACAGCTGTCAAAACAAAACGGAAGTAGCGGCTTCGGAACCGGAAGTTGTGAATTTAAAGCCTTTTAAAAAGCATTTTTTTGGACAAAACTTTTTTAATTTTCATGAAGATTAGTTTAAACTTTTTTTTTAGTATTTTTAATAATTAGCAACTTGGCGATTAGAAAGTTTTAAAGCAAGAAATTGTAGGGAATTTTAAACATATATTTTAATTTTTTAATAGTTAAAGTTGCTTTTATAAACTTCAAATGCATTTTTCTCAGAATGGTATTTTTAATAAAATGTTGAAACTCAAAATGTGATTTCCCAAAAAGTTCTTAAATTATTTTGTTGAAAATTATTATGAATGCTTTTGATAGTATTTGCTAGTGAATGACCTAAAAGCTTTAAATTTGGATAATTTTTATTCATGTTACACTCATAGTTAGGTATAAAGGTAATGAAAATTTGTTAAAAAAATTAAATGTGTTTGATTTTGAAGGACCAAAATTTTTTACCAAATGTAAATTAAGCAAAGATTTTAGGTAATTCACTAGTCCAGTGTATAAGAAATGTGTTGCATAAAAAATATTGAAATAATTTATTAAAAAATTAAGACCTTTTTAAAAAACCCAATTTTCTTTATTTACTAGAAATTTTATAAAAACTTCTCCAGGAATAAATTTTTTAAGTGCAATTCTTTATGATAATATTAAAAATGATTCTAAAAATGTAAAAACATAAACTAGTTTCTATGTTTAAAGAAAAAAGTTCTCTGAATGTAAACAGATACCTTAAATACTTTATTATTATATACTTTATATATTTCCGCACACCTGTAAAGTCAGGGAAAATCATGGGTTTAGACAATGGATTAATTTTGTCATGGAAAGTCTTGATTTTTTAAGCAAAATGAGTAAAAGTCATGAAAAGTCAATGATCCGCTAAACTACCGATTAAAAAAAATACATTGAATTGTTTAATTCTATTTTTGCTTGTCATTGGACTGAAGTTATTGAGTTTGGTATTTATGTATTATCTTATTGACCCTATTGCCAAGTAAAATTTGTTGTTCACCAAGGAAACTCAAAGCAAGAAAGCTTAATGGGGGGGGGGGTAAATGTATATTATTCTGGTTTTTTCTTAAATTGTAGATTAAAATTTTATTAATATAATAATAATTATTTTTTAATAAAAATTAGTTAAGATTTTTGCACAAAATATAAGTTTATCTGTAGAGATATTGTACATAAACATTATAGGGTTATATTTGGCTATTCAAGGTCACCTGGATAATACCAAAGTACCCTGAATTCAAATTAGAAACATTTTGATTGAAAAATTGCTATATGATTAAACTTAGGTATGTAGTATAACAATTTATTTTTATGTATGTGTTTATTAACACTTATAAAGTAAGTTTATAGTTTTTTTATGATACAATTTCTGTAATTTCTCTAAAAGCATATATTTTATTTGTATGTACTTCAGAAGTTTTATTCATATATACTTTTAATGAAAGCTTTTTAAAGTCATGGAAAATGATCTGGTAAATCAGGGAAAGTCATGAAAAGTCATGGATTTGGAAAAATTTTATTTTGGCAGATACCCTGTAAATAAATATGATTTTGTGCTTAAAATTTAAGAGAGACTCTTGTCTGCAGGACCTATATTTTTCTCATAAATGGGTTCCTGGGACTCAGATTGGGGATATTTCAACACAAACATTAGTATGTATAAATGTCTCAATTAATACTTGCTAACAGCAATCATTTTTTTAATCTTATAGATTCGATGGATTCCTGCAAGAATGATGTTACAGAAGTTGTTAATGATTCTGATAGATCAACAGATCCTAATGAAGAACTAATGAATAAGAAGGATGTCAAAACAGAATCAAATGATACTGAAGTTAATTCCATAAATGTTGAAAGTAGTAGAAAATTATTTGTAGAGTCAATTGTTCTTGATGACAGTAACAGCTCGGATGATTTACCACCCATTCACGATGTAATCAGTATTAGGTGATAAGTATAAAAGAATCATCTGAAATAATATCTATTTGTAAGATACATGTCCAGAATTTTAATATCTTGTATAATTATGTACATTTCACTGCATATTACACATTAAGTTCTGACCGTTTTTATAAGTTTACTTAGATTTTAGATTTTTTTTTTTGCTCTATAAAACATAATTTTTTATGATATATGATCTGAATTTTTACCTTACATTATTTAAATACATTACGCTGGCAGAATTAACCAGCAACAATTATTTGTTCCATATTCTAATGTATATAATTGGTGTCACATAAATTATCTTTTGCAAAGTAAAAACTTGTTTTAATTTTGATGCTTTATATTGTTGTATGTTATTGTTCCATTTGTTTATTTATTATTTGGCACTTTATTCACTTTTTTACTTTCCTATGCTCATTGTTACAGAGAATATGTTTATAAAGATTGATTATAGTTGAGAATTCTCTAGTGATAAGATGAAAAGGGAAACAAAAAGACTAGAAAAAGTAAAGTGTCAGTGTTTGGTATCATTATAATTTTTGCATTCAAATTGCATATTTTTATGCGGCTATATTATTTATAAATGTTTATTATATTTTTCTTAATACATGACTAATGTCAAGGTTAAATGAATACTTCATAAATATTTGTAGGAGAAAGTGGCTGAAAAAATTATTTATTTCCTATTTGTTTTATCATTAAATTATACCTTTAGCTGGATGTATGCTGTGTTTTAAAACTTTAAAATCATTTTATTATGGGAGTGCCAAATTATTACTAATATTTTTTAAACTGTAAAACATAATTTTGCTTTGCTTAGTTAATCTGTCTTGATTTAAGATGGAGCCTAGAAAGGAAAGAGATAATGAACAGTATAAATAGAAGTTGCCTAATGAGGAATTTGCAGATGTTTTAACTGGCATAGATGTGTGTGTGTGTATATACATACATACATACATACATGGTTTCTGCGTACCTGGAAAGTCATGGAAAATCATGGATTTAGACAATGGATTAATTTTGTCATGGAAAGTCATGGATCCGCTAAACTACCAATTAAAAAAATGCATTGAATTGTTTAATTCTATTTTTACTTGTCATTTGACTGAAGTTGCTGAGTTTGGTATTTATGTATTATCTTATTGACCCTATTGCCAAGTAAAATTTGTCCACCAAGGAAACTCAAAGCAAGAAAGCCTAATGGGTGGGTAAATGTATATTATTCTGGTTTTTTTCATAAATTGTAGATTAAAATTTTATTAATATAATAATTATTTTTTAATAAAAATTAGTTAAGATTTTTGCACAAAATATAAGTTTATCTCTAGGGATATTATATATAAACTTTATAGGGTTATATTTGGCTATTATTCACGGTCACCTGGATAATACCAAAGTACCCTGAATTCAAATTGGAAACATTTTGATTGAAAAATTGCTATATGATTAAACTTAGGTATGGAGATACAACAATTTATTTTTATGTATGTGAGTTTATTAACACTGATAAAGTAAGTTTATAGTTTTTTGTGATAAAATTCCTGTAATTTCTCTAAAAGCATATATATATATATTTTTTTTTTTTTTTTTTGTATGTACATTAGAAGTTTTATTCATATATACTTAAAACAAAAGCTTTTTAAAGTCATGGAAAATGATCCGCTAAATCAGAGAAAGTCATGAAAAGTCATGGATTTGAAAAATTTTATTTTAGCAGATACCTTGTATGTATATATATATATATATATATATATATATATAAAATTGGGCTGAACAGAAAAGAAAAAAAAATCTTGTAGTTCCTTTATTCATTTTTTTAATTTTCCTTTAAGACTTTTTCTGTTTTCTATGATTTAAAGCTAAAAGTAATAAAAAGCAAAATATTGGTATATGTAATTCTTAATCTTTTTGGCAAATCATATTAATCAAATAGTATATATTTTTTACTACCCAATTTTTTATGTATCCTCTTTAATTCTGGTTTAGATAAGGATGTTGAGAATTCTCTATACCTTAATTTTGAACACTTGTAAAAATTCTTAACAAAGTCGAGCCTTTTGATACTTGACTTTTTGAAGAGTTTTAGTCTAATATAGATGTTACAATTTAGATGTTGTATAATATTTTCCAAATGGTATGAGCGTGTCATTTGAATGTATTTATAAATAAATTTTTCTAAGTTTGGGATGTAGACATGCATTATCAAATTTTATTTAAAGTTTGCCAATAATTTCTATTAAATATTTAATTATATATTGTTTCCATAAAATACTTATCTCAAAAGCACCTGCAGGTACTATAGTTTTTATTGAATTTCAAATTTTAACCTATTTTCCTTATTTAAAATTCTTTTGTCTTCAGTTGCCGAGAATAAAAGAATTTCCAGCAACAATCATTAAAGGTGAATTTTAGTTATTAATTAATACTCTTGTATAAATTAAATTTCTAAAATGAGGTTATCAGTAAATTAAATGTATTTTGGTTGCAATTTAAAATTATTTTTTTAATTTAACTTCGAAAATAAAAAGATCATGAATAAATTAGATGGACTTTATATTTTTAAGTTTTCCTCTTTAATTTTGCAAATATAAATTAGTTGAAGTTATCTGAATACTGTTAAGTAAAATATTGGAAAATTACTTCAATGTTTTATTTTCTGGTGTATTTTATTTTCAAATATTACAAATAATTAAACAATACATATTTAACTTTATATAATTATGAAATTTAAAAAAATAAATTATGATTTTTTGCAAGATATTATTCTTCACATGTCATTTTTCAGTTTTGTAATAAAACTCTTTTCATAAATTTTTACCACATTTTCTTCCAGCTTGCTTTAATATTAGTAACTAGTTTCTAATATATAACATGTCTGCAAAATCATACTTTCATTAGAAGTACCTTTATAATTTATATTAGGGAATTTGATTAAAACTGCCATGACATACAATGTAATTTCTATCTTAAGTGTTCAAAAACTGTTTTGATATATCCATGGTTTCCGCTCACCTGGAAAATCATGGATTTAGACAAGGGATTAATTTTGTCATGGAAAGTCTTGATTTTTCAAGTAAAGTGAGTAAAAGTCATGGATCTGCTAAACTACCGATTAAAAAAAAATGCATTGAATTGTTTAATTCTATTTTTACTTGTCATTTGACTGAAGTTACTGAGTTTGGTATTTATGTATTATCTTATTGACCATATTGCCAATTAAATTTGTTCACCAAGGAAACTCAAAGCAAGAAAGCCTAATGGGTGGGTAAATGTATATTATTCTGGTTTTTTTCATAAATTGTAGATTAAAATTTTATTAATATAATATTCATTATTTTTTAATAAAAATTAGTTAAGATTTGTGCACAAAACATAAGTTTATCTCTAGGGATATTGTATATAAATATTATAGGCATATTTTTGGCTATCATTCATGGTCACCCGGATAATACCAAAGTACCCTGAATTCAAATTGGAAACATTTTGATTGAAAAATTGCTATTTGATTAAACTTAGGTATGTAGATACAAAAATTTAATTTTATGTATGTGAGTTTATTAACACTTATAAAGTAAGTTTATAGTTTTTTTATGATAAAATTCCTGTAATTTCTCTAAAAGCATATATTTTCATCAGAAGTTTTATTTATATATACTTTACCGAAAGCTTTTTAAAGTCATGGAAAATGATCTGTTAAATCAGGGAAAGTCATGAAAAGTCATGGATTTGAAAAATTTTATTTTGGCAGATACCCTGTATATCCTTTTCAAGAAGCAGTCATTTGCAGGCATAGGTTATGAATCTTCATTTTAGAGTTTATGTATTCTCCATTTTGTTTTTGTAAAACAAGACATATGTAATTTTAATTAAATTCTGCAGAATAGCCTGGTATATTAAAATATTTTCTGTTACAATTTGATTACTTCATACTTAAGGTGGTTGGGTATTTATAATTTTGAATTATTTATAAATAATTTTGGTATAGTCTTTTATGAATGCAAATATGAGTGTATAACTACTGTAATTCTAAAAAAGAGGTAAGCACATAAACCTAAGGAATTTTCCATTGTCAAGTTTATAGAAACTTTTCAGTGTAAGCAAGAAATATTTTCTCAGTTGGAGTCAAAGGTATCCATTAATAATGGTACTCACTTACTTCAAATAAATAAAGAAGAGAGATATATGGAATATAGACTATGAAAATGTAAAAAATAAATACATAAATATTTCTTTTAATTTCTTGCTACATAGTGCAAAATTAATTTATTTGTATTAATTGTTCATATATTACTGTTCTTCTTATGTTCTGATTATATGAATTCAGGTGTTATATTTATTTTCCATTAATATTATGTTAATAAAATAAGTTTTTATTTTTCCTTAATTAATTTAACTCTGTCATATATTTTTTTATCACCATTTTTAACTGTATAATACTCTTCAGAACCATACATGTTGTACATAGGTATCAGATTTATTTATTTGTGATTTCATTTCATAAAAATATCAAGTTTCATCAGATGTGTGTAAATATATTGAAATGGAAAACTCTTGTACAAAATAAAACTTACATAGGTACTTATTTTATAAAATAAAAGGCTTTGTTAAATTTCGTAGAAAAATATTTTTTAAATCTAAGATACATACATCATGAAGACTTTTATACATGTGTTTATATATATAAACACACACACAAACACGTGTGTGTGTGTACTTGCATATATAATTGGAGAGCCATAGACAGAGGAGAAATATATGGGTTTGAGCCCTTCGTATATACTGAAATTCTGGGAATTGCATTTTAGCTTTGATATAAAAGTGAAATTTTAAATATAAATTTTTAAAACTACTTGTAATTTTTAAAAATTGTATCAATTTTTTGAATTTGAATATTCTTTTTCCAATTTTATTTCATATAATTGCTGAAACTTATAAGATTGTGCGTGGACTTTATATTTATATATATATATATATATATATATATATATATATATATATATATATATATATGTAATGTTGAGTGTTAAGGCGAATGGAAAACAGTGTTTCTTGATAATAATAAGTTTATTAAATTATCTTTCCATTTAAGTAAAACTTGCACCATTTTCATTTATTCGTCGAAAACACGCGTAGAGTGTGTTCACAGTTCCATGTCAACGCAATTACTGACTCTTATTTGTTTGCAAACCCAACAAATGTTTCCAAAATGCTTCCGCCTGACTGGATTATCCTAAAAGCTTACTCAAGCGTGGGTCTTTTTCATTTATTTTATTATTATAAAAGAGTTCCCTTTTTAAATCGCTTATAACTCACGTAATTTCCAACTACTCCCTTTTTATACCTGATATATATATATACACTAATATATTTGTGTGTTGTAACAAATTAGAAAAATTTTGACACTGAATAATTGAAAATGCTGAATTGATGATGTAGATTCATTTATCCACAATGAAGGTCCATTAAACATAACAAATCTACAACACAATTGTAGCAAATAAAATCTTTATTTTTCATTACATAAGATTATCCAATTTTATTTCTAGATGCACCATGTGTTGTGTCTAAAGCTCAACCATAAACAAGTAAAGAGTGGAGAGAGAGTGTTCTCAAAGCTTCTAAAAAAAGATAATCTGGCATTTAATACCTTTACAATATACATGTATGCAAACCTGCAGGCCAAGCTTAGTTTCTGCATATTATCTGTCCTTATATTTCGACACTTAATAAGGATGAAAAATGAGCATTGGAATTTAATAATTTATTGTGGTGATTTTTACCATTACAAAACTACACACAGAGAATATTAATTTTTTTTTTTAGTTAAAAAATACATGGTTTCCGCACACCTGGAAAATCATGGATTTAGATAATGGATGAATTTTGTCATGGAAAGTCTTGATTTTTCAAGTAAAATGAGTAAAAATCATGGAAAGTCATGGATCTGCTAAAATACCGATTAAAAAAATGCATTGAATTGTTTAATTCTATTTTTACTTGTCATTTGGCTGAATTTACTGAGTTTGGTATTTATGTATTATCCTATTGACCCTATTGCCAAGTAAAATTTGTTCACCAAGGAAACTCAAAGCAAGAAAGCTTAATGGGTGGGTAAATGTATATTATTCTGGTTTTTTTTTCCTTAAATTGTAGATTAAAATTTTATTAATATAATAATAATTATTTTTTGATAAAGATT
Organism: Pardosa pseudoannulata; assembly: GCA_032207245.1. Taxonomy (NCBI): domain Eukaryota; kingdom Metazoa; phylum Arthropoda; class Arachnida; order Araneae; family Lycosidae; genus Pardosa; species Pardosa pseudoannulata. The sequence continues at coordinate 11,472,928 of CM063509.1, read as the reverse complement.
AGTAAGATTTTTGCACAAAATATAAGTTTATCTCTAGGGATATTGTATATAAACATTATAGGGTTATATTTGGCTATTATTCATGGTCACCTGGATAATACTAAATTACCCTGAATTCAAAAATGGAAACACAGTAGGTTCCGGTCTCATTAGCCCTCGTGTGCAAAACAGTAGACCGTAGCGCTCCAAACCAAACCAAACCAAAACCAAATTGGAAACATTTTGATTGAAAAATTGCTATATGATTAAACTTAGGTATGTAGATACAAAAATTTAATTTTATGTATGTGAGTTTATTAACACTTATAAAGTAAGTTTATAGTTTTTTATGATAAAACTCCTGTAATTTCTCTAAAAGCATATATTTTATTTGTATGTACATCAGAAGTTTTATTCATATATACTTTAACGAAAGCTTTTTAAAGTCATGGAAAATGATCTGCTAAATCAGGGAAAGTCATGGATTTGAAATATTTTATTTTGGCAGATACCCTGAAAATAGTGAAATATAAGTGGTTCATTCTAGTTTGAGCCACCCACCCTCTAACCCTAATTCCTGACTATGGCTCTCCATAATTGCCGTAAATACTAGTAGTGTGTGACTGTAGAATATCTTAGCAAGTCCAATGTGATTTGTTTGTAAGAAATTCTATCATAATCTGCAAAAAACTGACCTTAATAAGAAATTCAACTATCATGCACTGCATATATGAAGAAACAGTAGCTATGGGATTTAATTTTTTTTCATAAGCAGTTTAAAATGTTTGGGTTACATTCACTGTAATTTATATTATGCATTATTTATATGCATTTTATGCATGACTATCTTTTGATAAATCCAAAGACCAAACCCGGTTTTATCTGAAATTTATTTGCATTATTTATCACTATTGGACAATATTTCCATTTCATGTGTGTAAAATTTTGTACATTTGTAAATAATCTCTTTTTGTAAAATATGTTTGTACATGTAAACATAATATCATTAATAAAGTATTGTCATTTCAATCATAATTTTGTTCTTTTTATCTGGGCAAAATAATTAATGGTGTATTCATTAATAATTCTCAACTTTCAGTGATATTTTTCAAAACCTGAATTGTTAATTGATAATAATTTATATATTTTAGTTTTATTGTATCTTTATACTGTCTTAATGAGTAAAAGCAAATAAATTATTAGTCTTGTATAAATGTATAATAAAAGGAAAGCATAAAAAATCAGAAAAATTATGCATAAATTTAATATTCCATACACGTGAATACTCCAGGCTTGCGATTCCGTCACGTTTCTCACCTTTAGTCACTTTTTTTTTTAACTAAACAGTCACTTTTTTCATGGGGTATCACAGCAAAAGTCTGTCATTGAAAAAAAAAAAATGTGAATTAAAAACAAAATATTTTGATAAAAGACCAAAAATGTGATGCTCTAATCTTATTTTTCTTATTAAAATGTAATTAGTCATGGTTCATTAGAATTGAGTGATTTTAAAAAGTCGTAAAGTTTCTTAAATCTACATTTGTACTGAAATGTACATTTAATACATTAAAGTAATTTATGTCAAAGCACACATTTCTCTTTTTCCTTTTCTTCACAGTTTTTGTTTAGATACTCTAATCTAGCTATGTACATATTTCAAAACATGATGAATATATGTAGAAAATTGTGATTATAAAATTAATATATGTATTCAAATCTAATTTATAGATTTTCTTGAATAAAAAGCGATGTTGAGTTGTGTTAAACAAAATTTTTAACCATTTTTGTATTTGATGCTAAAATCATATTTTGCATGAATCATTTGATTTAGAGTTAAAATAAATAGAAAAATCTTAATAATAGCATATGTAATCAAGAGGAGAAAAAAAATCTCTTTTTTTTTTTTTTTTTCAATGTTTAGTCACTTTTTAGTCACTTATTCTGTATTATTTGTCACTTTTCTCAACTTTTTGAAAGTGCCTTAGCAGTTGCAAGCCTGATACTCCCAAAATGTTATCTTTAACTATTACTTTAGGTATAATAGTCTGTGAGTTCTAGCAGGAGTTTAAATGCGATTCCCTTAAAATTCTAGCATACATGGAACTGTGGAAATATTGTTTTCAAAATAAAAAACTAATCAAAACCTCCCCTCATAATTTCATTCTGTCTGTGTTACAAGAGAGATGGTGTAGACTTCCAAATTTAAGCACGAGCTTGCGGATGAAGCGACGAAGAATGCCATTACCTTAATGCCTATGAAAATCCACCTTTCAGACTTGAATTGTGCAATTAAACGCCAGTTGCATATTATGTGGAAGAATGAGTGGGCTATTATCAGCAGTAAGCTTCACTAACTAAACACTTCACTACTGTGATTTATGCCTTTAGCTTTTACCTTCTAATGTTTCATCATTTTACCTTTTACGTACCTTTCCTGTGTACTTGAGTTTATATACAGTAGACATTTCTATAAATTTTTAAATTGGTATGGTTTTACCAATGCTGGTTTTAGCCTGTTTTGTTTCTTAATTAGGGAACTTCTATTATGTCTTGTTGTATTTATGAAAAAACACCTTGTGCTTGGTGCTTATGTCCTAAATAGGACCTTGTGTCGTAAAACTTTAACTAACCAATTTGAATGATGTCCGAATGGTAAGGGTGCTGGCCTTCGGATACAGAGTTTGTGGATTCGAATCCTGCTGTGGCATGGATATTCAGAATCGGATTTAAGCAGTAGGTCCTGGTCTCATTAGCCTTCATGTTGCAAAAAGTAGACCGTAGCTCTCCAAACCAAACCAACTAACCAATTTTAAGCAACAAAAATGAAACAACTAAAAAAACTGACATTGTTTTGATTAATGATGAATTTGCTCTCTTTAAATCCCAATGTAAAAAAGTTTTAGTAAGGCTTTTAATTAATTAATAAAGAAAATGGCTCAAAAAACAGAATTTTAATAATCCAAAATTCTTTTTCAACAAAATTCATATGAAAAAAATGACTTGCACCAATACATTATTTCACAAATCAAGATTATGATATATATTTGACATTGGTGATTAGCTCATGATGACAGGGTAACCCGGAGGCTAAATAATATTAGATTCATTAGATCATAAAAATTGGAAATAAAGTGGGATCATTTTCCATTCATGGAAAATGATCGAGAGAACTTTTGATAAATTTCCAGAATTGTAATTTTAATTTAAAACTATTAATTGCAGGAACCATTTCCACTCTATGCTTCCCCTGAAGTTGAAGGCTTAAAATATTCAAATTTTCGCAAATATTAATTAGAAATGGTTGGCCGCGGTTGATATTGATATAGTATGTAGCGGATAGTCGTGGACGCACAACTACCAACTTTAGTATGACTTGAGCTTCGCGGATACATTAGAGTCCGCGGTCATGGGATCAAGCACCCCTGCCTTAAGGCCCTTCCGCACTATGGTCCACTGCAAACCATTACCACTATGGGGAGGAGGTGTGGCTTATCGAGATCGGCGATGGCAGACAATGGCTTCGGAAGCGGTTTTTCTCCAAACAAAACAAAAAAAAAAACAGCCAGATGTGTTACTGAAGTGCGTAGTAGACTCTATGGACACATCCACGCCCTCGGCTCATTTAGTGGCCCAATGTGTGGATGCAAACCGTGAACCAAAGTCCAGGGTTGCTATCAGGGCCAGTACTGCAGTGGTGAACAATTGGCCATAGTGTGAAACAGGACCGTAGCCAGAAATTATTTTCGGAGGGGGACCAAGGGAGAAAGACATCTTTATTTGAGAATGGTACTTCAATTGATGAAAGGGAAAGCACTGTATTTCCAAAATACACAGCTGTATTTCCGGCTAGCGGGAAGGGAAGACTTTTATGGTCTGAGCGGCTTTTTTTAAGAGAATAATTGTTTATGTTCATGAACAGTTAGGCAGATAGCACACACATACACAAACGTGGGACATTGTCTATCTACAAAATGGTCTTTCAAAATTTCGGGAGGGGGTGGACAGTCCCCCAAATCCCTCCCCCTGCCTACAGCCTTGGTGTGAAAGATGCAAGCCCAGAATTAGGTTCTTTGGCGCCCATGACAGAAAACTGACTTGCGCCCCTACTACCAAATACAGTTGAAAAAAAAAAAAAAAACGGGAATTTTGAAGTGCGTAAAGACAGCCACGAGTAAGTGGCAGCACTGCGGGATAATGACCTTGAGCAAGTAACCACTTTGTCATTTTAGTAACTATGGATCAGCAAAACGGGCAGAAGCGTGCGTTCGTCATAAAAATGTTTTATAAAATCAGTGATAGTTTGGAAGCTGCGCTGATTACGTTCCAGCGTTTTTATAACTCAGGATATCATGGTGTCGTCCCAAAACACGCAATAAATGTTGGATTAATAACTTTAACTGAATTAAAACAGAGAATTAAAGATGAAATTTTCAAGGTACCTCAATTGATATATTGCAGCGGTCAATAAAGAAACTCAATAGCAGATTTCAAGAATGTATTCGTACAGAAAGACGGCATCTAAAGAACATAATTTTTTAAAAATGATAATTTCTATTAATGTTTCTTAAAGGGCAAATTTTAAGGTTTCACTTACTACGAATAAAATGTTTTACTTTCACCACTTTTGGTTTTATTGGATTGTTAAAAAGTTCTCGTTTTTTGTGTCACCCTCAATATATATGTTTTATCCGTGTAGCATATATTCAGAACGAACTGAACTTAAAATGAATAAAAAATGACCAACTTTACCCTTATGTATTACATAAAGAGAAAATGTATTTATAATATTATTTTCCAAGGTTTAACGTCGATGATTTCGTCGTAGTTCAAGCTGTTTGTGGTATCTTTTCCAATACACAGTATGGTTATATTCCCTGAACCAGAGAAAAGCGTAGATATCATTTTATGAGTTTCAGCGTGCTAGAAGAACGTTCAGGTTAAGGACAAACAGGTATAGAAAGTTTTTCAATGCAGTAACTAAATTTGTGTGTGTATGTGTTCTCTAATTCTAGCTGAAATCGTAAAACTTTGAATGAAATCGAATGAAATTTAGTTTCTAAAAAGTCTTTCAATGTTGAAACTTTACACTTGTGAAATAGCTATGACTTCACGTGTATTTAATTAAGCAAAATTTGAAATGGAAGGGCAGCGGTAAGGGGTAAGGTTGGGAACAGGTATAGGAAAGAGGGTTGGGAAAGAGTAGACGAAGGGCGACAGAAAGAGTATAGTGTAACGTCACAGGATCCTCGGGTAGTGTGGGAGTGTCGAAGTGGTTATGACACGACGTACAGCTTAGAAACAAAGTTTATTCTTGATTAAAATGGAGTATGTACAAATTTTCCAAACGGAAATCACAGAGCTCAGGCAGGCCGGTGCGGACCTAAAAGTCCCAGGTTCAAGACGAACCTAAAAAACAATCTACGGACAGGTGCCGACAGATACCGTTGTACAGGGGTACAACTAGGCCTTTTTGAGTAACACAAAAAAAATGGAGAAAAACTCTCAAAAAAAAAAAACCGCCGCAAATCGAACCTCTGTCCGTTCTCTTTTTTCTGGAGACTCTCCGGCGAAAAATTCGAGTTACCTGACGTCACCTTTTGCCTCTTCCCATTGGCTTTTTCTTTCCGAGTCGGTGTCCTGGTAGCCTCTGATTGGCTTCTTCGGGGCGTCTTACTTTCTGACATTTCATTGTCCCGTTTGTTCTTTGGATTCCCCTCAGACATCTCAAGGCGTGATCGAAGCGACAACCCTTTGTAGTGTAGAGTCAAAAACCCAGACAGAGTGTCGCCCTGCCCTGGGCTTTAACAAAACCCCTTTGTGAAGCCAATGGGGTGTAGCGACGTAACAATAGGTTGGGGGCAGAGAGTACTGGGTAGTACGAAAAATCGAAGTCAGGAAAAAATTCAGAGTTCTCTTTTCCTCTGTTCTACTCTTATAATTGAAAAAAACGAGCAAGATAGTTTCAGGTTGTAATATAGTAGAGTAAAAATTTTTAAATTATTACGTTTTTAAAAAATCGAAGTCAGTAAAGAATTCAAAAAATTTTTTTCTATTCTACTTAAAAAAAAAAAAAAAGATAAAGTCGAAGAAAATTTCAAATTCCCGCATGGATGAATATAGTAGAGGTATCCTCAGAGAAAGGAGTAGGGTTAGGTTGTAACCCTGATTTGGAGGTTTAAATATATAAAGTACGGATGTGTACAAAAAATTGAAGTCAGAAAAAATTCCAAGTCTGTGTTCCTGTGTTCTACTCTTAATTATTATTTTGATAGTTCTAATTTGTCTTTTGAACACTTTAAACATGCGCTGTTGTGAGGCTTTGTATATGAAACAAGGAGTGCAACCTGGCCGCCTACTTAACTGGGGCAGGTATAGTTCAGTTGTCTCTGGGAAGCATAAAATTACATCTTCCATAGTTAAGGGGACAACACAATTTTATTCACAAGATTATATATAATTAAATGCAAAGCAAATCATATTCAGAATCCCGAAGCCTCATTTTATGTGCAGCAATAGCCAATATCGACGAGCGGCCTCCCAAGGAAATGTCAGATGTATCCGTTTCATAGGGTTCTGCAAACGAAAGAAAACTTCTCCAGCGAGAGATGGCGTGTCGCAGGCTACCGGTGAACTCCCTTCTCTCCAATCAACTAACGGCAGACTCCCTTTCTTCGGCTATCAGCTGCTGGCCATCCGATCCCCTCCGAAAAAGGAATCATGTACATAGAAAATCATCACCTTTCATTGGAGATCTGTACCCTTATTCAATCCACCGCAGTCCTGCAAAAAACGACAAGTCCAAAGACTTTATGAACCCCGTAGCAGCTGGCTCATATTTCCCAGAGAACGCCGAGTTGAGGGGTCGACTGCCAGATATAGGAAGGGGTGCACATATACAAAAACGGGTCGTAGGTCCAAATTCTTTACACACACACTCTCCAATTAATGAACAGAAAACATCACATAAATTATAGATGAAGAAAAGTTACAATATATGATTCGGAAATTTACCAAAAATAAGAATTGTAAAACAATAAAGGAACGCGAACCTTTTTATAGAACTTCAAACGCGAGAATCAGAAGAAAAATTTTTATGGCTCCACTTATTAAAAAATTCTAAATTTATTCTTATTTTAAGTTTAAACCTAAGGAAGCCATCTCAGAGTGCGTGTGGTAAATTAAGCATTTCTTAATTAGCGATTAGAGATAATCGAAATTAAACTCCTTGCAAGTGAACTAGAGAGTTAATTTCTGTGACACAACATTGACTTTACTATAAGGCGATTTCACGCAGTCGGGCAAATTCTCAAATTAAGACAATTCTGGCTTTAGTTTCAAACTGAAGGGCAGTTTATTGTTTGTCTATTGGCTGTTGTAAACATGAAAATGAATGGGAAGGGCATTATAGTAGTTCGTGACATTGCGACAAATTGCCTTATTGTAGGAATGTCCTACCATCAAACCACTTCACTTGTGGAATGTATCTCAAGAACACCACTTCAGATGTACCCATAGACAAACCCGACGGCAGACAATCACTCCGCTGGCGAGCCTATAAGACATATCAGTCGTTTGTCCGTATTCTTTAATTATTATTTGTCCTGTTAATCGTAATAAATGTTGTGTAGTTAACGATGGTCGTTGCTTTTTCCCACACTATTATCTACTATTACTATTATTATTTATTTATAATTAAGTGCGTAGTCAATGTCTAATGAGTTATAACGGTAGGTCCAGGCCTTTGTTCTATTTTTTTATAATGTGAAAATGGTTTTTATAAAGTGCTTTGCACTTTTGTTAATTTCGGTTATTTCTAAATTTTGTTTAAAGGGGGAATATACTTGTGCAAGTTTTCAAAGTAACTAATTTGTTGCCAACTCTATCGACATTTGAAATCTGTTCTCAACCTTACAGCAGTGAACTGAAAATAGAACAGAAAGTGTGGCATTAACAGTTTAAGGGCCGGTCTCATCAAAGTTATTTAACGTCTAACCGCTATTAACACATGGCACCAACCAATGGTGGAACGGAATTTTCCGTTTAAACAGAGATTATTCGTGGTTAGCCGTTAAACGACTTTAGTGAAACCGACCCTTGAATGGATTTGAGAAGTTGTAAGAAGATTTAATCTGACTTTTTATTACCTAATTATTAAATGGTAGTGCGGTTTATTGACAGTATTGGTGCCAGGTTTTTTTCTGGACTCCTTAGTTCGTCGAGTGTCATTCAGAGCTACGGGGTTCTCTTACTTGGATACACAAGGTTTCTGATGGTCATCTATTAAACGGACATAAGGTAAATACACATTAGTTCTTTTAAAAGTTAGTGAATTCTTAGACTATTTTCCCCGATTTCGCACGACTGAGTCACTTTAAGAGAATGCTAATTTTAAAAATTTCGAATTGTTTAAATTGGCTCATATTATAAACATGAGAAATTTGAAATCTGCATCTTCGCTGTTTTTAAATTTATGCTTATAATTTTTTTTCTATGGGCTTTAAAACTAATGTGCACTATAAATGGCTTTTTTTTTTCCTCATGTTTGTTTTCCTCCAAATTTTATGCATTCATAAGTTTAAAGTTATTCTATTTATTTTGTGTTGAAGATACAAGCGTTAGGTTTCGTATAAAGCTTTCTTATGAATATATAGGCTAACACTGTAAATAAGCATAAAACGGCTTCATTGTGTTATACTCTGATATTAAAAAAAAATAGGGAAAATGCATGGTTTCACTATAGAAATGTTTTTATAAAACATAAATCTAGAGATATCTAAAAATTCATTTTCATACTTATAGGGAACTTTAATAGATATCAAAGAGGATTTTGAAGCAAAATTATTAATTCTTGAGATTTTAACACTAGAATTACGGAAGGGATCATTTTGACACCTAGCAAACTTTTATCTCTGACAGCTGTTTTTTTTTTTTTTTTTTCAAATATTTTAATCCTTTCTCGACTTTTCCTAAATTATTGTGATTTACAAAATAGTAAAGATTTCAAGAAAATCGTATTTTTATTTTAGCTCTAACAAATGATTTTACCTAGAAATACGGCAGGCTGATGTTGAAGACAAGTGTAAACTTCATAATGACTTTCACTATGTTATTAGCAGAACTGGAAGCATTCATAGCGTTGTGGTACGTAAGGGGGCATTAGCCGCCAAGGGCTTACCAATTCTTAGTTTGTGGTCCAAGACTTGGGGGACCAAAGTTTTTTCATGAAACTATGAGTAGAGATAGGTTTCCGGAAATTTCTTCGTTTTGAAAATAAACTAACAAGGGCTTCACGTTTGCAGTACGATAAATTTACACTATTATCCGAGGCATGGAATACTTTTATAGAAAACTGTAAGCTTTGCCGGAAACCAAATGAAAATATTACGTTTGATGAACAGTTATTCCCTACAAAAACAAGATGCTGTTTTTTGCAGTATAGGCTTAACAGGCTCTCCTTATTTCTCTGGAAACTGAGGCCAAAAAGATGAATTTGAGCATTAATGAAACTAAAACCAAATATATGCCTTGTTTAAAATCAGAATATAATCGCTCCTTCTTAGAAATAGGCAGTTATAGATTTGAGACTGTAAAGCAGTTTATATACCTAGGTTCGGAAATTAATACACAAAATAATATATCTGTTGAAATTCATAGCAGAATTACTGCTGCTAATCGATGTTTTTTTTTTTTTGTTTTTTTTTTTTTTTTTTTTTTTTTTTTTTTTTTTTTTTTTTTTTTTTTTTGATTAAAGAAATATTTAAAGTCTAAGTACATTAAAAGATTGACTAAAATAATATTGTATAAATGCCTAATAAGACCTGTTTTGACTTACTCAGCTGAAACCTGGGCATTGACAGAAAGAGACAAGGAAACCCTAGCAGTTTTTGAGAGAAAAATATTGAGAAGTATTTTCGGGGGAATTGATGTAAATGGTATATGGAGAAGAACAACAAATATTGAATTATACAGAACATATTAAAACCCAGATATAATTAATTTTATTAGCTTACAAAGATTAAAATGGGCTGGGCACCTAGTTCGACTTAATGACAATAGATCCAGAAAAAAAGTTTTTACGGCCAAACCAATAGGAACCCGAATGAGAGGATGACCAAAACTTAGATGGTTAGACTGCATTGAGAACGACATAAGATCCTTGAAAATTTCAAATTGGAAATCCAGAGCCAAAGATAGGACTGCCTGGTATGGAATTGTAGAGAAGGCTGAGGCCTATCATGGGCTGTCATGCCACTGAGGGAGGGGGGGGGGCTAACAAGATCGATAAATTCGGAATAAAATTTTGGCTAGAAGCAGATGTTAGGACAAAATACTTATTAAAAGGATTTCCCTATTTGAGAAAAGATGAAATGAGACTAAGTGATCAAAGTTTAGGAGAGAACGTAGTAAATCGATTAATTGATCCTACATACCTGCAAAGTCGGTATATTTTTAAAAACAAACTGTAGTTTTCTTAATTTGCGTTATTTTAATCTCTTTTTCGCAAATATATTATATCATATAGAGAAATATGCAGATATCTTATCAAGGGGTCAAAATGACACCCGCCGTAATTCTAGGTATACAAAGACCACCGTAATTCTAGTGTTAAAAACACGTTTTACAGATTAAATAAACACTTGTTTCAATAGATTTCATTTTCTTGACCTGCTTTAAATTGGATCCTAAAATACAAAACGGTTCCAATATTTACTGTAATACTTCGAATAAATTTGTTTTCTTTTAAAAGATCATAATATCATGTCCCCTTAAAATTGAACGGGTGTTGTATGCATAAAATTTTATGTTCGACACCATATCCACTGTTTTTTTTTTCAAAGCTAGTATAACTGAACAGTTCGCAATTCTGTTACACCAGTGTCTATAATTGAAATATTCGTAGTGTTTTTTATTTCCTTACAGTCTATTTGAAAAGGCTTTAATGAGCTTTTAATGAAAGCTTTATGAAAAGAGCTTTAATAAGCTTTAATGAACTTAATTTACAGAAATCACAATAACCATTATGTAAATATGCAATGTTGTCAATGTGACATCGAGAAAACTCATCTACTGGATTTTTATCTTTCTTTCTAATGGAAGTAATTTCTGTTCTTAAAAAAAAAATCCATAGTTTAATTATTTTTAACATTTTTGTTTTATACGGAAGTGATTTCTTTAAATCCCATCAAAAGATTGAAAACACTGTATATCCTTCATGTCTCTTTTCCCTTAATAAAAATTTAATTTTAAAGTGTTCTGTATGTATTAGAATTTTTTATGAATATCTCCAGCGATGCATAAATAGTGATTCTAGTTTCATATTAATAGATATTTCGTATTTATATGAGAATACATTTTAGCTTTATTACAAGGTTAAATGTTTGGTTGGTTGGTTGATTGAAGTTTAATGGCGGTATATCCTCTAAGGACAAACTGCGCCAAACAAGATGAGGAAATAAACTAAAGACGAAATTTAGATAAAAAATTTTGACAAAATATAAATTGAAAGGTTCTAAAACGGATTAAAGTAACAATAAAAAATATAACATTCATCGGTACTACTGAAGAACCGGGTGCCCCTTCCCATTTTTGGCGAGTTTAAAATGGCGCCAACCCTTTCACGTGAAGTTACTCGAAGGCTGTGTTAAAAGCGGGAGCAAATTTTCGACGGAAATAATGTAGCTATACTCGTAGTAAGCTATGGAAAATGAAAAATATAATAGTGCAATTAATGCCAACAGAAGAGGAAATTAAGAGTGAAGTTATACTTGAATTCTTATATATATATATTGTTTATTCATATTATGTTTGTGAATATTTAATGTAATTAAGGAAGTTAATTTTGAAACATTAAAAACTAAAAATTTCATTTTATGATATAAAACCAATAATAAATAAAAAACTATCTCACACATATAGCTCAAATTTTTAAAGAATATTTAAAGATTCATTTGGAATTTATAGTATTGAACATTTTTTCCAACCAAGCTTTCCCCCCCCCCCTCCTTGATCCCCGTGAATGTTGTAACAATTAATATAGTAACTTTATTTTCAATTTCATAACATTTTGTATTGTATCAATAAGCAAAATAAACTAAAACACGTTAGCTACAGAAAACAATATCTGAATACCGCCACCGGTCATAAAAATAAAACACCAAACCATCCGATTCACGAGAGAGAGTTGTAGAAAGAACATAAAATATCACTTTAAAAGAAAAATTAAAAAAAAAATTTACATACCTGTTCATTATTATAAAATTGTAATTTTAATTTCCAGATAAATCAATTAATAAATAAACTCAAATAATTAAGTATAATTAGTGCTTTTAACAATTTAAGATTTTTGATTTATACTATTTAAATTTTATCAAACATTCATCCCCCCCGGAAATGTAGGTACAATTAATATATTATAGTTTTAGACATAATAGGCTCAGACCGCAATTTCGATTTATATAACATGAGAAAGCACTTTAAAAAAAATTACAAGTACACACTTAACTAACCGGAAACCCATTACAAAATAGTAATTCAGTTTTCTATATAATTAATCCATCCAAATCATAAAAATAAGTAGACATAATGAACTACTGTTGAATGGTAGCGTAAACCAGCAAGAAACAATATCCTAACGGAAATGGTAGAATACGAGTTTTACCGGTTTGAATTTCCGGTAAAATCACAGCTGACCACCCAAGTAGAGTTGTGAGCAGTGGGAAAAACTCAATTTAAACCAGGGTTTTGTGGGAAGGGAATTTTGAAAATTTCCAAAACATGGGAATTTTGAAGTCGCCAATTCCTATAACACAATTAGAACCACCATTTTTTTTCTGTCTTTGTTGTAGACCTCAAAAGTTGATATTTTCACAAAATTTAACTATTATATGCTATGAAAATAAAATTAAATAATTGGGATTAACTAACTATATTTGACAAGGTATCGTGTTTAACATGAAAGTATGAGTATTTTTCCTTTGAGAAATATACAATATTTTTATTACTTAAATATTAGGCAATAATCTGTAGTGTCACAAAACCAATAAATCATTATTTTTCTTAGATACCCCCCCCCCCTCTATCCTTTCTCTCTCTCTCTCTCTCTCTCTCTCTCTCTATATATATGTATGTATGTATATGTATGTATGTATATGTATGTATGTATATGTATGTATGTATATGTATGTATGTATATATATATATGTATATATATATATATGTGTTTGTAGGAATTGGACACAAAATGCAACAGTCATTTGATGGCACCTTTAAATGATATATGCATTATAAAAATTAATAAACTGTTCTTTTAACCCCTTAAAGCACGAATTTTTTTCGGAAAAACTGATAAAAAATGATACATTTTATGACTGAAAACAATATATAGGTATAGAATAAATTATTTTTTGCAACTTTAGATCTGGGGGAGGGGATGACTACAGTGGAAAAAGAGTTAAAAGTTATAAAAAAAATTGTTACTCAAACAAAGTGTAAATAATGTGATTGCATGTTTATTTTGAATTTTGCCCGTGTCAGACACGGGCAAATGCTTTAAGGGGTTAAATTTAAAAATATTTATTTTTATATTATAAAAGGAGGGGGAAAGTTTAGCATAAAGAAATTTACATAATAAATAATGATAAAGAATAACGTATGTAATTATTATATTAGCAATTAAAATGGAAGAAACTAGTTATGTGTTTGTAAGACTAACAGGGTAATTCATTACATAAGTACCACTATAAAATCATTTAAATGCTCATGGCTATTATATATATATATATATATATATATATATATATTCAAGAAATATATATATATATATATATATATATATATATATGTATGTATTTATATATATTGCCAAAAGTAAAAAAAAAAAAAAAAATCTTATCGCTAGTTCTTAAATAGCCATTGTTGAAAAATAAATGTAAACATTGTTAAAATGATTTCTTCCCAAAGTTCCCAAAATTCCGGGTTTATTCCCCAAAATTCCCAGGTTTATTCCCACCTCTTCAAAATTCCGGGTTTTTTACATCTCTACACCCAAGTAATGAATTTAATTTCACAATTTTATAACCCAACGAGAATTAGGCGCATTTCATACGTTATTAAACGGTTGCATAAAGAGAGCCTGCTCTGGAATTAACAAAAATTTAAAAATGACACAGCGAAGAGAGGAGTAAATAGTACGGATTGCCATACTTGGAGCTTTATTGCCTATTTGGCAGGGGGCACCCACACGTTCAGTCAAGCCCATTCAACAGAAAACACGAATAAAGATTGAGTTTTATACAAATTAACAAGAATTGGAAGTTGATTGAAGAATTAAGAATTTAAATTATAAAATAATTAAAAAATTAAGAAAAAAGTGGAACAAAATTTTTCAAAATTGAAAGATTAAAAATTGAATATTAGAAAATTGAAAAACAATCAAAAATTATATTTCGGTATGAAAGCCAGTTCGGCGAAGAAAGGGGAGCAAGTTGAAATGTTTGTATTCTGCAGATAAGTATATAACAGGTTTCCATTTTAAATTTATAAAGTATTTATATGAATATAAATACTTTTAAAAACTTTAATTTTGTGTCTGTTAACAAATTTAAGACTTCCTAGGTTTATACTTGTTAACAAATGTGATCTGAATGAATCATTGTGTATTTTAGCCATCTTGTTTTCAATGATCATTAATCTACAAAACAGTAGCCATTCAAAATTTAAAGAGTTCCCCAGATTTTATGTTTAGCATGAAGCCAAAAATGAACATTTAAAAACTTTTAAGGTAAGGGAGCATTTTAAAACTACGATCTAACAGATTTAACAAAAAAAATTGGTAATGCTTATGATCATTTTTCACTAATCTGATAAAAACAAGCTGCTTAAAGTCGCAGATGACATCTCGACAGTGTTCAGCATCCTATTTATTTTCATAGAATTTGGTAATAACAAACTGCACATTTTCAAAAAATTTTCTTCATATACATAACATTTTGTTTGGCAATTCATCTTTTTGCTTTAAATTTCTTGCCCGTTTTTAAAAATGTATCTGCACAACTGTTACTCGTTGGATTTCCTTAATCATCTGATTCAATCCATTGCATAGTTATTTTGAAATAATATATTTTTATTTATCCCCTATATAATAATAGCCTAAGTTATCTGTCCGTCTGCCCTCGATTTTATGAAGCGGTTGAACCTGGAATGGATACAGGCATCCATAGTTAGCAAAATTCATAGCGAGTAATGTTTCTCTTCTCCTAAACTATAGAACCGATTCTAAAATAAATTGGTATAAATATGCTTCATATCACAGCGAAAAATACTGCATTCTTTAAAACGTTCGAAATCCACCCCTTCCCCTCTTTTCGAGCTTTTAAGGCCATTATTTCAACTCCTATTTTCCCCGGTTAAGAGCAGGCGATTAAATTTATCAATTTGTCCCATAATAAATAGGTAAAAATAACAGTTTTCTAGCATTATGACGTCATTCCTTTAACCCTCTCATTGAATCATATCTTATTTTAAATTATTTAAATTATGCCTTATTTTCATACTTTTTATCATTGAATCGAGATATTACGTCAATCATTTTCTTTTATATTTGGCTTAAATAATAGATTAGGTACATATGTGATAATTTTAAATTGAATCGTCGATTATTTTTTGTTGCAAGATAATTCTGACCCAAAAACAAACCATTTTTTTTACCTGCCTCATAGCGTACGTTACAATTCTGGAAAATTAAAAATTTTACTGATCCCGTCATATGACGGGCTATATGATAGTTGTTAATGATATCCCTTAGTAGTGACCTATTTATTGTATGATTTTTAAAACTGATTGGCCATCTGAAAGCTTCCAGGTCCTTAACAAGTGTGTTTTTAAAATAAAATTCAAAATTCAATGGCTTTCTACAGTGGCGTGCAGTAAGTTTTCATGCAGGGTGTGCAGAGAACATGGATTTTCCAATAAATCTTTAATTATTGAGACATCTGAGTTCTCCATTCTGAAACGGGTTATTTATTATGAATATAAATTTAAAGATTACAATAAATAAAATATTTACCTACGAGTAACCGCTTCGAGTTATTGCTATAAAAACAGCTAAACTTATGAGAATTCTACAAGCCCTGAAGCAAAATCCATGTCTTTTGTTGTATGGTGTTATATCGGCGTCGAAAAAGCAACGCTTCGGGCTTCCACTAAAAACTTATGTTCAGCAAACGTAGCACCACATGGCGCCAGCCGCTGCGGTGCCTCATCCGAATACTCATTGGTGCCGTCAAACCGAAAGTCTATTCCACGTGCAAGGGATTTCACTGCACGTTGGCACAATAGAACGAACTGTTTCTGGTTCGGTCAGTGGATTAAATTATATTTATTAATTGTTTTTAACATTTGTAAATCATATAGTCTGCGAAAAACATCTTGACAATTTTAAAAAACAAAACCTATGGTGTTACAGATATAACTTATATATTATTGTAAGACACAATGAATGGTAAAAATTTGTACTGTTCAGTTAACATTAGTTTCTTTTAAACAAAACATCGTTTTTCAGCGAATTATTTCAATAAATAGAATACATAACCGAAATTACTTTTCCACACTAAAACATTTCCCTTTATATTGATGAAATACTTCTTTTATATTTCCATGAAAACAAAATCCTAGAATATATAAATTTAAACATTAATAGTCTGCGAAATCGTACGGCCAGTTAATCAGTTAAAATACCAAGATCGCTTCGGCACGTAAGTCTCCGCTCTAATACAACGCTTAATAAACCGTACCTTCGGATGATTCTGAATGCCAAGTGCAGGAAACATAGCTGCACTTGCCTCAGTGCCATAGTATGCTGTTCTTCTCCAGTATCCCATACATATAAAGCGTGATATTCAATTTAGTGCGCAGTGCGTACACATCAGAACTTCCTATGTTCGTTTGCACGCTACGTGGTGCAGCACCTAGTACCGCACGCACTGCGGGAATACCAGCAAGCAAATCAACATAATATTTGAATATATTATACATGTTTATTATATACTATATAAAGATAGGTAGACATAGGTGCAGAAAATTATTGTCCCTCATAATTTTGCCAGGGTGTGCAGTGCACACCCTGCACATACGGACCGCACGCCTCACTCGTTTCCCATCCCCAAAAGTTTTTATACGTTTAGAAATGTGATGTTATTTATCTGTCAGTTTCTTGAGAACTAACATTAAAAAATTTTCTTTAATAATTGAGCTATTGTATGTGTTGTTTAAATCGTTTGATTATTTCAGATTCTTTTACTGTGATTGAATGCTACTAGCCTTGAAAAGACGATAACATTAATTTTCACAACACCAAAGACAAGTTACAACGCACATTAAAACAGAAATACTGCATCTCTTAAAAATTCCGAGAGTTCAATCTTTGTTTTCCTTCAGAACGCGCCACTAAAAACTTTACGAGTTGACCGGTCAGCCAGCTGCTCAAAAGCAGACGATAGAATTCACGCGACAGTATGATTGATTTCAATGCTTTTGAAGGCGTTTCACGTCCAATTGTACCCAATGGAGATTTATTAGTATATGTGTCTACTTCAAATGCACATATCTAACAAATTTCTTTTCGGTTGGATCATTTTCAGAGCTGTTCTATATTTCGAAAAGTAAGTATTAGATATTTTAATATTCACTAACATTTGATTGTTTTTAACAAATCTGATCGAGTAAGGGTCGACCATTTTTGAAATAGAGTACCGAATTCACTTGTCTATAATTTCCTGTATTCGTGAAGTGCCACTCTTGAGCGAATATTTATCTACTAGTATATAGCCCGTCATATGACGGGATCACTAAAATTTTTAATTTCCCAGAATTGTAGAGTACGCTAGGAGGCAGGTAAAAAAATGATTTGTTTTTTGGCTGAGATTTGTCTGGTACACGCTCAATAATTTGTTTATCTTCATACTCCTTTAGTCTCCTGATACTGTGACTGCAGTTTAGAATCACGTTGAATTCATTTAGTCAAACCGTGTGGTTATGTTTAAAAAAAAAAAAAAAGAAAAAAAAAAACCCGAACGAATTTCTTAATTTTTAAAGACATAACTTCAACGCTAGATATCCCGTTGCGGGCATGGATGTTTAGCCGTTCGGAATCGGCTTTAAGCTGTAGGTCCCGATCTCATTAGCACTCATGTGCAAAACAGTAGACAGTAGCACTCCAAACAAAACAAAACCAATATCAACGCTAGATATTTATGAGTCCGTGAAATAGACTCCTAGACTTTAAAGAAAAGAATTTGTTGTCAATACTGGCGATAAAATTTTCATTGCAACAAAAAATAATCGGTGATTCAATTTAAAATTATCACGTATGTACCTAATCTATTATTGAAGCCAAATATAAAAGAAAATTATCTACGTAATATGTAAGTTCAGGGATTAAACCTATGAAAATAATGCAGACGATATTTAAATAATTTAAAACAAGAAATAATTAAATGAAATGGCTAAAGGAATGACGTCGTATTGCTAGAAAAAAATGTTATTTTTACTCATTTATTATGTGATAAATTTAATTCCCTGCTCTTTACCGGGGAAAATAGGGCTTGAAATAAGGGAATGGAACGCTCGAAAAGGAGGGTTTGGTTTAGTTTGGAGTGCTACGGTCTGCTGTTTTGCACACGAGGGCTAACGAGACCGGGACCTACAACTTAAAGCCGATTCCGAAATGCAACAAACATCCATGCCAGTAGCAGGATTCGAACCCGCGAACTCCGGTTCCGAAGAGCAGCGCTCTACCATTCGGCCGAAAAGGAGGGAAGAGGTAGATTTCCAACCTTGCTAACCCTAAGTTATCAAGAATCCAATATGGATGCCGTTATCCATTCCAGGTCCAACCGCTTCATGAATTCGAGGACAGACGGACAGATCACTTAGCCTATTATTATATAGGGGATTAATGATATCGTTTGAAAACTCGCACAGTTGTCACAATACACCAGAGTATGAATCAAATCTATTCTATAAGATCTAGAAAAATCAGTGAAAGAATGTTCCCCTTGCTAGGATACTTATTTTATGCTTTCAACCACCCAGATTGTGTAGTGGTTAGCATATTATTCTCGGGTCCGATTAACGAGTAAGGCTTAGATGTCTTTTTGCTGTCCTCTCATAGGGAACAAAGTTGACTGTTACCATAATAAAACGGTCAAGAAAATATGCAGCTCTGTGGAGAACAATGTTAAAAAAGGCTGTAAATTGCAAATGAAGTTTTATACTTTTCTGGTGGCCTCTGTTTTAATTATTCCTTTTTTCACTGCGACTGGCAATGCAGACATAATAATGCTAAACATGGCTGGAAAGCTGTTATTCATTTAACATCACCTGGCGAAGGTGTAGCTTAAGGAATGACCCCCAATTCCTGAAAACATCGGGACCACGAACCTATTTCACCTGCCATTAATGAACACGACGGATCTTTGGCTCGGACTCGCAACTCTCTGGTTCTGAGATTGGCGCCTTTGCCGACTGAACTCTGCTAGCAATTTAACTAATAGGAAACCTAACAGACGCATTACTATAGTGATATTCAGTGTCGATCACTAGGGGAAAGAAACTATAAAATGGAACTGCAGAGGAAGATTTGGAGCTTACTGTGTTGATAGGTTATTTCCAGGGTCTTATTTGATGAAGTAAGCTCTGCTTTAGTGTGAAAAAAAAACCGCAATTCTTAGTTACCACACTCTTTAAGTGTAATCCTTCCTACAAATTGTTTAATATCAGACCGATAGATGGCGCTGTCATCCAACTTTTTTTTTCACCGCTAGAGGGCTTTCTAACACCGAAAAACTATAAAAGAAACTGCACCCAGAAGGGACTTTGGGAACTCTTTTCCACCCCAATATCTAAGGAATCTTGTTACAAGACAATTTCAGCGGAATAGAGTTTTGTAACACCGCTAGATGGCGCTGATTCTTTGTTGGCCGCTAGAGGGCGTGATAAATACTATAAAAGTAGCTACACCTAGAAGGGAGGGCGGGTTGGGAACTCTTATTCTCTCTATAGATGCTTCATCTGTACAAATTGTTTGACATCAAAAGATAGATGGCGCTGTCATCCAACTTTTTTTTTCACCGCTAGAGGGCTTTCTGAAAAAATAAAAGAACCGCAAGGGCGGGTGGGTTGGGAACTCTTATTCTCTTTAAGTGTAATCCTTCCTACAAATTGTTTGACATCAAACAGATAGATGGCGCTGTCATCCAACTTTTTTTTTCACCGCTAGAGGGCTTTCTAACACCGAAAAACTATAAAAGAAACTGCACCTAGAAGGGAGGGCGGGTTGGGAACTCTTTTCCACCCCAATATCTAAGGAATCTTGTTACAAGACAATTTCAGCGGAATAGAGTTTTGTAACACCGCTAGATGGCGCTGATTCTTTGTTGGCCGCTAGAGGGCGTGATAAATACTATAAAAGTAGCTACACCTAGAAGGGAGGGCGGGTTGGGAACTCTCTTTCCTCTACAGATAGTTGCTTCATGTGTCCTACAAATTGTTTGACATCAAACAGATAGATGGCGCTGTCATCCAACTTTTTTTTCACCGCTAGAGGGCTTTCTAACACCGAAAAACTATAAAAGAAACTGCACCTAGAAGGGAGGGCGGGTTGGGAACTCTTTTCCACCCCAATATCTAAGGAATCTTGTTGTAAGACATTTTAACGGAATGGATTTTTGTACCACCGCTAGATGGCGTTGTTTACTGATTCTTTGTTGGCCGCTAGAGGGCTTAGTGAAAATGTATAAAAGTAGCTATACCTAGAAGGGCGGGTTGGGAACTCTTATTCTTATACGTAGTTGCTTCATCGGGTCTACAAATAGTTTAACATCAGACCGATAGATGGCGCTGTTATTGAACTTGTTTATTGAACGAGGGCTTTTCACACCGAAAAACTATAAAATAAACTGCACCTAGGAGGGTTGGCTGGTAATCCTACTTCACTCCATTATCTAAGGAATAGGATTTTTTTTTTCCATACCATCTCTCACTTAAACACATTTCTTGTAGAGGGCTCTAGAACTATATTAATAATTGTAATACTGACCACTAGAGGAAAGAAAGGGGCTTAATAAGGGAATTATATCTTCCTCGCAATATGGTGAACGATTTAACGGTTGTCAATAATATTCGTAATTATTCTTATTGTGACCTAAGATGGCAATCTATGTAGACGATAGAAATCTCATGGTTGTTATTATATTTCCCAGTAAAACATGAATTTTATTCTATTAGAATCTAAGAATTTAAAAAAAAAAAGCAAAAAGGTTAATCACACGGCACACAAGCTTCATTTAACACACTATGATGGCCTTTCTTGGGTCCGAATCCCGTAGCTGTCGTGGACACCTTTCGGAGTCATTTATTATACTAAAGGTCGACTGTACAGCTCAAAAAAGGCCCCGTCATTTGCTTGTAAGCTGTACTAATTGGAAAAACCACTTAGACATTATTTTTATTAGCTTTAAGAAGGTAAAGTGAAAAGCGTTTCCTTTTGATATAGAAACTTATCCACAATTCAGTTTTGGATATACCAATATGTTTTCAAATGTACCGAAGTATATCTTAAAACGACTTGTAATAAATAACATCAGATGAGGACTTCAGGTTAAAAATGTTTCGTACTTACCTCTCGAAATATAGAAGAGTAATCCAACCGAAAAGAGATTTGTTAGATATGTGCATTTGGGGCAGACACGTATACTAATAAATCTCCATTGGGTATAATTGTACTGGAAATAAACATTAGTATAAATATATAAACAACAAATTCAATAACAATTATGGCTATAGAAAATTTTTAACGATTAATTCACCCATTAATAAAATACAGTCGAACGATTTTAAACAGTAATAAATGGTTTCTAACAAATATTCTCAATAATGAGGAAAGATAACTCCATACCAGATTTATATAAAAGGAAAAAAAATTTAATTTTTAGTCTTAGTTCACGAAATTGATAGACAAATAACCTCAAACTTCTAAATGTATTAAGACTTTTAAGGTTGTCCTAACGAGTGAAATACACTCGAAAGTTACAAAATTTGTATTAAAAAACGAAAACCATTTGTTAAGGATATGGAGGATGGCCAATCAGTTTTAAAAATCATACAGTAAGCAAATAGAAGACTATCAACAGATATTACTAATAAAAATATATTTCAAAATAATGATACAATGGATTTAATCAGTTAAGGAAATTCAATGATTATTAATATTTCTACAGCTACCTATTTATAAACGCACAAAAAATTCGCCAAATAAAACGTAATGTATATATGAAGAAAATTATTTTAATGTGAAATTCGTTATTTATAACCAAATTCTATGAGGACGAATACGACGATGCTTTATTTCCATAGTCATACGATTAGTAAAAGAATTTGATCAAAGCGCTATCCACCAAGTCTGAGAACGTAATTTTAAAGTGCCCCCTTAACTTAAAACGTTTCGTAAAAATTTGAAACGGTAATATGCTAACAAAATCTGAAATGTTCTTAAATTTTTGAAAGTCTATTGGTTAACAGATTAATGGATAACTAAAAAAAAAAAGGCTAAAGTGTAACGCTACTCATTTAAAATCACGTTTGTTAACAAATAAAACGCAATTTGTCTTGAATCTGTTAATGGTTTAATAATTATAAAAAGGTTAATTATAAAAAAAAAATCTCTTGTTAAAAGACTTTATACTCGTACTTTCTTAATAGATTAATGGATAACTAAAAAAATGGCTACAGTGTAACGTAACTCATTTAAATCACGTTTGTTAACAAATATACACACAATTTGTCTTGAATCTGTTAATAGTTTAATAATTATACAAAGGTTAATAATTATAAAAAAAAATCTCTTGTTAAAAGCATTTATACTCCTATAAATTAAGAAATTCAGACTGTAAAAGCATTAATATAAACTTATTTATAGAATGCAATCATTTAACCTTGTAATCATACTAGAATGCATACATAAGGTAATTTAATATACATAATTGTTCAAGTAAACTCGTTTGAAACACAGAAAAATGGACTTAAACACTGTTCAATTTTAAAGGAGCATGACACTTGCTTAAGACAAAATCACTATCACAGTAAGTATGGAATTGTTTTGCAATTTAGAATCCAATTTAAGGCAGTTTAGGTCTTAAGAATAGAGTAACTCTTAGCCTGTAGAATAAAGTCTAATCAAGTAATTTAATTTTTTAACCTGTAAAATGTTTTTATAATTTTTTTACATCTCAAATGTACTCCAATCGAATTCTATCAATGCTTTCTACGTACATCTGTTAAAAAAACATTGACACCGTTAAAAATAATGCATTTTGACAGCTGTCTTTTATATGTTTGCGTTTAACAAAATAATGAGTCAACTATTTACTTATTCCATTCACAATTCTATTATTTACATTACAGAAAATTTGTATATATAATTTAAAGCTTGCATGTTTAACACAAAATAAAGACTTGGAGTTTGTCATGCATAGAATTTGAAGGAAAACAAAACACAGGAAAAAGACATTTATAGTTTTCATTTGCTAAGAAATGCTATAAATTATATCATATTCACGAGTAACTTTCAAATTAGGGAAAATACAGATATATATATTTTTTTCCATACATGTTTGCAAATGTGAGAATATGAATTAACTGTAATTTTTAAGGTTAAAGTACCGCTTGCTTGACTTCGTGATAACCTATAAAACAGTACAAGAATTCACAAACTTAAAAAAAAAAAAAAGAACTACTTACCTCAAGTGTTCGTTTGATAGTTGACCATTGAAATCGCCATGTTTCGAAGTACTCCGTAGCTATGAGCTTGAACGAGCTATCGACGATTTAAATAAATGATTGCGGCAGAAAAATCATAACGCCAGACTATTAAGAAACACTCACTCATTCAACCATTAAAAAATTAAACGTCAAATTTAATCGTTTTTCAACCTTTAATGCCACCAAATTTCTATTTTTCTGTACCATTTTCAATTCACTGCTGAGACGAGAACAAGTCGAGAGGTGTGACAACAGTTGAGTTGTTTAGAGCATGCACACAAGTATATTCTCCTTTTCAACAAAATTTAGAGATAACCAGTATCAACAAAAGTGTAAAAGACTTAAAAAGAACCCCATTTTTATCTTATAAAAAATAGAACTAAGTCCTGATTTTACCAAGATTAACTAATTATAGCAAATTTGAGTTAATCGTAAAATCAATGTTCAGGTCTCACTGAGTTCAATTGCATAGAGTTTAATCTACGGTTATTTCTAATCAACTGTTATGTAATGCATCCTTAACTTGTCACACGCACTTTTTTATTTTAAGAAGAGATTCCATTAATAGGATAAAAATAAACTTAGAATATTTTTAGTGAAGCCATTCCCGCGTTTAAAGGTTTATGTTTCCTTTTTGTTCTTACAATTCTTACATTCAAACAGAAAATGTGACACAACAAAAATTAACTCTAATTTTCGCGCTCTTATAAGGCGATTTCACACAGTAGGGCAAATTCTCAAATTATGACAATTCTGGTTTTAGTTTCAAACAGAAGGGCAGTTTATTGTTTGTCTATTGGCTGTTGTAAACATGAAAATCAATGGAAAGGGCATTATAGTAGTGCTTGACGTTGCAATAAATTGCCTTATTGAAAACTGTTTCACGGATAACGCAGAATTTTCCGCTGCGTGAAAGTGTTTAAAAAAATCTTTCAATACAAACTTTCCCCGCAGATTAACACGACGGTTTGGATTGGTGCTCTACGGTCTACTGTTTTGCTACGCGAGACCGGGAATTAACCCTTTGACAGTTTCATTTTTTTTTCTCCAGAATTCGGTCAAAAAAATGTCACATTTTTTTATTGCATTTTTTTGCTCATTTTACATTTTTAAGTAAAGATATGTTATTAAAATTAACATTTCTAATATTTTTAAGCATTTATTACAACTTTTTTTTCTTTCTATGAAAGCATCATAGAACTGAAGTTTACCTTTAGTCTCATCGATATCCAAGTTAATTTTTGGAATTCCAGTGAAAGCAAATCTAGGAGGCGGATTCGAAGGATTATTACAATTAATTTCAAAAAATTGTCTTGCTTGACTAATTCCATCTGTACTACTATCAGAGTCACTACTATCCAGGGCATCTAGTAAACTTTCGCTACTATCATTTACAGATAATTCAGTTTCTGATTCCGAGTCACAGTTCGAATCACAAGAAATGAGCTCCATACGCTCTCAATTATCCATTATTTAAAAGTAAAAATATATTATTCAACTCTTACATCAATAAAATTGTCAGGCGGTTAGTAAAATATAACCAGAAAGCTATACACTGAAAGATAACAGCAATTCGTCTTCTGATACAAAACATGCGAAAAAACCCGCGCTTTTGAACCAATCAGAGTAGAAAATACAATAAACTGCAAACTATCATTTACTGGACATCTATACGAATAATTTACTAAAATTGGAAAAAATAAGGCGGAAACAGTGCAAGCGAAATAGAAAGCAGATTGCCCGTACGCCGTACGGGCAAATCAGTAAAGACCCAAAAGCTGTGCCCATACGGCGTACAGGCAAATCAGGGAAGGGGTTAAAATTACGGACTTGAAGGACCCATTTTTAAAGGATCGCATTAATTCAAATAGTTTTCAATGACTTTTAATGACCATTCGAATTTTATTTTTTTCACTTTTCCCCAAAGGTACAAAATATGTACGCTTATATAGGTACGCAATATTAAAACTAAATATATTAAACTAAAGGAAAAATATTAAAAAGGTCTGACCTTTTCACACGATGTTTGCCAGTTCAATGACATTCTGTGTGTTTCGTTGTAACAATTTTTAATAAGTATCTAATTTAAAAATCTGAAATAATCGAAGGTTGCTAGTATCTT
>CM063509.1:11424513-11442013 GCA_032207245.1 Pardosa pseudoannulata | reverse complement strand
TAGATTTATATAAAGACAAACATCAAACGTTAAAATAGAATAGTTTTAGTGAATGCGAAACGTGAAATCTGGAATGTTCATTTGATATTATTTCTTCAAAATTTGGATCCAAATCACTTGTAGCGATCCTTAATACCGAGTGTAGATTTTCGTCAGTAATTTGTGATCGATATTTATTTTTCGTGTAAATCATTAACGAAAAAGTTCTTTCACAAATATATGTTGTACACTACGCATACAAATACTGTTGATTTCAACAAAATCGCATATAAGAGATTAAAAAAAATGCATGCAGGATTTTTCAACGGGCTGATAAAGTAAGCAAAAAGGCCGGAACGAAAAAAAACTTATTATTCTTTCTTTTCATCAAAAGTTGCCACTACACCAAAGAAAAATTAAAATTAAATTAATGACAAACGATAATATTTTTAAAACAAATATGAAAACCATTGATGTACGCAACAGAAGTATTGTGATCGCGAATTATTTTGGCTTAGATCAAAATATCTATGTCACGAAATTTCTCAAGTAAACAAATGTAAAGGCAATCGGTTTTCTGGCAATGAGCAGTATATGAACTCTACTTACAACACGAATACTTTGAGAAACCAAATGTCTTATGAACTTTGCGAAACCAAATCTCTTTTGAACTTTGCGAAGACAATATGCGAATGATTATGATCTCGCACTGTACAAGGTAAAAAAATGTACGATTTAATTTGCGTAGAAGAAAGTCGTGGGGCCTACATCCGATTTTTTTATTAAAGCAAACAAATCAGTAACATTTTCATAGAATTTAGTTATATAATTTAATATTTTTGCAATGGAGAAGACTGTTAGAGCACTAGTCTGTCCTCAAAGTGTTTCTAACTATCTTTAAAACGGGGAGACATTTTGAATTGAGAAGCATCTCTCGGCTGCAGCGGTAGTTATTAGAGTAGCGACAATAATTAGCATCAGTAGCTGACTACGACAATACTAGATGAAGTGCTCAGACAACCCTCTAATACTTCAGATATTTAATATTCAGCAGTTAATTTTTAACTTTTTAGAAAAGTTTGAACAATTTGTTCATAAATTAAAAAAAAAAAATGAAGTTTATTTTATTAAATATCAAACAAAAATAAGTATTTAAATGTGAATAACCTTTTTTAAGCGGTTTTTCTGATCACAAATGTCATGCAAACTTATCAGTAAATACTTTTTGGGCTATTATATTGTAAACCATTATACTGTTATGAGCTCAGGCTAAACCTTGTAGGTAAATAAATAAAAATGTATATCTATATATTTTTATTTATTTGTTACAGAGTTGTCCAAGAGAAAAGTAAACTATCTTCTTTACAAATCTTTACAATATAGGATTTTGACCAAGTTCTAGACATTTGTCTAAGCGATAAACCGGCCCTAATTAAACCTAGTTTGATTTTTTTCGGGACAAACAAGCATTTCGTATTCTCGATCGAATTCTGTCGTTTTGAAGGTCTTTCGTTCTTAAATCTTGCTGAAGACCACCTGCTTGATCAGGATTGTTCTATAATTCCATCAATTCAATTCAAAGCTTAGAAGGGCTTTTTGTTTTAAATCTTTTTCTTGTCGTTGCATTTTTTTTCCCTTCCGTTAATACCTGCTTTTCCGCCTCTTCCTTTTCCTAGGGTTGCTCTTCAGGCTTTTTCTTCAAAGGTCAGTTGAACGTCATTGTCGTGCATTAACTCTTCTACGTCCACATCCACCTGTTTGGTTGCAATCTCAGTATGGACACGTAGTTGGAGGGTAGAAAGAAAAAGACGAATGTGGTATTGATTAAGGGATAGCTGGATATAGTCTTAATGGAACAAGGAACGTAGAATTTTAATTTTTTTACGTTTTCGATTTTTAACGATATTTCTAAGGGCTGCGGTAGCTCAGTTGGCAAAAGCAGCGATCTCGTAACTAAAAGATTACGAGTTTGGGACTGGAGCAAGCCTAAGATCCGCCGTGTTCGCTAAAGGTGATTGGGGAACATAAATTATGTTCGTGATCACAAAGTCCATCAAGTTCTCAAACGATACCTCTGGGGGTGGCAAAGCTTGGGGGGGTCTTCTTGGTCCCTGCTTCTAAATTAAGAGGACCCATCTGGGTAATATTACTCGCGTCCGTAGCACACATTAAGCTACACGTGCACTCCGGGTGGTGCTAAATGAGTAACAGGTTCGAAGCCTTGTTAAGGCGTTAAGATAATGCCTATATCACCTACTGCATTGGAAATAAAACGATATTTTTATAATGAAAACATGAAATGTTGTTGCACGAAATATATAACACAAAAAATTTTTTCGAAAAGAATATTTTGTCAAAGTACGAGACTAATGGAGGGAAATTAAGTCATTGAACAATATTCCTAGTCAGTGGCGTACGCAGAATTTTTTCAAGGTTGGGGGGGGGGGTTCGTAATCCTAAAAAATAAAAGCCCGCATAATTTCTACTAAAGTTTTTATTTTTGCCATTTTAACTGAGATCAAGGGGGGGAGGGTTAAACCCCTAATCACCCCTTGCGTACGTCCCTGCTCCTAGTGCATATCGTATAAAACATTTTTTTTTATTTTATCTTTAGAACTTATATAGAAGCAAAATAGGGAATCTATTTTTACGTACTTTAAATACTACTCATCTAAGACAATTAAAATTATAACCAATATTTTGGCAAAAACATTCATAGACATTCTCCAAAATTTTGAATAAGAAATGACAAAAAGTAATGTACCTGGAACAATTTGAAATTACTAACACAATGCAAAAATCGTAAAACTGAAAAATATCAATTTTTAAAGTTTAAAATTGGGCTGTAGAACAAAAAAAAAATCTTTCCGATCAGTGAATTAATCATGTTATTCGAAAAATGACTTTTAATAATTCAGAACAAAATGTCATTTTTAATGTCCCTGACTTCCTTCAGATTAATACTGTAATAAACATACTGGATTTCCTCCTCCTGTTGATCTGTAAGTAGCGGTTTACAGATTTATAGTCGAAAACATAATTTTGTTTAACATAAATAACATTATTTGGATAATAAGTAGCGCTATGAAAAAAGTATTAATGCAAAACTTATAGAGCTTAAAATACTCTATATATTAATAGCCTAAGTTATCTCGTCTGTCCTCGAATTTATGAAGCGGTTGGACCTGGAATGGATAGAGGCATCCATATTGGATTCTTGATGAGTTAGGGTTAGCAAAATTCAAAGCGAGGAAAGTTTATCTTCTCCTAAACTATAGATCCGATTCTAAAATAAATTGGTATAAATATGCTTCATACCACAGCGAAAAATACTGTCTTCTTTAAAACGTTCGAAATCCACCTATTCCCCCCTTTTCGAGCGTTTAATGCCATTGTTTCAAACCCGGTTATGAGCAGGCGATTAAACTTATCAATTTATCACATAATAAATAAGGCAATTTGTCGCAACGTCACAAACTACTATAATGCCCTTCCCATTCATTTTCATGTTTACAACAGCCAATAGACAAACAATAAACTGCCCTTCCGTTTGAAACTAAAGTCAGAATTGTCATAATTTGAGAATTTGCCCTACTGCGTAAAATCGCCTTATAGGTAAAAATAACATTTTTTTTCTAGCATTATGACGTCATTCCTTTAACCATCTCATTTAATCATTTCTTATTTTAAATTATTTAAATATCTTCTGCATTATTTTCATACGTTTTATCACTGAACTTAGATATTACGTCAATAATTTTCTTTTACATTTGGCTTAAAAAATAGATTAGGTACATATGTGGCAATTTTAAATTTAATCATGGATTATGTTTTGTTGCAATGAAAATTTTATCACCGGTATCAACAACAAGTTCTCTTTATAAAATTCTAGGAGTCTATTTCACGGACTCATATATATCTAACGTTTAAGTTATATATCTTTGAAAACTAAGTTTTTTCGTTTGTTTTTTGTGCATAACCACACTGTTTGCAATCGATTCGCTCCATTTTGTGTAGTGGGCCGAACGATGGCCGAATGGTTAGGGTGCTGCCCTTCGGAACCGGAGTTCGTGGGTTCGAATCTTACTATGGCATGGATGTTCGTAGCCGTTCGGAATCGGCTTTAAGCAGTAGGTCCCGGTCTCATTAGCCCTCGTGTTGCAAAAAGTAGACCGTAGCGCTCCAAAGCAAACCATTTTGGACATCATTCATATATACCGCCAAATAATCACTGTCAATATTAAAACGTCTGCTGTCCATCCTATCACGTAATATGACAAAATAAATTAAAGTTGGCAACTAACATAAGGTCATTAAAGATAAACAAATTATTGATCGTGTACCAGATAATTCTGAGCCAAAAAACAAACCATTTTTTTTACCTGCCTCATAGGATATTTTACAATCCTGGAAAATTGAAAAAAAAATACTGATTCCGTCATATGATGGGCTATATGCTAGTTCTGAATAAAATGAGTACTCACACTTAATACCTGTGTTGAAAACCAAGTTCACAGTTCTATTAGACCAGCGGTTAGAGAGTTTTTTTATTTTTTAATTTAGAAAAAGGGCGAATGTAAAAATGATTAGGAGAAAGCTGGAAATTATTTAATCCCTCCAGATTAGGCCTGTAATGAGCATACTAAGTTTTTTCCCTCCTTATGAGTGAGGGTTAACTAATGTGTAACACATTTACATTTCTATTAGAAAAATATGATAGCTGGAGTAACAACAATAATCAATGAAAGGAAATAACAAAAATAATAATAACCTCATTAAAGTCTCTAAATTATAATAGATCCTTCATATCCGGTATTTTAATTAGTGCATAAATTGAACATTTTATAGTATAGACTTAATTTTTCTTTATAAATTGTGTCAGCTATTTTGCTATTTTAAATACTCAAACAATTCAATTACTGGAAAGAGATACTGATACACATAATGCAAAGTTACTTTAAGGAAAAACCTTAAGATTTAAAGAGTTTTATGAAGTTACTAATAATAATGATAATTACTAAACTGTCTATATTTTTGGTTTTTCCAGAGATTTTCGAATTAAGTCTTTATATAAGTTACCTTATTTCCTTAGAAATTGCCCAGTGGCGTTGGAACAGCGCTTCACCCTTTAACGACATAAGTCCGAGGTTCGATGGGTAAGGTTGACTCAGCTCTTCAGTGGGTAGACAAACTGAAGACCAAGCATGTAAGGGAACTAAACACTGAGGGTTTCTCGTAAAGTTGACTACCTGACCGGGACATATGCTTCACACCCAAGGACCCTTCGTCTTGGAAATGGAGGTTTGCACCGTAGGCCCTGGTTTCAGTATTTTAGGAGTTTAGTTTTTTAGTTTTATTGCCTTATAAATTGGCAATCAAATAATGTAATATAAAAATATATAACTCGCAGGTACAGAATTAAAAATTATTCCGCAAAAGTACTCATATCATCAAATATTTAATGTTTATATATTTTGATAGCAAAGTCTTGTCTTTCCTGCAGTCCGTCTAGTTTTCTGAAAATGGCATTACAGTGGCTAAACCACCCTGCACATAAAAAAATTCGATATTTTTCAAGGAACGTTTATGTTTCTGTGAATATACTTTCCATTCTCACTGAAACTAATACAGATAATCAAAAAAGTTTCATAATCATATGGTAGAACTACAACGTACTGCAAATTTTAAAATTATAATTATAGTGTGACCCCGAGCATTTTTTTTTTCATAGATATTTTTCTGGTGCCTTACTTGTCTCTGAGACAAAATCATCTCCGAAATCTATAATTCAGCATGTTCTTTACAATTCCATTTTTTCCAGTTAATTTTTGTCGAATTTCGGTCCAAATTACACAATTTGCTTCAGTTTTGCATACTACTATAGAGAAATGATAAACAATAAATTTATGATTAAAATACAAAGCAGAAAAGATTCATAAAACACAAGAGAAACGTGCGCAGTGCATAAAATATTAGAGATAAACATAATTAAGTACTTTTACGTTGAGTAAACTCAAAAGAATTTAGAAAAGTTAAAAGAAATGAAAACTTAGAGAAAGAAGGTCAGGAAGGAACGAATTTTCAATGCATTCAAAATGCAGATGCAACGCAAATAAAGAAAATTATTCAGAGGGGAAAGTCGCTCAGAAAATAAAGGAAATAGAAAAATATTAAAATGAGACAAAAATCTATAGTAAAATAAAGTCATGTATTAAATAGGCAGAATTTTACTCTGAATAACCATGAATCTTGAATTTTGGTTTTCTTTTCAGTCAATGAATTATTATAAATGTTGAACAGTAATGATAATCAATTATTGAATACGGTAAATACTTACCTTTACTTTTTAATCCTTTGAATTTGAAGAATATGTAAAAACCGAAATGATGAGCCAAAACAGAAGTCTGTTGTCAAATGAAACTGTCTTTAATGATAAAGCACATCACGAAGAATTTAAGTTACATAAAATTAATTTATTATTTAAAATTAGGTTTCAAAACACATGTTGGACACTGAATATGAATGGATTACAGGAAAGAAAATAAATAGAATTACACAAACACCGAATACCATGCCAACAGCCATCTTTTCTGGCCTTGAATACTAAAAAGAAACAAAACAATAAGAACCGTTACAGGGTGATGCCATCTGTTGAAATACAAACAGTTAGAACAGAAATCACAGACAATAAAGAATGAAAATGAAACAACTATTATGAATTATTTAAAAATTAAAATTAAAATAGTTAAGTCTTTTATGAAGACTAAACAAGTCGAGGACAGAAAAGAGTAAAAGAATAAATAAAGGTACCGCTTTATAAGAAAGTAAAGAAAAATCACTATTATTGACTATTATCACTACTACAATGAATTATACAGTGGGCACGATTTAAAAATTCATTACTCCTTATCCCCACATTAGAATTAGTTCCGGTTTCATTTGGAGGGAAGCACTACGGTCTACTATTTTGCTACGTGAAGGCTAAATGAGACCGGGAAGTACTGTTTAACTCGATTCCGAAAGACTACAAACATCCCTACCAGTAACAAGATTCGAACCTGCGGATTCTAGTACCGAAGAGCAGGACCCTACCATTGTCCATCATCCAGCCATAAGGATTGTTGTGTGTGTGTACATATGTATATACACACATATATATATATACACCTATAATATATATATGTGTGTATGTAATGAGTGTTTTTTACCCACTACAAATGGTAAATAATATCCCTGTTGGATAAAGAACAATCGTTAGGCCACGAAAAAAAAGCAGCAAAATTTGGAAATAAAAAAAATTGAGTTTATTGAGACAACTTTTCTTTCGAGCTCTTTTGACTAAACGTTTTACAATTTGTTATACAGTGCTGTGGGCCGCAAGTGAGCGACCAAATGTGAGTTTGTAAATTAGGGTATGTGGGGTTCGAAACTAAGTTACGTTAAGGAGTTATATAAGAATACTTGAGATAAACTGAAATTAATTTTGGTGTTCGGGAAGTCGCCAAAGGTTATCACAGCTAAAGGAGACACAAAGAAATTACGCCAAAGGTTGTCATTTTAGGGATAGAATCGCCACATTCGTTTTAGAATGCAATTATAATTAAGTAGGTTAAAATATCATTACATCCATACACATGTATGTGTATGAAATATATAATATTTTTCTCCTCAGGCGTTACATCCTGGTACATGCGAGGACCGTTCTAATCAGTTTATTCCATCAGAACCTATCCACTGTGATGTTTTTTAAGAATACTTTTTAAACCCTTGAATTCTAATTATGTCTTATTTGATGCTATAATGTCACACACACATATATAGGCTCTTTTTTTAATTACTAATAAATAATGCATATTCTATCCTTTTTTCGAAAATACAGAATATTTTTGTTAGAAGCAGTAGTTCGGTTGATCTACTGGTGGTAAAATGTGCAACATGGAGTTCACCGATCTCTAGTTTTCGAAGCAATAGATGTAAGTTTTAAATTAAATAAAAAATATTCTATGATGATACTACCCGTGTTTTGTAAGAACTGTAATTTCGGGTTAGAGAAATTGTGGCCTATACGCAGGGTTCGTATGGGGCTTAAAACTCTTTTTTTTTTTTTGTTTCTCGGTGTAAAAAAAGTCTTAAAACCGCTTTCTTTATATAAAAAATCATTTTTTTTAAATATGAAATTATGTAAAAGTGCTTGTTTTTTTTTTGTTGCCTTTTCTTTCTTCATGCATAATTATTACCGCACATTTTTAAAACAGTGTTAACATCAAAGCAGTTTGATGATAAATAACAATTTATTTTCTAAAATATTTTTTATTAGTTTGTGTTTTCCTTTGATTGTCAAACATCATCGCAAATACACCAAATTTTTTGCTTTTATGCAGAGTTATACTTGAATAAGCAATCAATATATTATTTTTATCAATACCTGGTATCACCTGCTTTACGAATTACGTGTGTTCAGAATAATTGATTGATTTTTAAAAAATGTTATCCCGAAACCACATGACTTTATTTTACTCTTATGAAAATATATATTTTAATAATTTGTATGATGTTTTATAAGAATTACGTGCACATTCTCTTCAAGTCTCCTATTTTCTCTTCTCCAGGTAAAGGTGTCGACCGAATAGAATGCAAATACAGTCATCTGCTTGTGACCTTGTAGTGGTTCATAAATAATTAGCATGTGCATTTTTACATTTACTTTATGTACATAAAACTCCATGTATTTTAATTAATTCATTTCATTTTTGAATCTCGTCTGTTAAGTATTTTGTTTTAGTTTTGTGACAACGTGGTACCATAAAAATAAAAATAACTTTTTAGCTGGTGATATTTTGTGTGTTCTTTTTTTTCTTTTTTTTTAAATATAGTATTTTATTTTAAAAAGATATCAATAATTTTTTGGTGACCCCGGATCCTTCACAAATTTCGTAAAATGACTGAAAAAAGTGACGGAAATAAGGGATCGATATCAGAAAGAAGTAGCGAAAGTAAAATGGTAGATGACAAACCTGAAGCAAATAAGGTAAGCGTAAAAATTCCTCCATTTTGGGAAGAAAAACCCGAAATATGTGTTTTTCAAGTTGAGGCACAGTTTTCAATTGCAAATATAACACAAGACGTCACTAAATTTAACTATTTAGTTGCACAATTAGAACCGAAAGTTATTGAGGAAACAGATGCATCCTGGTATTTTTTCACAAATTCAAAAATAGTAAGAACCGAAATAACTACACCCGTCATAATTAAATTACTAAATCTCAGAAAATAAGAACAAAACAAAAATGTTCCAAACCAAAGCCTCTTGTTGGATTTAGAATATCCTGATACTTTTTCACAATTTCAAAAATAGTAAGAACCGAAATAACTACACCCGCCATAATTAAATTACTAAATCCCAGAAAATAAGAACAAAACAAAAATGTTCCAAACCAAAGCATCTTGTTTGATTTAGAATATCCTGATACTTTTTAAGTTTAAAAAATATTAAGAACCGAAATAACTTCACCCGTCATAACTAAATTAACTAAATCCCAGAAAATGATAAGAGAAAAAAAAAAAGAAAAAACTGACCTAGGCGATTGTAAACAAAAGAACAGCTAACATGCAAATTTCTCGAATAGTACCGGGTACTGACGTCACAAATCACATGCACCAATGGGGTGCAAGAACACATTAGAGCTGCCAACACCAAATTCAGGGCAAAAACACCCAATCATCGCCCCATAAAATCGCCAAAAAGCCAAATTTGGCGAAAAAAAAAACACGGCGTCTATAATGCATCTGCACCGTACTCTGCTGCAAAAGATAGACTTTTAAGTACTTTTAAAGAATCTGAAGAAAAAATTATTAAACGATTGCTAACAGGAATATCATTAGGGGACAGGAAATCCAGCCAATTATTACGAAAACTGAAGTCACTAGGCGGAAATAATATCACTTTTAAAGTTTTGAGAACACTTTGGCTTGATAAATTACCAGAATCAATCAAAAATATATTGATTGTCAGCAATGAAAATTTATATAACTTACCAGTAATGGCGGATAAAATTTTTGAAATGAACCATTCAACGGAGGATTCTTTTAAAAATAGTAATTTATTTTAAACCGCTACCATTACCGCAGCATTAAAATTCGTTGTATTAAGATTTTTTGAAACATATATTTCCTTCTAAACTAAAATTTTATTCCAATAGAAATATTCCTTTTATTCCGTTCTTAGAAGAAACAAACAGTAAACAATTAAAATTATTAGAACAGTAAATATTTAAAATGTATACATATATATGAGTAGCATTGTTGTTAACGCATTGCGCTAATGTGCCTTATATCGATTTTTATCAATGTATAGAGCATGGATTCCAATTGAAAATGGAAGTGCACAACTAGATGTTGTAGCAGTGCTAAATACACCGAATGACCTAAACGTCAACATTTTACGATGAATAGTTTTCGATATATGCGGTATGTACTTACAAAATTCACGATGTAACTTCTCAAAATGTATGGTTAAAATGAATATTAAAATTAAAATTTCTTTTTAGGTACGTACTTGTACCTAAAAATAAATTTTAATTTCAGCAGCTTGTTTAAAATAACTCTATTTCCAAATTACCATTGCTGTCTGAATTATTTTATATTTTATGCCGTCC
This sequence comes from Pardosa pseudoannulata, assembly GCA_032207245.1. NCBI lineage: Eukaryota > Metazoa > Arthropoda > Arachnida > Araneae > Lycosidae > Pardosa > Pardosa pseudoannulata. The sequence goes on along the minus strand of CM063509.1, from coordinate 11,431,379 downwards.
CTTTTTGACGCCACTCTATGTTTTCTCAACGAAATGCATATTTGAGCAGGTATATTTCATCACGTAATACTCTAAACGTGGAATTTTCCTCACCCCAGACTGCACAACTCTCGATTAACACTAGATTTACGGATGTTGATCCTATACCTATTTTTACTGAAGTGAGCCTATTTGACCCGTACAAGAAAATGGAATTTTTTTGCAAAGAAAATAGTTTCAAATTAATTTAAATGAAATGTTTATTATCAAAAATTTCATAGAAATCATTTTTTACTTATAAAATCTGTTTTTGAAATACATTTTCCTCAAACACTTCTATTACATTTAGACCAATGGTTTCTACATCTGTTTCTTTTGCATGATTGTTGAACTTGACAATTCTTCCGTGCGTCAGTAGCATGAATTTCTGTCATTGGAATGGAAGTGTTCTCGACTTCTTCTCTATATTTACTCCTTAGCTCTTCAGCCAATTGGAAAATAAAATCTTAACTGTTTGCCCAGGCGTGATAGGACCCATAAATTTCATGTTATACGATTAACTGTTAAGCCATTTTATGAGTCAAATTGGCTCACAACCGTGAAAATAGGTATACCACATTTGATAAAGCGAAATGAAGGTGTTTGCGGTAAGAGAAATGAAAGTTTACATATATTTTATTACAACGTATGTTTTTGAAAAGTGATATTAAAGTAATTATGTGATATTAAAGTGATATTATATATATATATATATATATATATATATATATATATATATATATATATATATATATATATATATATATATATATATATATATATATATATTGATAAAATTTTTGATGAGTCAAATTGACTCGGTCCGTAAATCTAGTGTTAAATAAGACACATATGCTGCACTACATCAAACATCTAACGTGCATTTAAAGATACGATTTTAAAATCCAAACTAATAGACGGTCAACTTCATGCACTGTCCTCCACAACACACTTCGTGATTTCTCTCTGTTTTCTTCCGCCAGCATCACTCCTTTCTTCCCCAGTGAAGTGGTGGTGACGCCAGTCTGGCATCACAATTTACTTCCTTCTATCTATACAAATTTAAAGGAAAATAAAAGTGAAAATGCAGAAAGTACGTCAAAATAGGCTTTAAAAATTTAAGTTATTTAATTGAAAAATGAAAAATTTAAACAAATACAATTTTATAAAAACATATTTGCAGAAATTTTCTTCTCTTTAAATTTTATTTTTAGCATTAATGGGGTGGTAAGGGTGGTCTGGAGTACTACAGTCTACTGTTTGGTACGATATGAGACTGCAACCTACTGCCTAAAAGAGATTCCGAACGCCTACGAACATCCATGCCATTAGTGGAATCTGAACTCATGAACTCTGGTATCGCGACTGGTATAGCAGTGACTTACCCATTCGACCATCGTTCGGTGGGGGGAAAGGAGGAATTTTTAGTCGCGCTTGAGTCCTAAAAGCCCTAGTTACGCTTTTGCAGGGGCTGTTAACTTGTACGCCAGTAGAGGGCGATAGATAGCGCTCTACCATCTATCGCCATCTTTTTTATGTTTTTATTCTATTCTTTTTAGTTGTTGTACCGTTTTTGTGTACGTTAGAAATAAAAAATGTTTTGTGATGGTCCCGATGAAGAAAGGAAGGTCAGCTGGCAGTCCCACGGATTCTGGACTGTAAAGGAAGGTAAGCCCTTTACCTTATTACGAAACTAGATTATAGCCCGTCATATGACGGGATCAGTAGAAATTTTAACTTTCCAGAATTATAAAGTACCCCATGAGGCAGGTAAAAAAATGGTTTATTTTTTGGCTGAGAATTATCTGATACACGCTCAATAATTTGTTTGTCTTTACTGTCCGCATGTTAGTTGCTAACTTTATCTTACCCTGTTACGTGACAGGATGGACAGCAGAGGTTTTAATATTGACAGTGATTATTCGGCGGTATATATGAATGATGGCCAAAATGTAGCTAATCGATTGCAAACCGTGTGGGTATGTACAAAAAACAAACACACAAACGAACAAACCTCTTAATTTTCAAAGATATACAACTTAAACGCTAGATTATATTAGTCCGTGAAATAGATTCCTAGAATTTTATGAAAAGAATTTGTTGTTAATACTGGTGATAAAATTTTCATTGCAACAAAAAATAATCGACGACTCAATTTAAAACTATCACATATGTACCTAATCTATTATTTAAGCCAAATAAAAAAGAAAATTATTGACGTGATATCTACGTTCAGTGATAAAACGTACGAAAATAATGCAGACGATATTTAAATATTGTAAAACAAGAAATGATTAAATGAGGTGGTTAAAGGAATAATTCTAGAAGTCCGTTAACCCTTAATTTGGCTAAGTGTGGCCGCTACACCGGACATGTATATTTATAACTACTCTATAACATAATTGTCAGTGTTCGTCACAGCGGACATTAATTAATTCAAAAATGGAAAATGATATATTTTTTTTTTGTTTATTTTGCAGAGATCCTAATGTCTATACAGACATGGGAAAATAACAGAAATTAAAAAAGTATTTGAAAAAATATCTTGTCAAATTAAGGGTTAAATAGACTCCTAGACTTTTATGAAAAGAATTCGTTGTTAATACCGGTAATAAAATTTTCATTGCAACAAAAAATAATTGATGATTAAATTTATCACATTTATTAAAGTTATCACATATGTACCTAATCCGTTATTTAAGCTAAATATAACAGAAACTCATTTAAGTCGTATCTAAGTTCAGCGATAAAGCATACGAAGATAATGCAGACGATATTTAAATAATTTACAATAAGAAATGATTCAATGAGATGGTTAAAGGAATGACGTCATAATGCTAGAAAAAAAAATGTTATTTTCATCTACCTAACCCTAACTCATCCAGAATCCAATAGGGATGACTCTATCCATTCCAGGCCGAATGATGACCGAATGGTTAGGGCGCTGGCCTTCGGAACAAGAGTTCGTGTGTTCGCATCCCACTATGGCATGGACATTCGTAGCCGTTCGGAATCGGCTTTAAGCAGTAGGTCCTGGTCTCATTAGTCATAGTGTTGCAAAAGGTAGACCGTAGCGCTCCAAAACCAAACGAAACCAAACCATCCATTCCAGGTCCAACCGCTTCCTAAATTCGAGGACAGACGGACAGATAACTTAGGCTATTATTATATAGGGGATTAAAAGAAAATTCACCGTGGGCAAGATAGAACAAACACATCACGTGGGGGGCGAAATGATTATTAACCAGCGTATAATAACATAAGGTTTGTAAAAAAACGGGGCAGTGTGCTGTTGTATTGCGCTTTTACTTGTGTTTGTTTTTTTGGTTTTACTGTATTATAATATCCCCACCCTGCTTTATTTTTCTACCTCCATCTTTAAAACGCCAGATTAAAAAAAAATAAAGCACTGTATTTATTACTTTCCCTTTTGGAAGATGTTTTTGATGGCGCCGCCCCTGAATAGAGAACTCCAGGAATTCCTCTGTGGGTGTCCAGAAGGGCTGCTTTGGCGATCGCGGAAGGCTTCCTTCGAACGAGTTCAACAGAGCAACCCTAGAGAAGCCGAACGGAGTGGAGGAAGTCACTTGGTCACCAGAAAGCTTTCTCACCTCATCGCTCCACTAACTTTTCGGACGGATGCGGGAATATTTGAAACTCGGAATCGCTTTTTCGACGCCCGTGGATACTTTCGATTGAACAGATTCGACAACACGCTCGGTCCTATCTCGCCTCAGATATATATTCATTGTTCCCGAGGATATTATAATTTAAATACACGAAAACATGATTCACATGAGGAGTTGTAGTGGTTTCACGGATCTTAAGTCCGGCAGCATCATCGTGTGCCACTATGCAATGGTGAGTGATCTTTTTTTTTCCTCCAGGGTTCTAATTAGAAAAATTATCTGTAAATTGGAAATAGAAATTAAATTTGCGTAATTTAATCCTAGGATGCCCAGAACTTTGCCATTTCCACGAGGCCTTAAGTGATTTTGCCGCCGTAGGCAAAAGACGGCACGCTCCCGCCAAACTTGAGAAAAATGTTTCATAAAACTAATTATTTGATCACTCACCATGCGACTATGCAATGGTGAGTGATCTTTTTTTTTTCCTCCAGGGTTCCAATTAGAAAAATTCTCTTTAAATAGGAAATAGAGATTAAATTTGCGTAATTTAACCCTAAGATGACCAGAACTTTGCCATTTCCACGCGGCCTTAAGAGATTTTGCCGCCCTTGGCAAACCGAAAAGACGGCAAGCTCCCGCCAAGCTTAAGAAAAATGTTTTAACACTAGAATTACGGTGGTCTTTGTATACCTAGAATTACGGCGGGTGTCATTTTGACCCCTTGATAAGATATCTGCATATTTCTCTATATGATATAATATATTTGTGAAAAAGAAATTAAAATAACTCAAATTATGACAACTACAGTTTATTTTAAAGAATATAGAGACTTTGCAGGTATGTAGTCAAATAATATTTCCATCCGAAAATGTAATTTTTTTTCATTTTCGATAGCTTACATTTTAGAAATGCAGAAAGTAAAATGTATAAATATTTACGAAAATTTTTTCCAAAAAAAAGTGGTTTTTAATCCAAATCTTAAAGTATATTAAAACAAACTTTTTGCTTTGAAGAGTACATAGAAATAGAAATATATAGAAATATTTTATTTACTGATAATATATTAGTAAGCGCAGCAATTAGCACACATGCTTATCTTTCTGATTTTTTTTGTGTACAATATCGGCATACATATTTATTACAGTTGTCGCAAATATTATTAGTTTTGTTACCTTTGCATGTCCTTAGTTGACATTTCTTTCTTTTTTTATTCCATTGAATCTTGTCCATCGTAATAATCTCTTTCCACAACGAAAAGTATTGCACATATTTCAAATCATGTGACTGGCAGATGTGGCTACGCAGACCCACCATATTAGTTTCTTTTGTTTGTATTTCGTTTAGCAGGCGCAAATAAAAATAGTTTACAGAAGTAACCAGGGCTTCGAACCGGAACTGAACCGAAAACCGGAAAAAACCGTTATTTTGGTCGGAACGAAAACCGGAACTGAACCGAAAAAAATATCGGTTTATTTCGGTTCGATATATCTTTCAGTCATTTTGTTACTGTTACCAACTTATCAATATTTTCTAATTTAACGTCAACTTTATAATTACATATCCGCACTTGTATAAGATTGCAATGGGTGTTTTGGCAGCTCCAGCTACACAAGTTAGTGTTGAAAGAGCGTTTTCAGGTTTGAAATTTATTCTCCGAGACAACAGAAGTAATCTCAGGGTAACCACGTTAGAAGATATATTAATAATTAGAGGCAATTTTCATATGTTAAATAAATAATATATTTTTTACATAATTATTGCAAGGCCAAGTGCACGATGTGAGAGTCAAACGACGAATGTGGGTAATCATGAACCTAGTTGTCAAATGCGATTTTGATAATGGATAACAATGCCAATGCTCGCCGCTCTTATCGTACCTGCTGTTTGTATCAATTCACATAGTGTACCAATTAAAAAAAGAATAAAATCTTCTAAATTTTGATAGAATTACATTTTTTGTTTATGATAAAGTTATATTTTTAGTACAAATAAGAATATACATAAAATGAAATTATTCATTTGGAACTGAAACGAAAACAGTTATTTTTGGCGGAGCGAAAACCGGAACTGAACCGAAAACCGTTATTTTTGGCGGAGCGAAAACCGGAACTGAACCGATATTAATTTTTTAGTTGAACCGGAACGAAAACCGGAACAAAAAAAATTACGGTTCGAAGCCCTGGAAGTAACAGTGTTCAGGTAATACAATGGAATGTATTCACATTTCTTTTCTCAAAGGGGTCAAAATGACACTTGCCGTATTTCTAAGTATAATCATTTGTTAGGGCTAAAATAGAAATGCGATTTTCTTGAAATCTTTACTATTTCGTAAATCACAATTATTTAAGAAAAGTCGAGAAAAAGATTAAGGTAATTACGAAAAAAAAAAAGAAGAGTTGTCAGAGATAAAAGTTCGCTAGGTGTCAAAATGACCCCTTCCGTAATTCTAGTGTTAAATTAATAAAAATGTAACGGTATATTTAATTTAGAATTAATCCTTAACTGTAGATATAATTTTTGTAAATTATTATTTTGTGCTTCTAAAACTTTTCCTTTTTGTATTTTGGCAACAGTAGTCAGTGTTGTTAGATTTTTGAAAACTAAACTAGAGTACGGTTAGAGAGAGTGAAAATAAAACATGTAAGAAAGATATGAGCGTATTCTATTTTTTTATCCAAGTATTTTTAACCGAGTTGTATTATATCATTTCTTGAAAAAGCCGAAAACCAACAAAAACAGTAATCCTTTGCACTCGAGGGCTTCGACGTGGAGCCATTTAAATTTTCTCTACAAACTCTAGGGCTCCGCTATGGAGACAATGCAAAATAATTAGTTTTATGATCTGTTTTTGTTCTTATGTTAGAAACTGAAAACTATTTGCATTGTCTCCGTATCGGAACTCTCAAGTTTGAAGACAAATTCTAAATGGCTCCGCTGACGAGCCCTCGTGTGCAAAGGGCTAATTTACTATTTTATTTTATTTTCGTGACATACGTGATCAAACTATATTTTTGTGCTATGCAACGGTCAGTCATACATATGCAGACATTATATTCGTGCGAAAATTGACAATGCTTTAAAATTTTTTTTCATTCATTTATTTATTTCAGTGAGGAAATTTTTTTTAAGAAACTGTTCTTTTATGTGGAAATGCTTTTTTTAATGTAAAATTAAGCGAAAGTACTTTTTTTGTTGTTGCCTTTTCCTTCCATGCGCAAT
>CM063509.1:11394513-11419513 GCA_032207245.1 Pardosa pseudoannulata | reverse complement strand
TTAGTAAGAAGTTATCATTTTTTAACAGATTAACGGCTAACATTCCTTTTTAAGGACGGCTAAATAATCAATTGTAGAAATATTTTATATTTTCTAAGAATGAATGTCTTGCTTTAACGAAGGACGAGGACAATCCTATAAACAGTCTACCCAATTTTTAAATGCCTACTATTATTTATAATTTTGCCATTTGGATTGACATTTTTGATTTTTCAAGTCTCGCATACAAATCACTTTCTCAGCAGACACATCTGCTGAAATCATTGCAAATAGGGGACTACTGAAGAATTGGGTTCCCGTTGGCAAATTTGGCTAAAATATTGGCGATATTTACTAAAACAGAAAGGCAATCCATTTAAACATTGTATTTCTTGCTTTTTCTGGTGACTTTAATTAATCAGTGCGCCATAGTAATAAAATTAAATATTCTTTCTTAATTAAAGAAAACGACTTGAAAACCGGACATATATATTTATGGGCAATGAATCCCTTAACAGTTTACAAACGCAACGGCTCCAAATTATTAAAAATCAGCCATAGTGAACCATTAATGGTTTGTTATATGTAAATTTTTTAAGCATTGCGCACTTTTAATATATAAGAAAAAGGTGACAAGGAGAGTTGGATGCAAATAACATATAAATTATAATACAGATTGTTTAGACACGGTGAGATCAGGAGAAAATGTTAGGCGACTATACTCAACCCATTATCGCCAAGTTGGCGGGGAAACCCAATTCTTCAGTCAACCCTGCAAATAGATTTTTCTATTGTAAAATTTCACTTTACAGAACAGTGTTTGCATATGATACCAAATAAATCTCTTATCTTGAAATTTTTTTATAAATATAAATGGCATTGTATGATGTTTAAAATGTTGATCACCGAGACAGGTTACTCGTTTCAAAGTTTTTCAAATTCCATATTTGTTTTATTCGGCGCAGTTTAAATAACTTATGTTTAAGATATTCATCCATATTTATTCGGCAGAAAGGACACGGGCATTAATTGAATAATCCTAGGAATTAAATAATCCTAACTTGTAATCTCCGAATCCACATTTCAAAAATTGGATGACCTTCCTTTTTTTGGCAACATAGCCAGAATTTCTCTGAGAAAGGGTAATAAATCTAAAATGAATAAACAGTATTGTCTGTTCACAGCTAAACCAGCAATCCGTTTTTTGCTGCACGCAGTGGCGGACTAAGGTTAAAGCGGGCCCTAGGCAACATTGTCATTCCGGGCCTATTTTTCAGTCATGACACATACTTTGCGTTTGGTAGTTTGGTGTTAAAGCATATAGTATGTAGTTCTATTTAATTATCGGATTCCAAGAAAAAAAAAGGGAAAAAAATAATATACATGTACAAAAGTTAAATAAATATATTAAAATAAACAAAATTTATTAAAACAAATAATAATTCTTAATCAAATATATCCAGATTGATAAGTTATACTGCCTTTTTCCTCACTTTTATTTCTGCAAACTCGTCAATTAGTTTGTCATAATTAATAGAGTTATTTAATATCTCTTTCTATAATAAAGTAATGATAAACTATTTCATTTTTGTTGGCCTAATGTAGATCTTAATTTTTTTTTATTCTGGCCATTACTGAGAATGATCTTTCACCGCTTGCATTGCTTAATGGAAGGGTTCAATAAATTCTCAGAATTATGTTTAAATTTCGGAATGTCGCAATATTATTTTCCTGAATAAATGACTACATGGATACAGTACCTTCAGCCTTTAGTGACGTGCATAGTAAAGGCTTGATAAGTGCGAGGATCGATCGTATTTACACACATCGACACTCGCGGGCGTGGATGCATAAGCACGGGAAAGCTCGTCCACACTTGTCGACTTTATCAATCAACGATTTGGCATAATTTGGATACTTTTCATCAATAATTATGAATATCACGTTTTTCTGTTAAATTAAAATAAAAATTAAAAACCTAATTTTCGGACCCCAAAAATTACGGGCCCTAGACACGTGCGCCGTAGTCTGACCCTGGCTGCACGGATTCTTAATCGACAGAGATATACTTCTTAAATCCGGTTTCGAAAGGTTGCAGAAATCCATGCCAGAAGTGGGATACAAACCTGTGGATTCCGGGAACGAAAGGACTCCGCAGTCGATTCGGTCACCGTCCTGTGTAGTGGTGTTAGTACTATAGTATCAAACAAGCTTTACCTGTCTAAAAACCTTCAAGGGCCGGGATGTATATGTGTGTGTGTGTGTTTCTGGTAAAAACGGAAAACAATACATTATTGAAGTTTTTGTTATTGTTATTCATAAAATAGTAATCGAACAGTTAAAAGCTTATAAAACCGTTAACAAAAGACTAAAACCTTTATAACAATCATCATTAAATCAGTACTGATGTTATTGTTGCTGTAATAAACGTGAGATGTTTTTCGATTATAAATTTTGGAAATTCTGCCTTAGTCCTCGTCAGTTAAGAAAATTTCAGTGATTTTGGCCAAAAAGCCAGAGAGAAAAATTCCCCAGAACCACCCAGCCAAATCATGGTCACGTTGCACGGTATTTCGACAGAAGAGGTTGCACTGATCAAAGACCACTGCAAACTAATGCATATGGAAATGAAAGAAAGATAAAGAAAAAGAGTTAAGGCATAATGTACAGCTAAAATCCCCTATATAATAATAGCCTAAGTTATCTGTCCGTCTGTCCTCGAATTTATGAAGCAGTTGTGCCTGGAATGGATGGAGATATCCATAATGGATTTTTGATGACTTAGGGTTAGCAACGCTCGTTATCCACCCCTTCCTCCCTTTTCTAGCATTTAATGCCATTATTTTAAGCTCTATTTTCCACGGTTAGGAACAGGCGATTAAATTTATCAATTTGTCACATAATAATTAGGTAAAAGAAACATTTTTTTTCTAGCATTATGACGTCATTCCATCTCATTTAATCATTTATTTTAAATTATTTAAATATTGTCTGCATTATTTTCACCCTTTTTATCACTGAACTTAGATATTATGAAAATAATTTTCTTTTATATTTGCCTTAAATAATAGATTAGGTACATAGGTGATAATTTTTTAGATTTACTCATCGATTAAGTTTTGTTGCAATGAAAATTTTATCACTAGTATTAACAACAAATTGTTTCTACGTTCAGGGTGTAGTGAAAATGATAGTTTCATTCCTTCACTTCCATTAATTACTGTGGCAAAAAAAAAAAAAAAAAAAAAAAAAAAGAAGAAGAACTTAACGATAATTTTGACTTTGCTAAAAGAATTTTGAATTATCTTTCTAAATGAATTCGACGTGATTCTAAACTGCATTCACAGTATCCGGAGATTTTAGAGGAGTACGAAGATAAATTATTGAGCCAGATCATTCTCAGTTGAGAAACAAACCATTTTTTTTTAATCTGCCTCATAGGGTACTTTGACAATTCTGGGAAATTAAAAATTTTACTGATCCCGGAGATGATGACGGGCTATATGCTAGTTAAAAATTAAATGTTGCATAAGTGAAACAGCAAAAACGTCCAAAAAAAGTTAACAATAGCACAAAATAAAGTTTAATACAAAGAAATCAAAACATTTTATTGCTAAAATACGTTTATTATCACAAAACACCTTTACGACTCTAAAAGGAATATTAATCAAACTGTTAAAAGCATAATGGTATAATTAAAATTTTTAATTAACAAACCATACAGTGCTACTGTTTATTGTTTTGTACAAAGGCTAATGAGATGAGAACCTATTGCTTAAGCAGGTTTCGACATCCATGACAGCAGCAGGATTCGAACCCGCGAAATACATGTCCATATAATTTATTTAGCATAATAATTTTATTTATTTATTTATTTTTTGTTTTGCGTAGGAATTTTTCAACGAAAGTTTCTCTATGTAAAAGTATTTGTAGGTCGGAATTACCCTTTCACTCCTATTCAGAAAGCTCCTTAAAAATTACATCAACGTGATGAATAAGGAATTGTGTTGGTAACTCCATATTTTGGTAGAATCCCAGTTCCGTGGGCCAGCCGCCATGTTTTTGGCTCTATTATTGTATAAGTGATCGCCAAATTGTCGCCAAGTGATGTTACAATTTGTAAGTTTATACCCAATTTCAAAGCATATTTTGCACAAAAAAAGGTTTGAAATTTTGTTAAGAGGAATACAAATTAAAAAAATCGAAAATAAAAAATAGAGCAAGATTTGCCAGAAAACTGAGTTCTACAATTTGGCGACATCGACCACGCTTGGCGTGCCCACTGAACTTGGTTCGACAGGCTCGCTGAACTGGGATTTAGCCCATAATTTTCACACATATTTTTTAAATAAAACATTAACATAAAAGCAGGAAAGGGATTAATTTATATTTTCGTTCCTCACCTGATATTTTTACTATGCTACCTCATCTGGTGAAGAACAGCTGAAAATTTTTTTAAATTTGTTTTATAAGATTTCTCTTCTATACATTGTGTAATCTCCACTTCTAAACAATATAAAACAGTAATGGAAATAAATGACTATATTATCAATTGTTACGTCCCTGAGATTGGACAATACAAATAAGACATAATAGGTAACGCTTGATCGCAAAGATAAACTTGCAACTCACGATGTTTTCTACTTGTTCGCAACAAATCAAACAAGTGGAAATGTTTTGAGTTGCTCTTTAATGACTTTTTTATTCCTTTATTTTTACTAAATTGACCTTGAAGGTTATTACTTACACAAATTTCGACTCGTCTTTGTTGTAGTCTGTTTTGGCTGAAGTGAAGGAACGTTGACGTTTGGAACACAAGATTCTAAATTCGAGCATCATCGTTGATATGAACGTTTGTAAGAGTCCAAAGGCGATCTGAAGAATATTCTAATAGTACATCGTTTATACGAGAGCTTTCAATCAACTAATTATTGTATTAAAATGTTAAGGATAAGAAGGATATTCCAATAGACCGAGTAGTACATCGTTTACATGAGAGTTTTGAATAAACTAAACATTATCTTAAGTTATTGCGGTTAACGTTTAATACAAATTACATACGCATGCATGCATGGTTATGTAGAAGGACGACTATGGAAAAAAAACTAGATGGCTCTCCTAGCGCCATCTATCATAAAAAGAGAGGGTAGTTATTGTACCCGCTACTGTTATATAATTATGTAAATACCAGGTAAAAAGCCTCTATAGACTAAAATATGGACACAATAGTTTAAAATATGTATCGTTGTTATTATGCTGTGTAATTCGAGAATATAAAACCTCAAATAAACCAAACTTTGGTTAATGATTTCCAGAAATTAAAATTAATCATAATTACCACTATCATCCCCTATATAATAATAGCTTAAGTTATCTGTCCGTCTGTCCTCGAAATTATGAAGCGGTTGGACCTGGAATGGATAGAGGCATCCATATTGGATTCTTAATGAGTGAGGGTTAGCAAAATTCAAAGTGAGTTTGAAATTCACTCTTCCCCCCTTTTTGATCGTTTTATTCCATTATTTCAAGCCCTATTTTCCCCTGTTAAGAACAGGCTTCTAAATTCATCAATTTATCATATTATAAGTAGATGAAAATAACTTTTTTTCTAGCATTATGACGTCATTCCTTTAACCATCTCATTGAATCCTTTCTTATTTTAAATTATTTAAATATCGTCTGCATTATTTTCGTACGTTTTGAAGCTGAACTTAGATATGACGTCAATAATTTCCTTTTATATTTGGCTTAAATAATAGATTAGGTACATATATGAGAATTTTAAATTTTGTCTTCGATTATTTTTTGTTGCAATGTGAATTTTATCACCGGTATTAACAACCAATTATTTTCATAAAAGTGTAGGAGTCTATTTTAAGGAATAATATATAACTAGCGTTTAAGTTATATATCTTTGAAAATTAAGAAGTTTGTTCGTTTGTGTGCTTTTTACACATAACCACTCGGTTTGCAATCGATTCGCTTAATTTTGGCCATCATTCATATATACCGCCAAATAATTACTGTCAATATGAAAACCTCTGCTGTCCATCCTATCACGTAATATTACAAGATAAATTAAAGTTGGCCAGCGGTCATTAACAATAAACAAATTATTGAGCGTGTACCAGATAATTCTCCGCCAAAAAAACCAACCATTTTTTTACCAGCCTCATAGAGTACTTTACAATTCTGGAAAATTAAAAATTTTACTGATTCCGTCATATGATTTCTATATGCTAGTATTTATATACTATATAAGAATTTTTTTAAAAAGTTAACTTAGTGAGTGAGAGGGATCAAACGTACAACCTTCGCGTCATTAAAACGATGTTAAAATCAAAGAAACTCAGAAAATTATGAGAAATTACTGTGTGTGGTGTGTGTGTGTGTGTGGGGGGGGGTTCCAATGCCTCCTAAAGACACGGAGAGTATGGGGTTTCGGGTATTTCGTAACCTTTAAATATTCCTGAAGTAAGCAAACCAGAAGGCATGAATAGTAAAAACTAAATTTAATAAATACTAAAACATTGACAACTTACGAACTCAAGGAATACATGTAAAGTGGTAAGGCGATAACGAATTTGTCAAAATTTAAGAATTCTGATTGGACAAGGTAAATTGTTACCAGAAACAAAAAATTAGAACTAATGTACCATGTAATAAACTAAACAAATAACTAATTCAAAATTTGACAGAAGGTTTCGTTGAGTGTCACGAAGAACTCTTGTACCAAATTTCCTGCATCTAGGTTGTACCATTTACGCACGATCGTGTTTACATCTATTCACACTGAGCATTTTATGTATTAGACTTGTAAACATATGTGAGTATAATATATATATATATATATATATATATATATATATATATATATATATATATATATATATATAGATAGATAGATAGATAGATAGATATGTATATATATCTGTAATGAAACGGACTTCTCGATGGGCGGTTGCAGTCGTGGCCATAAAAATGACACCGTTTTAGCGAAAGACCTTTATTAATATAACGTTGAAGGAAGGGTTCCTACTTCATCAAAGGGACAGGAAAAACTGAAGGGTCAGCTATGAAGTTCTAAGCATGAACTTCTATGTACAAGACACGTAACACCTGGGACAACATCTGTGGGAAAATATCTCTACAAAAATCTGTCTCCGACAGCGTGTATCTCCTTTTTATTTGGAAATTTCCTAAATTGTCCGCTAGGGCCATGTAGGATTATAATGGGTTAGGCCCCTTCTCCTAGGGCGTAAACTGTAGCCCCAATGGTCCATTTAGGTAAGGGGTTAAAAAGGGGAATGCAAAATGACGCGGTAATTTTTAGCCCTTGATTTAAGTTTTGAAAACCCCTGAGAATTTTCCTTACAATATAGGTATCATTTTTATGGCCATGACTGCAACCACCCATCGAGAAGTCCGTCTCAAAACACAAAACACACACACACGTGTGTGTGCGTATTTCTCCTTTGATGTCGAGAGCTGGCCGAATCGTTAGGATGCTGGCCTTCGGTACCGGTGTGCGTGAGTTCGAATCCCACAGTGGCATAGTTGTTCGTAGCCGTTCGGAATCAGCTTTAAGAAGTAGGTCTCGGTCTCATTAGCCCTCGTGTTGCAAAAAAGTATACCGTAGCGCTCCAAATCAAACCATCTCCTTTGGCGTTACCGCCTGGAATAGGACATGCCAGTTCCAATCAGCTTCCTCCGTCTGGACCTTTGCAATTGGATGTTTTTCTAGAATATTTTGACCCTGATTTGTAATTATGGCTTGTTCGACGTTGTAAACCCATACAAATATATTGGTACCGATAGCTTTGGGTCGTCCCCCTCCTGCATCCTTCAGATCTTTTCGTTCAATAATCTGTATAGAAAAAGGTTTTTAAATCGACTGCGATCATTTAAGTAAAAGTAATGGTAAAAATTTCGTTACGTAATGCTTCTAATGCACGTGAGCCTATACAGAACATAATAATTAACACATTGTGTGCGGGTATATTTCGCAACGAAATTGTACTTGGAGCAGGCGTTTTGCGAGTCCATTTAGTTATTCTGTTAAATCTCAATAGATCGAAAACTATTTTATTTTTTAACCAACTTTTCGTATATTATATTGAAATATATAAACAAATATATAAATAAAAATATATAAATAACAATCATACGATTTTTGTAAACAAAAAATACATAATTTAGTGGATAAATTTATAATAGTATCGTAAATATGAAAAATCAAATAGAATTAGTAGAATACAGTTTTAATTTTTTCAAATTATGTTACATATAACTACAGTTTTAATTTTTTCGAATTATGTTACATATAAACATTTTTACATTATAAAAAAATGAAAGACAAGAACATTCGGCTTCGTTATCCTGTATATACCGTTATTTTTGTACTCACAAACAAACCATGTTGTTACACTAACCCTCGCTCAAGTATCAATCGTCAGATAATGTACTAGTACGTGACCCGCATACAATGTGTAAATATAAAATGTAAGGGCTCATTGCTACAAGGACTTTCGAACTAGAGCACTTACAGAACTAGAAGACATAGCCTATTTTTTCTTCTTTTTCTCTCTAGATTCAACAGATCCACACCTTATAGTTTTCCCACTGGAGTCTGAATCGGATGATCTCTTTCAAGGCATTCATAAAATACCGTGACCCGTCTCGTGGGCCACAGGTCTCTCTCTCTCTCAGAGGCCAGAGTGCCTCGCCACAAAAAGTCATTAGCCTAGAGATGATAGGCATTTGGGAGATCCGTTATCATCATTCACATTGAGTTAGGGAGGCACCTCATTGCATGCATCGACTCGAATACTTGCTCAGAATATTTACAGAAAAGGAAAATGGGCAGAGGTAATTTGAATACTAAACTTGCACTCATGTGCAAATTGTTGCCGAATGAGACCGACGAATTTGAGGGAGGAACTTTAGTAAGCAAAAGGATGAAAAATAAGAGAACGTGGAGTCGGAAACTACATTTAGTAGTTGAATTCTTAAAAAAAGGCGGGACATTGAGTGGAGTAAAAAGGCCAATAACAAGTAGAAGAACATTTATTTGATGGAAAGTAGGATTCCAATACAGACAATGCATTACAGTTCAACATCAGGAATGAGGTGAAGGGAAACTTTTATATGAATTATTAGGAATTACTCATATATATATATATATATATATATATATATATATATATATATATATATATATATATATATATACTGTAACGTCGCAACATACATACACCTCTGTGTTTGTGGGGGCTTAGTAAAAACAATCACTTAAAGTCCTAGACTTTATTATCTCGACTATCTACAATATATACATGATATAAGAGAATTCTTAAGCTGACCCAGACTAGTGTGTCCATACAGCAGATACATGATATAAAACAACATCGTTTGGGAGAGAGAAACAACCTTCTCTACCCTCCAGCCCCCAACAACCAACTGTTTTCTTGAAAGACCCATCGCAAAAAGAGGGGGGGGGGAGAAAAAGGGCTGAGAGCGAGGGAGTGGTCAACGTACCGGATTCCTCAATGATAGCCGGCATTCCACACAGATGTATACGGGGACATAAAAATCCGAAACCCCTCTGGGTCTGGAACTCCTGAATAAATTCCCACGAGTCCTGAGAATGACCAACCCATTCGGGTTCTCTTGTGACCAGCTGCCACAATATATATATATATATATATATATATATATATATATAGGATAAAGCAGTCTCGAAGAGTTCATTATTGTCGTCCTAAAATCTTTATTTAACCTTGATAGTCCAGACATGAGACATCTTAAATACGAAGTACTATCGATACAAAGTCTGATATAAAAGCTACTGACATGACTAGTTTAACTCACGGATATGGAGAGAATGTCTCCTTTCCTAACTGACTGCTCGATACCGAATATAAACCATTCTAACTAACGGCGGAATAGAGAATGTGAACTCTATACCGAAAATATAAAATCTTCACTATAGGGTTTTGGGGGATGTTTTTGTGGTTGACCATTTAGAATATGCGAGGGCGTGTTTTGGGCTTTCTTGGATCTTTTCATTGGTCCTTGAACTTTTCCGTTTTGTTTTTAGTCTAGCCGAACAGATAGCGTGGGACGCTACTTTGTGGGGGGCAGGTGGCTAGCACAGGAAAATAACTCCCGCAAGTTATGTGACTATAGTGTCATGAGGGGATTTAAAGTTTGAGTTTACGACTTCTGTAACGTCAAAAGGGGATTAAAATTGCATCTTCATGGCCCACATGTGGTTTACATTTGTGTGTTTTTCTGGAGTTGTCTCGTTTGTTTCCCACATTTAGTGTCTTTGTAGGGATTTTTCCCTTATTGCTGTTTGTTTTCGGGGAGCTTATTCTTATATCTGTTATTCCTATACTAGCATATAGCCCGTCATATGACGGGATCAATAAAATTTTTAATTTTCCAGAACTGTAAAGTACTTTATGAGGCAGGTAAAAAATAGTGGCTTCTTTTTTGCCTGAGAATTATCTTGCAACAAAAAATAATCGATGATTAAATTTAAAATTATCACATATGTACCTAATCTATTATTTAAGCCAAATATAAAAGGAAAATATTGCCGTCATATTTAAGTTCAATGATAAAACGGATGAAAATAAGCAATAATTTAAATAATTCAAAATAAGAAATCATTCAATGAGATGGTTAAAGGAATGACGTCATGATGCTAGATAAATGTTACTTTTAACTATTATTATTATGTGAGAAATGGATAAATTTAATCGCCTGCTCTTAACCGGGGAAAATAGGAGTTGAAATAATGGCATTAAAAGCTCGAAAAGAGGGTAAGGGGTGAATTTCGAAAGTTTTAAAGAAGGCAGTATTTTTCGCTGTGATATGAAGCATATTTATACCAATTTATTTTAGAATCGGATCGATAGTTTAGGAGAAGATAAGAATTATTCTCTTTGAATTTTGCTAACCATGGATGCCTCTATCCATTCCAGGTCCAACCTCTTCATAAAATCGAGGACAGACTGACAGATAACTTAGGCTATTATTATATAGGGGATTACAATATTATTCACTTTCCTGTATTACAGATATATTTCAAAATATGTAATGTTCTGCAATATTTTAATATTTTTTGCTGATTCCCCATATTAAACACCCCCACAACCCTGAAAACTTCTTTGACGCTTTAAATAAGCATGCTCAGTTATAAAACTGAGAAACAGATTAATAATAGATTTCTATAAAAAAGAGAATAATTGAGGTAAAAGTAATACATCTGAATAAACTTTGGAGTTTCCCAAAGGTTAAAAAAAAATCTAAACTTTGAAAAAATATTTTAAAATTTTAAAATAATGTGCAGGAGTAATGTTTCCTTAAAAGCTATGATATTAAATGCAAAGATAGTTCAGTTTCACAGTTTTAATTTGAATACTTCAATAGGGTTTGTTTTAAACAAGTAGAAATTACTTAAAGTTTTTAACACATTGTATGCGGGACACGTACTAGTACGTTTTCTGACGATTGATACTTGAGCGCGGGTCACGTACTAGTACGGGTTAGTGTAACAACAGGGTTTGTTTGTGGGCACAAAAATAACGGTATATACAGGAAAACGAAGCCGAATGTTCTTGTCTACTACATAGATTCTGGAAAAATTAAGACAAATTAAAAACTAGGTTTTACATTAGTCAATGCAGAACCCTAGAACGGGAAGGTGGATTAAAAAAATCAAATTAGATTTAAAATTAGCTTTTTATTTATCCTTGCGAAAATATTATATATGTATATATATATATATATATATGTGTGTGTATATATATATATATATATATATGTATATATATATATATGTATATATATATATATATATATATATATATATATATAATATATATATATATATATATATATATAATATGTTTATATATTTCAATATAAAATACGAAAAGGTGGTTAAAAAATGAAATAATTTTCGATCTATTGAGACTTAACTGAATAACTAAATTTACGCTTAAAATGCCCGCCCCCAGTACATTTCCGGTGCGAAATATACACGCACACAGTGCGTTAATAAGAAATTTCTTTAATAATGGAGCGAAAAATTAATTTTACTATTGAAACTCATTTCACTTAGAACAAGTAAAGAAAAAAGGAGAGTTTCAGTAGATGTAAAGGTGTTATGTCCCCTTAACGACTGTGTTCGCCGTTGAATTTTAAATTTTGTAACAAGATAAAGTATGATAACTAGTCCGAGAGTTTGGTAGTTTTACTCTTTTACCGTGCCTCTGATCAGTTTTGTAACCTGTCTCGAGTCAGAGGGAAGATGCCTGTTCGGGCAGGGCCGACCTTGACCGATTAAACTTGATCTCTCCCTCGAGCGGGCCTCATCCCACAGACGAAACTTCCGTGGGAAGAGGAAATTTGCAGCGGGACACGGATACGATGCGCCCGAACTTTTAGGGGCAGAAAAGAAAGCAGGTAGAAAAATCGAGCAGTTTTTTTTTTCGAAGGGTGTTGATAACGATACAATAGGAGGTTGCTTATTTTTAAAAGTTAAATGGATTAAAGGAATATAGTATGTACATTTCGAGATTTCTAGTAATCGTTAAAAAATATAGTTTCTTTACTTGAAATTTTGAATTTTAACTTCTATATCTAAAGACAATAATCAAAATATCAGAAATTATACTACGCTGAAATACAAATTCTTTCATTAACATAATTGGACAGAAATGCAATATCTACTGTATATATCAGGGGTTACCATGCTACTTGATAGTCGAGCCATTTTTCAAAACTGGAAATTTTTCGCGAGCTGCAATTAAATACGTATTTAAAAAGTATGCAAAAAAGTTATTAACACTTGGCATGCGGGTATACTTATGCGTGCAGCGAACGTTTTTTCGTGATACGCGCGAAAGTTTAGTGATTCAGAAAAATCGCAGTCAATCGAAAACTACTTTGTTTTTATGAACGAAACTTTTTTTTATTTTACACTTTAATATATACTGAATGATTATATATATATATATATATATATATATATAAATTATTTTTGAGAAATTACAAAAGTAAATGATTTTTAAAATTAAAGTCCGATAATTTGTCGGCGCATATTTCTTCATCACTCTCTTTGTCTCGACGGCTCATTTTATCAATTTTGTATTCAACAATAAAAAACCAAGCTTCAAATTGACGAAACACGACTTGTACGTTCTGGAGCTAGGAATTCGATTGAAGACGAAATAACGCAACAAAAGACCGAGTCACTCGACAATCATAACTTGTGGAAAGAAAAAATGCAAAGCGTTGCATAGCAACGGAAACAACACGCATATAATATGACACATACATATAATTATACTTATTTAGTAGATTTGTGGTGGTTAGCGGGTATCCACCACAAATCTACTCAATACGTATTTTTACATGACCCGCGCTCCAGTGACAGACTGCAAAAAACATAAAAATACGTTGCCCGCACGCGAATTGTTAAAATATTTTTTTTAAGGAAATTATATTGAATGTCATTTGGAAGTTCTTTGTCCTTTAATTTTTCAAGGAAATTTTTGAATTGTTGAGGATTTTTGCATTGGTGCGATTAACTCATAATGTATAACACTGTTTTCATAACATCAGGATATTTTAAATATTTTGTAACGAGATGTTCTCTGTGAATTATGCAGTGAATCGGTATGAATTGTGGAATTTGAGAATCATCTATTAAAAGCCCGATTTTTTTACCCAGTGTTGCAGGAGCTCCATCAGTTGTAATATTTTTTAAAAATATAACAAAAATAAAAAGGGAACTCGGGTACATTTATGGAGAGACACAAATAATCCTTCAAAGAGCCGCATGTGGCTCGCGAGCCGCAGGTTATATATAATAATATATGGTATATAAAATTTAAAATCCATACATGATTTATATGTCAAATCCTGTTAGAAATTTTAAAAATATGAAAATAACCTAAGTTTTTATTATTAAAAGTTTGAAAATACAGTGATCCCTCGGTTTCCCCCCCCCCTCCTGTTAATGGGGACCAGAACCCTCCGCGAAAGCTGAAAAATCGCGAAGTAGGATTTGCCCCTAGGAATTTCCGTGTATGCGGGTACACGAGTGTTTTAAATATGTAAACAGTATTTATACTTTACACATTTGAAACAAAAATTACAACAGTATACGTATTTACTTAAACGTGTCAGTGCTAATTAATAAGGTTAATTACAAAACCTTTTACAGTAATAAACATTAATCAGCATTGCTTTCTGAGAGTGGCGAAGGGTCTTGTGTTGGTGGAGGAGGAGAGGCTCTCACTTGACTCATAAAAGATTTAGGCTCACTCTAAGAATCTTCTGTTGGTTTGGTTTTGTTTTTTGGTTGGCTGGAGTTACGGGTATTTTTCTCGCCAAACAATTATTAATAAAAAACAAACACTGATGATAACCTAATAACAGAACAAGGTAAAACCGTACCTTTTAATGTTATAAAATGCAGTAAAAATCTTTCCGATGTATGTAAAATACGATATTCTCATATTTTAATTAGATGTAAAAAATACTAAAATTTTGAAAAAAGTTAATAGCAATAAGCCAAAACATGACAGGGATGCGGGTGGCATGTAACTGTAAGTAGGATATCTAAAAAATAAGACATACCATGTAAGTCAAGATGTAAGAACTTCTGTTAGACACTAAATTAGAGCTTGGGTTTTGAAGAAACATGTTAATGGGTAGTTGTCTTTGTTTTTTCTCTCATTGGTCGATGTCGCACCGGAAACCAATCACGCGCCTTTATAAGAATCTGTGGTATGTACTCTGAGTCAACTCATCTTTGTTTGACATGCAGGAATCCTTCTCTCTCGCGCATCAACATGAAACAACGCTCCTTTCCGAAATGTAGCTGCCGACATGGTTGTATTTTTTTCATTTTTAGTTTTTGATGAATATTTTGGAAAAACCCGCGAAGCACTGAAGCTGCAAAACATGAAGGGGGAGTGGCGATGGAACACTGTATAGCGACTTATCTAAACACAATCAAGTAGTTGATCCATAAGTCATAGCATATTCTTAAGCACTTACCATGGTTCATAGGTCTTTGAAAGCGTTTTTGAAAAGTCTTTAAACTGCGTTTTTATGTGAAAGTTTTTTTTTGTTCCCTTCTCGTGCAGAATTATTATCGCCCATTTCCATTAATAATACCAAGGTCATTTGATAATAGATTACAATTTATTTTCTGTAATATCTGTTTATTAGTTTGAGTATTAGTTGATGTTATTACAATCTTCATTTGATGTAGTATGGATAATAAACTACACAGAATAAATTTTTATTATATTATTTTGTCACTTCATATTATAATAGATATAAGAAATATAATTTGAAAACTTGATAGCGAAACATTTTCAACCCATGAAAGGTCTCATCTTACGTCGAACCAAACTAAAATAAATATGTTGGAAACTTTTCGCTATCACACAAAAAATCTGTGTATTCTTTATTAGGAAAGAGAATCTTAAACCAAACCCTTGCTTTTCAACATATATAACGTGTGATAAGCCTTATAATGGATCATTTCTTTTCGGTTTGAGTTGGTTTAGCGATATGGTATACTTTTTGAAAATGAAACCGGGATCTACTGCTTAAAACTGATTCCGAACGGCTAACATCCATGACAGTGTTCGAACTACGAACTCCGGTACCGAAGATCAGCGTCCTAATCATTCGACCATCGTTCGGCATGATAGTTTTTTGAACAAACAAAAACTGTTCAACCTTCTTTAAACACTCAGTAGATGAACGGAATAATACGTTATCCTAGATATATTAAGAATTTCGTTAAAAACCAGGACATTTAATCTTTTGTATTTCAACAACTTTGTTTTAAAAAACATTTACTCAGATTTTAAAACATCTTTTCAAACACGCAAAAAGTTGGAAAATCTTTAAAAGAAACCGTAAACTCTATCCGTTGTTTTTTCAATGTGTATATATTAACGTGTGATAAGCCCTTTGCTGTATCGAAATCTCGGAAGTTCTCCTTAGGCATGACCACGGCCGAATTTTCTTGCATTTTACGACAATATACATCCCTCCTCTTATTTATGGATTAACCTATTTCAATCTGCTACATTCTTTCCTGCTCTTTCACGGCCGAATGTCAGATGGAATAAAGAACGCCTGTCGTAAAAATAGGCTTCCAAGCACCCAACAATGGACTAATGCATGCTAATCACAGACGCCGAGAGCAGACTCTACGATATCTCTGCTAGAAGATAATTAACTCAAACTGGTCAGGAAAGAGAGAGAAGTGCGCGAGGTAAAGGATGGCCGTTTCACCTCGGTCTGGGGTCATTCGTCCATCAGTGATTCGTTCCTTTTCAATAAGTCAGTTGTCTCTTAATCTGGTCATTAGATAAAACGCGCTGTTCTTGCATTCGCGACTCGTGTCAATCAAGTTGTTTGCGACCGGCTCATTTCCTGATTCGTTCATCGAACGTTGGAATCTCCTCTTTGTTTTCATGTCTCAGGTGTGGATTGTGTTAACCTATTGAGATTGTCCGAGCTTGCTTGTAAATATGTATCCACTTACATGCAATGGATACTAGAATGTTGACAGGTTGTCCAAGATGGCGTTCTTGTCTACCACGGGGTGACCTTTAAATGAAGGGAGAGGCACATTAATTAAAAAAAAATAACATGCATTCGATTGGAAGAAAATAAAAGAGATGTAATGAAGATCTTTCTGTGATAATGTTGTATAAATCCATTGAGACCAGAAAGAGATTAAAATTACCATTAGAATGGGTTGGAAATTAAGAATCGTGGAGGAAAATGTCTTCCAATTATATTATGCAAAACGGTTAACTACGCTAGTATATTACTCGCGTCTTACACATGTTTAATATTTTTTTTCCCGTTTTTTGACCAGGTTAACACTGTCACCCATCCGAAAATGGCTATCGTATCCATTCAGAATTTTTATCAGATAGGAGTCATAAAAAACTGAGAAATGATTGGTAAATTTGGAATAGGGAGCATTCAACTTTGCAAAATACTTGTCGATGACCTGAGTGAATCTACAGCTGTAAACAAGTTTATAATTGTTTCTCGCAAAACATATCGACAAAAACAGTAACTAACTGTAACTTGAAAATTTGGCAGCCTGTTTTAAGTTATCATTCTCTAAATACGGCATTTAAATGAGTTTCTTATGTTTATCTCATTATATCACCTGCGATACAAATTCTTGTTTTCAATCTGTTATATCCGTGTCTTTATACTCTCGGTCATTTTACCTTTTATCTGCACGTTTGCATGTGAACTACATTGTCTTTTGTTTTCATACTCTGAAAAGCCTTCTCAATGCTGTATTCATATTTTACTCCTTGTCATGTTTTTCAGACACTCCTAGAATATTATATTATAAAATATTAACAATTTCGATAAAAAGTTTTGAATACGTTATTTTCTAAACCTCTTTTGAACTCTCGAAGTATATTTAGTTTGATTAATTAACCTTTTTTCCTTTAATAGAAGAGACCCTAGGACAGAGATAGCAAATAAGATTTTATTAGATTTTAACCAAATCAAAGTAAACTGATATGAAAGTTTTATAGAGCGCCCGTATTTCATGTTTGCACACACATGGTTTCCGCGCACCTGGAAAGTCATGGAAAATCATGGATTTAGACAATGGATTAATTTTGTCATGGAAAGTCTTCATTTTTCAAGTAAAATGAGTAAAAGTCATGGAAAGTCATGGATCCGCTAAACTACCGATTAAAAAAAATGCATTGAATTGTTTAATTCTATTTTTACTTGTCATTTGGCTGAAGTTACTGAGTTTGGTATTTATGTATTATCCTATTGACCAAGTAAAATATGTTCACCAAGGAAACTCAAAGCAAGAAAGCTTAATGGGTGGGTAAATGTATATTATTCTGGTTTTTTCTTAAATTGTAGATTAAAATTTTATTAATATAATAATTATTTTTTAATAAAAATTAGTTAAGATTTTTGCACAAAATATAAGTTTATCTGTAGGGATATTGTATATAAACATTATAGGGTTATATTTGGCTATTATTCATGGTCACCTGATAATACCAAAGTACCCTGAATTCAAATTGGAAACATTTTGATTGAAAAATTGCTATATGATTAAACTTAGGTATGTAGATACAACAATTTATTTTTATGTATGTGAGTTTATTAACACTTATAAAGTAAGTTTAAATTTTTTTTTTACTTTTAAAATTCCTGTAATTTCTCTAAAAGCACACATTTTATTTGTATGTACATCAGAAGTTTTATTCATATATACTTTAACGAAAGCTTTTTAAAGTCATGGAAAATGATCTGCTAAATCAGGGAAAGTCATGAAAAGTCATGGATTTGAAAAAATTTATTTTGGCAGATACCCTGTATACCCTATGAGCGAAAATAGTGCAGTTTAATAATAGTGCTTTAAGTATAGAAGAAAACAACATCAAAGCGTTTGTTTTCAATTTGGGCCGAACGAATGGGTAGGGCGATGCTCTTTCGTACTGGTGTTTGTGGGTTCGAATTCTATTGCTGTCTTGGATGTTCAAGCCAATTGAAATTGGCTTTAAGCAGTAGGTCTCGAATGATGAGGCAATTTGCTAGGGTTGGAATCAGTTTTAGTTCTTAACCAAACTCTGAGATTATTGTCTACAAATATGATGATCGTCAGTGTTAATGACCGTTTAAATTGATATTTTTCTGCATATATAGTATCTGTTGCAATCAAAAAAGATGCACAACTAAACATTACAACAGTTCAAAATACCAAATTTCAGCATTCTATGGCCAATCCGGTCTCATTAACCCTTAATTTGACAAGATGTTTTTTCAAATATTTTTTAATTTTAATTTCTGTTATTTTCCCATGTCTGTATAGACATTAGGATCTCTGTAAAATAAAAAAAATATATCATTTTCCATTTTTGAGATAATTAATGTCCGTTGTGGAGAACACCGACAATTATGTTATATAGTAGTTATAAATATGTATGTCCGGTGTAGCGGACTTAGCCAAATTAAGGGTTAACCCCCCTTGTAACAACGACAGATTGTAGCGATCTAAACGAATCAACTTTGAAAATTTAGCAAAAGTTTATTGGCAACTTAACACAATTTAATTTAGATTAGTTAAATTTATCTTCAAGGACAAAGTTATGATGGTGCTGTGTCAACGAGTATTCGATTTGATGAAATTCAGGATAACAAATTTGTCCCATTGTATTACGCCGATCGATTGTCGAATGGAAAGAGTGCTGCTCTTCAGTACTGAGGATAGTGGGTTCGAATCCCACTGAAGGCATGGATATTTGTAGCCA
The DNA here is from genome assembly GCA_032207245.1 of Pardosa pseudoannulata. NCBI lineage: Eukaryota > Metazoa > Arthropoda > Arachnida > Araneae > Lycosidae > Pardosa > Pardosa pseudoannulata. The sequence continues at coordinate 11,400,173 of CM063509.1, read as the reverse complement.
TTCTGAATCGTCATTAAACATTAGGTCCCACTCCCATTAGCCCTTGTAGCAAAACAATACACCGTAACGTGCCAAATGAACCAATCTTTCTATCTGTTATTACCTCAACAAGTGAAAATGTAGCAAAAATTTGTTAGTTTGACAGAATTCGATTTATATTAATTAAATTTATAAAAAGCACATATTGCAATCCAAAGTATATAGTAAGTGCTTATATAGTCCGTATCCAAGTAATTATATAGTGCATATTGCAATCCAAAAAGATACACAATTATAGATTATAACAGTTGTAAATACAAAATTTCAACAAGCTCTGGCATGTAATGCCCACAATGAAAAGGACATTTTTCTTTGTAAAGAATGCAGATTTCATTCCAACGAGACGCTAGTAGACGGCATGATAATCCTATAAACAAAATTCCAAGCTTCTACGGCATAAAAATTTTTGATTTATGCAAATACTTACGTATGAACGTCAGACGTAAAGACAAATCTAATCAAAATCATTTCAGGAATGATCTATAGTTATTTAAAGTTTCCTTGTGCGTACAGTCGTAAAACTGAAACTTGTCTAAACTGATTTAGTCACGTTCAAAATGAGAATTTCCTTTGAAATTAGAGCATTGAGATATTTTGCAAATACAATGTTTCTTTACTTTTTACAAAGAAATTAAAATGACAACAAAATTTTGACGCTTTCATCATAGCATAGAAAGTGTTCCCGAGCCTTGCTTTGTATTCAAGACGATGTCTTGACTAATCGCTGACACTCTGCCTTAAGGCATGTGCTAATTAAACTATGCAAAGTGATCTTTAATGCAGGCAGAAAACATCGCCTTTGGATGAACTTGTCTATATACCAACCAGCCTATTTCCCTACATTATAAAATATCTTTTAAAGTATTTTTATAAGACAATTTATGAAAGTTTAACCCTTTGTCTACCAATTAAAAGCAATATTGGGAACTGCCTATTTTTAGGATAGAAATAATATGTAAAATCCCCTATATAAAAATACCCTAAGTTTTCTGTCCATCTGTCCTCGAATTTATGAATAGGTTGGACCTGGAATGGATAGAGGCATCCATATTTTATTCTTGATGAGTTAGGGTTAGCAAAATTCAGAGCGAGTAAAGTTTATCTTCCCCCAAACTATCGATCCCATTCTAAAATAAATTGGTATAAATATGCTTCATATCACAGCGAAAATTACTGTCATTTTTAAAATGTTCGACATACACCCCTAACTTTATGACGTCAATCCTTTAACCATCTCATTGAATCATTTCTTATTTTAAATTATTTAAATATCGTCAGCATTATTTTCATACATTTTATCACTGAACTTAGATATTACATAAATAATTTTCTTTTATATTTGGCTTAAATTATAGATTAGGTACGTATGTAATAATTTTAAATTGAATCATCGATTAGTTTTTGTTGCAATGAAAATTTTTTCATCGGTATTAACAACAAATTATATCTACCTCCAGGGTGTATTAAAAACGATAGTTTCATTCCTTTACTTCCATTAATTACTGTGACAAAAAATTGGGAGGAACTTAACGATAATTTAAAACGTAGCTAAGAAAACTTTGAATTAGCTTTCTAAATAAGTTCAAGGTGATTCTAAACAGCATTCACAGTATCGGAAGACTGTAGAGGTGTATGAAGATAAACAAGTTATTGAGCGTGAATCAGATAATTCTCAGCCAAAAAAAAACAAACCATTTTTTTTATCTCGTCATAGGGTACTTTACACTTCTGGAAAATTAAAAATTCTACTGATCCCGTCATATTATGACGGGCTATATGGTAGTAAAATATATTTTTTATTTAGAGGTTTGTTGTAAAGTAGTTTTTAAACTACAACCTGGGGCATATTGATTCAAATGAAGAGTACAATACTAATCAGACATTTGGTCTCAGGCCTCAAATATTTTTTCGTGTTTGTAAAGTGATTATTCTTAGCTGTGAGGAAGGGTTATTCATTTATTTTAAATAACCAATAAATTTTCATAAAAAAGTAGTGAAATACTCCTTGAAATTATTGAAAACATATTCTAGCAATAAAAGAGTCGGATGAAAAGAATTTTGACGAGTTAACAGGGACTTTTGCGTTCATTAGAAATAAATTTACTACACTGCCAAAAGATGCACGTTGCAAAAGGCATGAAATACTATTGCACAAGCCGGGTAACTTGTAAATATTGTTGGGCTATCATATTTTATTACAATCCCATGAGTGGGTTGTGTAGTGGAGTCATAGTCCATTAACTATTTTAAAATATGTCATCATGTATGGCAAAAATTTATACATTCGTTCTAAAGTAAACAAAATATTTAACTAGAACAAATAAGTAGGTGCAAAAATAAAATGATAAACGTAAATAAATTAAGAAGAATCTCACAGACGAGGCTCTTTACACAACATAATAAAACCTAAATAATATTTCACAGTACCTTATATATGCACATAGGTATTTAGCTCAACCAATTCATATTAACCATTGATGAGGTGGAAGTCACAATTTCGTCGGCACTTCGTGCAAGCGAGGGGAGAGGCGAAACGATAAACCAAAAAGCCAGCCAACAGATTTCGTTATCCCCTGTCTTTAATACTACATCCACCAGTTCCGCAGCCAGATAGTCCGGCAGTTACTCTACTTTACGTCATAGGTTCTGAAGTACTTATACATTAGAATTTGCGTATCAAACAGATATGTCTATACTATGCGGCTATTGTAAATTAATGATCACTCCCACAGGCTTGCAATTCCGTCACTTTTCTCACCTTTAGTCACTTTTTTTTTTTACAATTGATGACTTTTAGTCACTTTTTTAAGTAAACAGTCACTTTTAGTCACTTTTTTCATGGTGTATCACAGCAAAAGTCTGTTGTTGAAAAAAGAAAATCTGAATTAATAACAAAATATTTTAATAAAAGACCAAAAATGGGATGCTCTAATCTTATTTTTCTTATTAAAATGTAGTTAGTCATATGGTTTCCAGAATTTAGTGATTTTAAAAAGTCGTAAAGAAGTTCCTGAAATCTACATTTGTACTGAAATGTACATTTAATACATTAAAGTAATTTACGTCAAAGCACACATTTCTCTTTTTCTTTTTCTTCCCAATTTTTGTTTAGATACTCTAATCTAGCTATGTACATATTTCAAAACATCATTAATATATGCAGAAAATTGTGATTATAAAATTAATGTATTGTATGTATTCAAATCTAATTTATAGATTTTCTTGAATAAAAAGCAATGTTGAGTTGTGTTAAACAAAATTTTTAACCTTTTTTTGTATTTGACGCTAAAATCGTGTCTTGCATGAATCATTTGATTTAGAGTTAAAAGAAATGGAAAATTCTTAATAATAGCATCTGTAAACAAGAGGAGAATAAAAAATCGCTGTCTTTTTCAATGTTTAGTCACTTTTTAGTCACTTATCTGTATTATTTGTCCCTTTTCTCACATTTTTGAAAGTACCTCAGCAGTTGCAAGTTTGCTCCCGTTAACGTCGGTTTTTGTGCTCTAAGCTATCGGCTCTGTTTTTTCCTCATGTCGTCAGTTTCAAATCCGATTCAAATCCAACATCAGTTGTGCTTAATATATGGACCAAATGTCATGAGCAAGCACCTAATTTATCCTTTGTGACGGGATTTTGCCTAAGGTAGGCAAAATATTCAGTAGGGCGACCGGCATCTGCCATCGATGATGACCTTCTCCTCTACAGTCCCGATCTTTCTCCCAGCGACTTCCCTTGTTCTTACTTTTGTTTGGGTTGGAACTCTACGGTGTATGTTTTGCTCACGAGGGCTAATGAAGACCGGGAACTAATGCTTAAAACCGAATCCGAACCTCTACGAACTGCCATGCTATCAGCGGGATTCGGACCCGCGAAATCCGGTACCGAAGAGTAGCACTGTACCATTCGGCCATCGTTCGACCCCTTGTTATTGACCTTGAAGAAATTCCTATTGGGTCACCACAAGATGCAGACAACTATTCTAAAGCTTGCTCAGTTCCCATGTGATAAACTTTTATGACACTCGACTAGAAAATTTTTATGGCAATTCTAGTGAATATGTTGCAATGTAGATGAAATATTACTGTACATTTTGCAATTAATCGTTTGGGACAATATCTTTTTTACGGGTCTTAGAAAACTTTTGGAATGACTCTCCTAGTTTGGTTTGGAACGCTACAGTCTACTTTTTTGCTACACGAGGGCTGACGAGACACAGACCTACTGCTTAAAGCTAAACGGCTACGAACATTCATATCTGGAGTGGGAGTCGAACCCACGAACTATGGTACCGAGGAGCAGCCTCCTACCATTGGACTATAGTTTGGCATCGTATTGTGAGTTGTATTAATGTGTCCTAAAATAAATGTGCACAACACATACAATGGTTGTCAGATTTTATACATAGAATTTTGTATAAATTTTTTACTATAACTTAGTTTGCATTTTACTTTACAATCATGAAAATTTTCCTTATATTTTTTAAGATGAATATGTTTAATTTATTTGTTTTAATCAATGTTTAGTATTTCTCTCTCATAAATATCTATTTAAACGCCTGGAATTTTAGGAGCAATTTGCACCCGTCATACCTTGACGGGTGATTTTCTAGTTTGCAAAGTACATCGGGCTTGTGTCTCAATATTTCCTTAAACACCGAAATGCAAAAAACGTTTTCTTTGAAATGAAAGAATGAAGCTAGAATTTTTAAGATCAATGAGGAAATATTTCTATTTTCCATATTTCGTTGTACATTGTTATAAATTAATCGTGCGTGTCTAATGGTGAATTTGGAAAAGAATAATCGCCATTTTTAATTCTTTTATACTCACAATATTTTTCTGTTTGTTTGGGGATGTTTTTTGTTTGTTGTTCTAGAAACAAATTTCTTTTCGATAAAAATTCAAAAACAATTATTCTAAAATACGCCACCTTTCATTTCATACCTTTGGATTTGAGCCATTTTGTTGTCATAAGATGAACTTTCCGATTCAGCCGGACTCCGCGTTCCAAACCCTGTTGTCAGCTGCAAAAGAGTTTGTCGTCGTACCACTAGATTTGTCACCTAGTGAACCACATTCCAGAACATGACTAAAATGGCAATTTAGGTGAAATCTTTACGGTGCTACCATCCCTCCCTCCCTTTTCCTCCTCCCTCATCACGAGTTTCGAAGTCGTATCACGTTCGGTGGTTCAAGGTCAAATCCGGAAGGATGACGTTGCCATTACCAAAAGAATGAAAAAAAAAAATACAACCCTATGACTAAAAATGTTCTTGATTCGTAGTTTTAGGATCTTTCTGTATCTAAAAGCAATTTTGAAATCTGTATTTTATCCCTTAAATGCCTGATTTTTTAAAAATGACTTTTTAAAAATTTCTACTTTTTCTTCCTTAAATAAATAATTGGAAAAAATGCTTAAAAATCATGTTTTGCTTTAAATATAATTTATAGTTAAAAAAAAAAAGATTTGTTGCCAATCGGAATCAGTGGATACTAATTCAAAAAGTAATTTTTCTTGATAAAATCCCCTATATAATAATAACCTAAGTTATCTGTCCGCCTGTCCTCGAATTTATGAACAGGTTGGACCTGGAATGGATAAAGGCATCCATATTGGAT
>CM063509.1:11377013-11392013 GCA_032207245.1 Pardosa pseudoannulata | reverse complement strand
GCTCAAACAGAAGTTCTGATATATCTTACCGTCAGCATGTTGAAATGTATCTACATTTAAAAGGAAATTATTGTTGGATTGAAAGAAATTATTGAGGGAAATTGCTGTTATTTTATTATTATCTGACAAAAAAGAAGTGTTTCACTGTAAGAAAATCTCGTCATTGGCAATATTAAAAAAGAAGAAATATTTAAATAATCCATACAACATATTTTACCTATATTTTCATTATTATATATATTTTAAATCCATACATATATATATATATCACATATATTTAATCCATACATAGTCTATTATCCATACATATATATATATATCCATACATATATATATATATATATACATATATATATACATAATATATATATATCCATTATATTATATATCCATACATATATATATATCCATACATATATATTATATCCATACATTATATATATATCCATACATATTAATTATTATTATATATATATATATATATATATAATATATATTATATATTATATCCATACATATATATATATATATATCCATACATATATATATATACATATATATATATATATATCCATACATACATATATATATATATATATATATATATCCATATATATATACCCATATATATATATATCCATATATATATATATATCCATATATATATATATCCATATATATATATATATACATATATATATATATATATCCATCATATATATATATATATCCATACATATATATATATATATATATCCATACATATATATATATATATCCATACATATATATATATATCCATACATATATATATATATCCATACATATATATATATCCATACATATATATATATATATCCATACATATATATATATATATATCCATACATATATATCCATACATATATATATATATATCCATATATATCCATATATATATATCCATATATATATATATCCATATATATATCTATATATATATATCCATATATATATATATATATAATATATATATATCCATATATATATATCCATATATATATATATCCATATATATATATATATCCATATATATATACATGCGCAAATAAATGATTTCATTTTTATACATTAGTTTTAAAAAGGCAGTGTGTAACTGCATTTCAGTATTTAGCACTAAAAAACTCATTTCTTTCATCGTACTCGTTCGTAAATGCACAAATAAAGCACAAATCCACAAACATTTTCTTAAAAAGCAGCGATTCCCATTTCATTAATGATGCTGAAAGTTGAAAAAAAAAATAACTTCATCCTTTTTTTCCGTCTGTTGCTTAAAAACTTGGATCATTCTAATTTGCGTAATACTTTCTCCAAAGCGAATTTCTTCCATTATTCGACAAAGAATCTTTTTCTCGATGCCGCAATGTGTGATCACTGATCCGTAGAGGGGGAATGACTATTTGTTCCACCAACTCGTTATTGTCTTTGTTGATAGGTTTTCGCTTTCTGCGGAGGCTCTTATGCTTGACATTGTATTATCAGAATGGACACGCCTCAATCCTTCCCTGTTGCCAAAGAATCTCCAATTTTTTCGCTGCAGACGGAATTTCAAAATTTCTCCCCTTTGTTCCGCAGAACGGAATCGAGGCACTGCGTTTCAAAATTTCGTTCGAAAAGGGGCGAATGTAGAGGGTGGGTGTCGAAAGCTCCTGGTGTTTTAGGAATTAAATAAGTTGGGTAATCCAGTAATTGTTGACTTAACAAGGACTCGAAACATTAGAATATTCCAGAAAATTTAGGGTACGGTAAGAAAATCTTTTCATGGAGTAATTCGTATAAAACAAGAATTATAGCTTGCAGCTACTTTGTGAATTGTAGATGTTCAATTTGGCGAACAGATAAAAATAGAAATAGACAGTAAGTATCGCAGAGTAAAATCCCTTAATTAAAATTAGGATTGCAGTTACGCAGAATTTTATTGGGTACTAAAATAGGCACCCAGAAACTAATTGGGGGGGGGAGAGACTTGTGCAAAAACGGATACTAGTCGTCTTATAATAGCACTCCAACAATAATTTCGAAGGTTAGTGTAAGTTTACATCATTTTGAAAAGTTTTTAGATGCCGGTATTTGAAACTATTTAATGGAAATAAGATTTCCAAGAATGATTTGGTTTTGGTTTGAAGTGCTACGGTCTACTTTTTGCAACACGAGGGCTAATGAGACCGGGACCTACTGCTTAAAGCCGATTCCGAACGGCTACGAACATCCATGCCATAGTGGGATTCAAACCCACGAACTCCGATTCCGAAGGCCAGCACCCTAACCATTCGGTCATCGTTCGGCGTTTCCAAGCATGAAGGTGAAATATACAAAAAGTAAAGAGTTAAATTCATTAACGTTAAAATAACTAACGTACATTTCTATTTTAATGACACCGATGAAATATTTCCCCCTTCCTTTATGAATAAAAGTCACCAGCCAGCAGTCACTTGTATTGGTTGATCCCAGAAGAACCAGAAAGGTTGGTGGTTGTGTGGTTGGGAGCGTACCAGTCTACTGTTTTGCTACAAGTGGGCTAAAAACACTGGGATTTACTGCTTAAATCCTATACGAACATTCATGCCAACAGTAGGATTTAACTCACGAACTTCGGTACCGATGTGCAGGAGGGGAGGGGGAAGAGAAAATCTAATACATTGACAGTCTGGGGGCAAGCACGAAGAAAAAAAAATGGTTATGCACTCGGAAGGCGTAGAAATGCGTACTTTTGCAATGACAATATCTTACATATACCTAGAGGGTGTGGAATTATTTAAAAAAAATTTTTTTTTTGCTAACAAATTTCAGTAGTTTATTCCTGCTTGCTGTTATCTTGATGAAACACATGTTGAAACATGGCAAATTGTATCTGTATAATATATTAATCATTACAATATATTAATGCTTCATAATCTTCATTTATTTTCAAAATCATGTAAAACATCATTAAAACCTAATCTTGCCCTATTCTATTGCTAATAAAGCAAAGGGTGATAATTTTGACTGTCTAATTAAAGTTCTCAAAAGCCGAACGATAGAGAGCTGCTGTTCGTTACCGGAGTTCGCGGGTTCAAATCCCGCTTATTGCATGGATGTTCGTAGCCGTTCGGAATCAGCTTTAAGCAGTACACCTTGGTCTCTTAGCCCTGATGTTGTAAAACAGTAGACAACATCTCTCCAAACTAAACAAAACCTATGGTTCTCAAGAGAGATTAAGCCATTTTAGCAAAGAGAAAGATCTTTCTATTGTACAGTTTGGAGGACTTTTATAACTCCATTATAATCCATGATAGACCACTGCAGTGGTCGACAGGATAGCGTCCACGCCTTGACTGTCGGCTACAACATCATCGTTGTAGGTTGTGTTCAGAAAAGGATACATTCCTTCATCTCAAATAAGTCGCAACTTCTATGTTAATTTCAATTTCTGTAGATGAACTATTTTTGAATAGTTGGGTAAGTTTATTTGTTACAACATTTTACCCGGCAACGACTGATCCTAACAGCTTATTATAAACACTAGAATCGCGAGATAGGTCATTTTAACCTAAAAACTATTTTGTGCCCCATTCTCTCAAAAGGTTACTAACGAAACTGAAATACATTTCTTCAGTTTACCTAACTTTATACCTGTAACTTCATCTGATCAACTTCTGTTGATCCCAGTTGCCAGAATCCACTGACTAGAGTTACTTTAAGTGTCCTTCTAACTAAAATATGGAGAAAAAAAATTCTTTACCTTTCGTGTTGAATCACGGTGGTGTCTGAACCAAGAAGAAAAAAAAAACCAATACTTCCATACGACCCACACAAAACACTTTCATTCTTGCATTCTCTGCAAAGATATGAAAACATCACAAACACACACTTCACACTACATGTACATAGAAAAGCGTCGTTATATTAATTCCCCTGTAGAGCGCCCTCTAGTGGAAAAATCTGGGCTGCATAACAATACCCACAAAAATCTATGAAAATAGAATATTGAAGAATCTGTGCGTGGGCGAAAAATGTCTCGTTACTAAGCTTCCAAGCGTGGAAACAAAACTGTACATATTTGTTCAAAGTTTAAAATATGTGAAATATAGAAAATATATATAAAAAAAGAGTTGCCCGCACTGTATAAAAAAAAAAAACCTGGACCGTCAAGAAACTAAACAATCCCTATATAATAATAGACTAAGTAATCTGTCCGTCTGTCCTCGAATTTATGAAGCGGTTGGACCTGGAATGGATAGACATCCATATAGAGAGCAATTTCAAACAACGTCACGTACTACTTTAATGCCCTTCCCATTCATTTGCATGTTTACGACAGCCAATAGGCAAACAATAAGCTACCCTTCCGTTTTAAACAAGAGTCAGAATTGTTAGGAGTTGAAATGTACCCTGCTGTGTGAAATCGCCTTATTGGATTTCTGATGAGTTAGGGTTAACAATGCTCGAAATACACCCCTTTCCTAGCGTTTAATGCCATTATTTCAAGCCCTATTTTCCCCGGTTAAGAGCAGACGATTAAATTCATCAATTTGTCACATAATGGGTGCTACCATATTACAGTCGACATATGTCACTGGTGACTTTTACGTCATAATGACGTCAGAAATCACCAGAAATGGGAGTTTGGTACCATAAATTTCCTTCTCTGACATCATTATGACGCAGAAGTCATCAGTGATATATGTCGACTGTAATATGGTAGCACCCAATAAATAGGTAAAAATAACATTTTTTCTAGCATTATGACGTCATTCCTTTAACCATCTCGTTTAATTATCTCTTATTTTAAGTTACTTAAATATCGTCTGCATTATTTTTATACGTTTTATCACTAAACTTAGATATGACGTAAATATTTTTTTTTATAATTGACTTAAATAATAGATTAAGTACATATATAATTTTAAATTGAATCAGAGATTACATTTTGTTACAAGATGATTCTCAGCCGAAAATCAAATCATTTCTTTTACCTGCCTCATAGAGTACTTTAAAATTTTTAATTTTCCAGAATTGTACTGATCCTGTCATATGACGGGCTATATGTTAGTATGTAGATAAAGAAAAAATAAAAAATATCGCCCCGTATTTCAGGATCGGAAAGTGTAAAAACTGAGCCGTACGCGGAGGATTAATGTAGTGATTGGAACATAAGAGTTTTCTCCTCCTTTCATCGCATTCTCTTTTACATCAGCTTTTAAAAAAGATGAGCTTGAATTCTGTATCCTGTGTTCTTTATAGCTTTCAGACCAATGCGGTGGCTACAGAAATCCGGTTGTATCCCCTTCATAATAGCAGACATTACTGTCTTGCCTCGAGCGTTTTCTAGATATGCCACCTGTCTGAAGTGTATTGAAAATATCAATGACGTCGTGAAACAACAATAAAAAAATTCCAAATTGATTTGCTTTTAGATCCCATTGTGTTCGCGGCTTTAGCAGTTACTTTGAGCAACTAAAACACTTCGCTAAAAAAGAGGGTAAATGTTATACATTTTCTATTGGAGCGACGCGGTTAACCATTGTGGTCAGAAATTGGGTCACTTCATGCTACCAATTATAGGATGCAAGTCACATTAAGAAAGACGTATATTTGGCTTTTTTGTGGCCTCTTCAGACATCGAGTACTAGAGTTCAATTACTTTGTCTGAAAAACAGAACTCTCATAAATAACATATTGCCTCACTCTGATGCAATACAGAATGCTGACAGAATTCAAAAACCACAAGAACGACTTCCGGGTCCAATCTCACCCCGATAAATTACGCCTAGAGCAGCGTTTCTCAACCTGTGGTACTCGTACCACTGGTGGTATTCGAAAAATAATAATAGCTGACATAAAAAAAAACCAAAGAACACTAAATCAAAAGATATCACACAGACAAAATTTTTCAAGTAGAATTCAAACGACACAATCTAATCTAATTTTTGGTTAAGCATTGGTTGCTGCTGTTTCTGATGCCACGGAAGTGTCACGTGACCTAGAAAAGGTTACAATAATGTTTCCAAGTGGCCAGATTTAGCAATATAATAGCTTTCTATGGATTTCTGTCGAGGAATTAAATGCAATATAAAGAAAACTGATTAAACATACACATCTTTATATACAAAATTCTTCCGTCCGTGTGTTTGTAAGAGAACTCCTCTTAAACGGCTGGACTGATTTTGATGAAATTTTGTGTGTGCAATTAAGTTGATTCGAGAACGGTTTAGATTCTCAATTGTATCAGATAGAAAATTTTACTTTTAGGATAAATCCAGGATCACGTGTTTATTGAGATTATTATATAATGCTGCTCGAAATCCTTTACTGCCAACGTATCTGTGGCTCAGTGTTCGGCGCAACAAGCTTCACTACGAGAGGTCCGAATCCCCGTACGGGCGACGTGGGAATTTTAATTTAATCTAATTACGTTTGTGATGACTGTACGTGCAGTGGCTTCAAGTATTTTAAAAATATTCTTTTCCTTACTTTTCCATCAAAACGTTCCAATTTATAATTTATTTAAAAACATTATACAATCATGGTATTTACAGCGTTAAAACAGGACAACGTCTGTCGGGTCGTCTAGCATCTTTATAAGGATGTCTGCTAAGTTTTTAAATTTCTTTGTTTAAATGGATACAGTTACGATTAAAACCTTCTGTTCTATACATATATAATATATGTGTGTGTGTCTATGTACATATATATCCGACTAGCCTATAGCCCGTCATATGACGGGATCAGTAAAATTTTTATTTTCCAGAATTGTAAAGAGCCCTATGAGGCAGGTAAAAAAAATGGTTTGTTTTTTTGGCTGAGAATTACCTTTCAACAAAAATAATCGATTTAAATTATCACACATGTACTTAATCTATTATTTAAGTTAAATAAAAAAGAAAATTATTTATGTAATATCCAAGTTTAGTGATAAAACGTATTGAAATAATGCATAAAACATTTAAATAATTTAAAATAAGAAATGATTAAATGAGATGGTAAAAGGAATGTAGTCATAATGCTAGAAAAAAATTGTTATTTTTACTTATTTATTATGTGATAAATTGATAAATTTAATCGATTGCTCTTAAAATGGGGCTTGATATAATGGCATTAAACGCTCGAAAAGGGGACGGGGTGGATTTCGAACGTTTTAAAGAGGACAGTATTTTTAGCTGTGATACGAAGCTTATTCATACCAATTTACTTCAGAATCGGATCTATAGTTTAGGAAAATATAAAACTTTACTCGCTTTGAATTTTGCAAACCCTAACTCGTCAAAAAATCCAATATGGATGATCTATCCATTCCAGGTCCAAACGCTTTATAACTTCGAGGACAGACAACTTAGACTATTATTACATTATGAGAAGAAAGTTTAATTATACACAGCATGAAATGTTTATGTGGCCAGAGATATCCATAAAGCAATACGTGAATTTAATAAAAAAAATTATAAAGAGTTGAAAAAATAGTAAAAATTTATTTTAAAAATAATAAAACAACTTTCGGAATAAGAATTTAAAAGAAAAAGCAGAAAATATTAAATTTATTAGACATTAAAAAAATTGAATTTGTCAAGTGGGCGGACATCCTACCAAAAGTACAACGCCTGCACGTCGTAAGCAAACTAATTAGAGTATATGAAGGTTTAAGTAGAAACAGTCCAGAAATTTAAATATTACTTTCCGTCTTTGCCATCCTATCAAGAATGAATTTCGTATAGAATAAGAGGAAGGATAAGGCTGGAAATAATAGCATTAAACGCTCGAAAAGGGGGAATGAGTGGATTTCGAACTCGCTTTCAATTTTGCTAACCCTAACTGGTGAAAAATCCAATATGGATGCCTGTATCCATTCCAGATACAACCGCTTCAAAAATTCGCGGACAGACAACTTAGGCTATTATTATATTGGGGATAGTTACAAGGGGCTTGATCCCACCGAGGAAAGTAGCATCCAGTTATACGCACACAGGCTCACTATATTTATTTATTATTTCATTCCTTTTTAAACGCATTTTTCAAAGGGCGAAAGAATTCATTTTTCCTCCGAATCGGGATGTGATTCTCTTTCCGTTGTGTTGTAGGGCTTGTCTTTCATGGCGCTGATCCTGCTGACCTGCCGCCTCCACGAGATCGACCGAGAAGTGGGCTACCTGCAGGCCATCATCACAGACTGGTTCCAGACGCCCTCCTCGACGCCGCCCTCTGCGGACTCCACTACGCAGTCGGCCGCCGCGGCCAGGAGGCTGGACTTGCTACAGGAGGAACTGACGCAGTTCTATTTACGTGAGTATACCGCATTACATGTGAGGGTTTACAACCACAGTGAACTAAGTCTTTTTTTTTTTCTTTACAAAATGAAAGAGTCTACCAGGGTTAATAGTTTCATATGAATGCATGTTTAGATATAGTAGGAAACGCCCTGTTAGGAATTTTCTAAAACTAATATAATTTTTCAGGAATTAATTGATATCCAGGACTCTATTTACCAAATGGGATTGGTGCACTTTGCAGATAATTCGAGATTCCTTTTCACAGGAGAAAGCCTTGTCGTTTTACAAATAGCCTGTTTGTGTTCGAACTGAACTATCCCCACCCGAGTCCCACCAATGAAAAAAATGTGGGTCCTACAGCAAAAGCATAAATCTCAAGCGAAAAACCATATTTAAGTAACGAACATAATAAATATTACAAAAGAACATTTATTTTATTTGAAAGTATGTACATATAAATGACATGCAAATTCTATCCCTTTTATTTTTCCCCCCTCAGAATTTTCTGTTTGTCTTGAAAAGAACCCTTCTGTCCTCCTTTATTTTTCTGCGTTTTAATGAAATCATTATACTTTTAAGTTTCTTTTTTATAAGTTTACTTCTAGGACTAGTTTTGATTCACTTCATACAAAAATGTTTTCAGAAAAAACCCTTTTAAATAAAATTTGCGATATTTTATTCAAAATTAGTTCAAGTTGCGTCCCTCCGAAATAGAAATCGAAGTTTCGACCCACTATTTCAAATTATAAAGGTTCGAGTACCCCGAAATTTTTCAGAGGTTGCGTCTCTTTTTTACAAATTTGGGTAAAAAACAAGGTATAGCGCTTAAACACGAACCTTGGCTATTGCTAAGGGCACCATTATCATACCCACATACAGGGTGCATAATAAATTACTTAATCGCTTTCTTGCCCCGTAACCATTGGTCACCAATTGGTAATTGGAAGTATTGACTTCCAATCTTCCAGTTTAGTTATATTGAGTAAAAAAATGAAAGTTGCCCTCAGCACTGTAGCAAAAAAAGTTTCACTTCTGTGACAAAAATTTTCTGAGATATTTAAATTCAAAATTTCCAAAAATTAAAAATTTTTGTCGCTTTTTAGGGTGTTAATTAATGTTTAATTACAATAATTCTGGGTTTAGGGAATCCCCGAAAGAAGTTGTAGGTTCACTTGAATGCAGCTGCCTTTACGTTTTTCCAATCGCGTTAATAAACATTGCTTGATATAAAGTGGAATCACGTGTACCACTTCAACAAATAGTTTTATTTATTTAATGAAATTTAATTCTCATTTCTTCTTTCCATCGTAAATTATTTTGTTCACTAAAATATCTTTTGAGAATTCTTGTTATAAAAATGCCGTAGCCCGCTCATTTACTTAACTGGAACAGGTCCGATAGGTTCTTTCGTGTTGTTTAGGTGCACAATGCCGACTCCAGTTTTAACAAAATAAATCACAAAGAGTTATTTACAAAAGACTATTAAAATAATGCAAACATCACTGGAAGTACCTTAGAGCTGGACCATTAAAATAAGTTTCAAGGTAGAGCGGTCTCAACAGGTGGGAAAGAGTTCGATAACATTCGAGCATCCGAACTTCCTCGTAGATACCGGGAGATGTTTATTCGTCTGACCCCTCTTAGGCTTGTTTTTCTTTCCCTTTTTCCCTTTCTTAGGACCAGGGCCGTAAGTAGGTCATTTAGCGCCCGTGGCAATAGACTGGTCTGCGCTCCTGCCAACAACTATAGTGAAAAAATACATAAACAAGTTATATGTGTATATATATGTAAGGAAAATTCTCAGGGGTTTTCAAAACTTAAATCAAAGGTAAAAATTCCCGCGTCATTTTCCATTCCCCTTCTTAACCCCTAACAATTGGTCCCCCTTATAATTGGTCAGGTCCTCGGTAGAAGGGGCCTGACCAATTATAATCCTACATGGCCCTAGCGGACAATTTAGGAAATTTCCAAATAAAAAGGGGATACATGCTAGCGGAGACAGAATTTTCTAGATATTTTCCCACAGATGTTGACCCAGGTGTTCCGTGTCTTGTACATAGAACTTCATGCTAGCTGACCCTTCCGTTTGTCCTGTCCCTATGATGAAGTGGGAACCCGTCCTTTAACGTTATCTTAATAAAGGTCTTTAGATAAAACGGTATCATTTTTATGGCCATGACTGCAACCACTCATCGAGAAATCCGTCTCATTACATATATATATATATATATATATATATATATATATATATATTATTTAGAAAGAACTCACAAAATATTTTGTTACTTCTTAAAATGTTCCTAGCTTATTAAGCTAAAACTTTTTTCTATTTTTCCTTATTAATTCTTAAAAATATTTTTAAAAGGTTTAGGGATATTATTTTGCTGATAAACTGAATAGTTTATTTGAGGGGATTATTTTTTATTTAAACGTCGAATTTTCATAAAAAGTTAGTAAATTTCTAAATATAAATTTAGTCTTAATAACTATTAAATTCAAAATTTAAAAAAATACACGGAATTATATTAAGGCATATTAGGAGTGTCTGGTAAACATTTTGTAAGAATCTGTAACAGTTTTAGTCTCTAGAAGCACGTTAAAAAATAAGAAAAACTAATTTAAAAGAAAATAATTAGAAAATAATAAGAAAATAATTTATAAACACATTGGATTTTATATTTAAATTTTTTTTTCATTTTTTCCATATTTCTACTTATGACAAATTGTCCTTTTTCGGACCCCATTTTCCTCAAGGTGAGGCGTCCCTAAGCTTTACTCAAGGTGAGGCCCGTGGCAAATGCCACTGTAACGTCGCAACATACATACACCTCTGTGTTTGTGGGGGCTTAGTAAAAACAATCGCTTAAAGTCCTAGACTTTATTATCTCGACTATATACAAAATATACACGATAAGGAGAATTATTACGCCGACCCAGCCGAAGCCATACGGCAGTAAATATACACGATATCAAACAACATTATTTGGGAGAGAGAAACAACCTTCTCTACCCTCCAGCCCCCAACAACCAACTGCCTTCTTCTTGAAATACCCCTCGCAAAAAGAGGTGTCGGGGAGAAAAAGGGCTAAGAGCAAGGGAGTTGTCAGCGGACCGGACTCCTCAATGATAGCCGGCATCCCACACAGATGTATGCAGGGACATAAAAATCCGAAACCCCTTTGTGTCTGGAACTCCTGCTTTTTTCAGGGGAATAAATTCCCACGGGTAATAAGAATGACCGACCCTCTCTGGTTCTCTTGTGACCAGCTGCCACACCACCTTTGCCGCGTCCTAGTTACGTCCCTGCTTAGGACCAGACACCACCTTTTCTCCTCATGGTACTCCATCAGAATCCTCTATCTCCTCGACCCCTTGTACAATGTAAATGTACCCCTTGTAAATGTTTCCCCGAAACCCACTGAGACATTTCTCTGTTTGACAGTTTCCGAAATGTCAAACTTGGAAACTAACCACTTAGTCCGCATCCCGAAGAAAGACTTGATGGAGAGGTCACGTATTCTCATCCGGTAAGCAAAAGGCGTTTTCGCTCACCGTAAATATTGCAAAATGGGTCGTGCTTCCAATCTTACAGTTATGTTTTTGCCACCTATGACGCAAATCCGACTGTGTCTTCTTCTCCAATAATTCTAGTTTAAGAATCTGTAAGTTGGTCATGTTTACAATATTATACATAGCTATTGATTGACAATTTAATAGCTAAGCAATACATTGTTAATACTAAGTTATTTGTTGAAAAACCGCCATGTTTCGTTAGCAGGGTCAAAACTAGCTGCCAATGTTCTCCTGACATGCACAGCTTACGCAATCGATCCCATATTCATCGTCTTTCCAGATTCGACATCCAGAAATTTTGAACTTTCCTCTTAAAATCTAGCCAAATGTCTTGCTAAGATAGGTCATTTATACACATAAAAAATAACCGCTAACGGCGGGCAAAATACCTGACGGGTCAACTCGACGATGCCTTCTTGTGTTACGTTCTGTTCAAGTAGGCTATACGATACGTTAGCGGTTATATTTCTGTTTGGCGGAAAAATGCGGATGTAAAGGGTGGTGGTGTTGCTATTCATTTATGAATGGCATCGAGAAATAGTTATATTAAAAATCTATTTAGATCAAGGAATGAAAAATAAGAGTTATATAATTTCGGGTTCTGACCAAAATTATTTACTTATTTTTCATTCTCCAGAAAGGCGAAGGATAATAAACTATGAAGGTTAGATTAGTTTTACCGTATTGGTTTGTGTAGGGTACAGATACGTTGGTGGTGTAAAATAAAATGAAATTTGTTTTACAGGGCTTCTTTTAATTTTTGCAAACATCACTCCAGCGGGTTTAACACTAGAAGATCCTGCTACTTTGTATTGCTAGCCATTTCGACAATATTTCTTTAGAAACATAAATGCATGTTTACTCACACACACACACACACACACACATATATATATATATATATATATATATATATATTTAAATTCTAGTGTTATATTCAGCTTATTAGGCACTTTTAAATTATTAATATGTAATGAATTAGAACGTATAGCAACAATAATGTTATATATATATATATATATATATATATATATATAATATAAATAACCATTATTGTTATATTAATATATATATATGCATATATAAGTACGTGTGTATAAACACATAAATACATATATGTATATATATATATATATATATATATATATATATATTGTGTGTGTGTGTGAGGATAAGTAAACTAGATCGGGAAACTAATGCAGGTATTTTGTATAAAACCCCATAGACGGCCCTAGAAAATTCTCAGGGGTTTTCAAATCTTAAGCCAAGAGCAAAAAATCCCGCGTCTCTTTGCTTTTTCCTTTTTAACCTGTAACCTAAATTGACCACTGGGGCTACAGTTCACGCCCTCAGAGAAGGGGTCTAACCAATTATAATTCTATACTGCCCTTGCTGCCAATTTAGGAAATTCCCAAATAAAAAGGTTTGGTTTAGAGCGCTACGATCTACTTTTTGCAACACGAGGGCTAATGAAACCGGGACCTACTGCTTAAAGCCGATTCCGAACGGCTACGAAAATCTATGCTACAGTGGGATTCGAACCCACAAACTCCGGTTCCGAAGGTCAGCACCCTAACCATTCGGCCATCGTTCGGCCCCAAATAAAAAGGAGATGCAAGCTATCGGAGACAGATTTTCACATACATTTTCACCCAGATGCTACTTAACCTTTTACTTATAACTTTATGTTAGCTGACCCCTCAGTTTGTCCTGTCCCTATAATGAAGGCGGAACCCGTCCTCCAACGTTATGATTACATTATAATATAATATAATGTATGACATTACATTACATTTTATCACATTATAAGTAAGCGTAGATTCATAGATATAAATATTACTGGATTTTTTAAAAGAATATATACGGCTTCGTCGAAATGGCTCCAACGGGCATTTTATTGTCAATTCTGAAAGCATTAAAAATTACCATAAGACTTATAAAATATAAATGCAAAAGCGTTGAAATGCCTCAAAATTTAGCATTTTGTTAATATTAAACATTTTCTTTGATTTTTAATGTATAACAGGACTAGAACAAGAAAAAATTATGTTTTTTTTCTATTGCAGAAGTATAAAAGGAACTAAGGTGCTACTACCTAATTTTTTAGCTGTTTCTAACGAAAGAGATGTATTTTTCTTGAGTAGGTCTTGTAAATCAATACATATTTCTGTGTTCTGACTAGAATAAACATCTATCCTCGTTTAAAAATAAGAACACACATTTCCAAACGATATAAAAAAATTCATTGACGCCAAATGTGTCTCTTCAAACTAATTCGAGCTAGGACAAGAAACAAAATCTTTAACCTATTTCCGATTCGTCTTCGTCTAAATAGAATTTATTTATGACCATTTTGACCTCTTTCTGCCAAATTAGAATTCAAGCATAAAAATGTTTAAAAACCGTGTTAATTTTAAATTAAATGTGCTGATGACTTTCATAGAGGTAGATTTCATTTAAAATTTACACAAGTTTAAACCTCCATTTTACACGCACGCACAAATATCTATCTATCCTTTAAATGTTCTACTTATCATCTACCTACATTCTTCTTGTGTAATTTTATTGTAGTTTGAATTCTATTGCCATATTGTTGTACTTTTATGTTTTTTTCAATATCTTGTATTGGCATAAAATATTTATCTGTATTACCAGCTGCATTGGAAATAAATCTAGTTTATATTAGATCAAAAATAGGCTGGTTTGGAAGACATCTAATCTCGGAAAGGTCTATGTTACGTATAAACTGTATTATTCTAGTCGTGAGACCGTATGTTTTCATAAAGAAAGCAAAAATGAATAGGTATAATGCGAACCAAATATTCCACATTATTTCTGCAGTGGACTTAAATACAATATTGTATACATTGCTTTATTTTTAGTGCGAAAGCCACGTACAAAAATTTCATGCATTTATCTCAATGAGTATTTCAGTTTTCATGTACATATCATACTTTTTATTTACAAAAAGATTCCTTATAAAAACGTTGAGTTGTTAATAAATCCCTGCTCAAAATGCAAATAAGAAATTCTAAATAGATCCTAATCTGCGAGGTTGCTCCAATTCAAGGCGCTAATTTTCAATACCAGAATTTATTTGTTGGAATCCCACTGCTGGCATGGGATTTGGAACCGGTTTTAAGCA
>CM063509.1:11284513-11364513 GCA_032207245.1 Pardosa pseudoannulata | reverse complement strand
ATGCCCATATGCACAGAAAGTAAATTGTTGCCAAGAAATGTTTTTACTTTTTCATAGTTGAAAACGATCTTTCAACACTGGAACAGTGGCAACTAGTACTGCGTACAAATTTGAATAATTGAAACATAAAGTCTTTCAATGTATGCATCGAAAATATTGCTTAAGACTCTAGACCCCCTATAATTACGTCATTGGATATTTCATACTTTGCCTAAAAACAGGCACTCTAAAAAGTCTAGTAATTAGATAGAATATCTACATTTCATAATTTGCTTGTACACATAGATCAGCCGGAAGACACCGTGGTTCTTCAGCAAACGTAACAACTGTACTACAAATTTTCAGATCGCGGAACATGTGTGTCGTGAAATCTAAACGCGTGGGAAAGTCTTCATTGCGTGCCTCAAAACGTTTTCTTTCTGTTGTCAGTTAATAAGTATTTCCTAGACGTTTACCTCTCGGACGTTTTAAGACATCTTGACCAGGCATTTATCTCGTTATTTTCTCTTGACCCACACTCGGTTATGGGACAATTGGAAGAGGAAAAATTCTTCCCAAATAGAACGTTTAAAGGTGCGTGCGTGTCGGCAGAAATCTTTATTTTCACTTCCTCCCCCACGCACGGAAACTAGTTCTCTTTTGAAATGGATCTATTAAGTCTGTTTGCGGAAAAGAACGTTTTGGATTTACTGATTTTGACACAAATACATGATTTTTCTTTTTTTATAGCATGTATCTATCGATAGCTCGCAAACCGTAGCCGAGAAGTTCAAAGCTTTCCTTCTAGATAGCTGAAAGATAGCCGAATAAGCATTATTTTCGGTACCGAATCCCGCTGCTGGCATGTGTAACCGTATGAAATCGGTTTTAAGCAGTAGGTCCTGGTCTCATTAGCCATAGTGTAGCTAAAACGTAGAGCGTAGCGCTTTAAAACAAATATTAGGATGTTTTACTATACATACGTGCATGTGAAAGACCTGGACGTATATTTCAAAAAAGATTTCCAAAATAATTTTAGTTTACATATGTAAACTGCTTTGTAACACTATAACAAGACAGGGATTTCTCGCTTAAAGCTGATTCAGAAATTGCACAGTATTGTGACGCCTTCATATTCTCAAATATAACGTGAAGAATGGATCACAGTCAAAGATAAAAATTGGAATTCACTTTTATTCTTGATGAACTACGGCTATTTACAAAGGAATGTAATTCCCGAATACGTATGCAAAGGATGGTGCCGTATAACTTCCGACGATCACAGTCGAAGAAAAACTGAGATTTAATAATCTCTTACAAGTGGGGAGGCTTTTCAGGGTGCAATCACCCAATTTAGTTCGGTATCCGAGACTGTGCCGCTCCCTATAAGCGGGATTTACGAATCTCCGAACTAGAAACTGGCTCGGTAAAAAAGCGAAACTCCATGAGGTGAATACACCTACGAAAAAAAATGACGAAAAGAATTGCTGGCTGTCTCTTCGGAATTTCCGAGCATTCATTAACGAGATCCATTAGTATTCGTCTATTCAGTCAATTCAAGATAGACTAGCCATGCTATTGTCCTTCTGTACTCGATCATTGTTTTAGGCGTGCTCGGAATGGAGTCTTCACACATCCATGCCAAAACGTTTCGAACTCACGAACAGCAGCGCCCTACCATCCGTTTATAGTCCAGCCTCCGAAGAAGGGACATTCTAATTGTTTCACTTTTCCTAATTCACTGACAAAATTTATATTTTTATATTAATCATTTCTCAAAAATCTATACAAATTTTAGCCTATGCAGATGATATTGACATAATTGGCATACCCGGAAATCAGTAAGGAATTTTTCACTAGGGCAGCTAAACATTGACTAACAATAAACATTCTTTTATAGCAGTCAATAACAGACTGATGTACAACCAGTGACAATTATGACAGTTTAAAATGTAAACAGTTCAAATATCTAGCTCAATTATAACAAAAAAATAATGATTTAAAATTGAAATTAGAAACGATTAAATATGACAAATAAATGTTATTACGGACTGAGAAATCATTTAAATCAAAAACACTTAGGCATTAAAAACCAAAATTAAATTTTATAAAAATTTAGTAGCCAATAATTATGTATAAGCGAGTGTTGGATAGCAATCTGAGAAAATAGTACATATGAACGAAAAATACTAAGAAAAATATTTGGAGCTGTTGAAAATAATGTATGCGAATTGTTATAATCATGAACTATACTCTAAATGAAAACCAAATATAAAATATAAAGATCTATCATTAATGGTTGGGACATTAATGCAATGATTTAAACAAACATAATTACATTTCAAAAGTTGATGAAAAGGAAAGATAGACCACACATGGATTGATTGGTTAGAAAAACGATCATAGTCAACCAGTGAAACATATGTTTCAGATGGAGAAAATTTTA
This sequence comes from Pardosa pseudoannulata, assembly GCA_032207245.1. Classification (NCBI taxonomy): domain Eukaryota; kingdom Metazoa; phylum Arthropoda; class Arachnida; order Araneae; family Lycosidae; genus Pardosa; species Pardosa pseudoannulata. The sequence continues at coordinate 11,362,088 of CM063509.1, read as the reverse complement.
GAGACAGCCTTGGCCTGTAGAAGGCTGTAGTACTATAGAAGAAGAAGATATATTAAACCTAAATAACGAATCTCCGATAGGGACAGTAAATTTAGAAGAAAAACCACAAATAAAGTGTTTTATACAAAATAAATAAAATTTTTGTCGTGAAAATCTGTTTATTCGAAGAATGCCGTATTATTCTGTCACACGTTAAAATAAAATGTATAGCAAATATTTTCACAAGTCATAAATTTTGTAGTAAAATATGTGTTTTTTCAGACCAATCCGATGAGGTCTCGAATTATAACACGAGATTATATTGAGACAGAATTCGTCCCTCCATCGTTAATCGCAAACTACTGTTTAAGATCAAATCACAAACAGTCGTGCAAGACCATAAATTTTCAAAGAAAATAAATGTGATGATAATGGTCTAACTCTTGACTAGAAATAGAATTTTTTATTTCTTATTACCTACGAGTAATTAGGCAGAGAAAGGGAGACAACAAAGAACTGCAGAAAATAACGCGATAGTGAATTTTCACCGTGATTGGTTTGGAGCTCTACAATCTAATGTTTTGCTACTGTTTAAACATTATATTTTTCGATAAAAACACATTCTCTAAATTCAACAATGAAATGTAAGTTACTAATTGATATTATAAAGATTAGGTCCATAATTCGTATAGTGCAATAAATTCGAGTTATGCAAGTAAAATTGTTCGAAACCAGTAGTTGAGAATCCTTTTCGGAATATGACGAAACTATTTCAATCTTCGATATGTTAAAAATAATTTCACAAGTCATAAAACAAAGAGACGAATTATATGAAGATTTTGTGAAAGAAAGAATTATTGGAATGCAGAAAAATGGAACATTTCGAACCCTAAATGAGCTTGTCTTAAGACTATGGGAGAACAGGAGACGACCAATATTAGGTCGTTTTGGTAAGAATAGTATTCGGAAATAACTGATCGCCGTCAGGGACCTGTTTGTTAAGGTTTCGGTTTCGTTTGGAATGCTACGGTCTACTTTTCTGCTACGCGAACTCAGGTACCAAAGAGCTGACCATTCGGTCATCGTCATTATGTTTTCTAAAAAATTAATAAATTTACTTTTATTTCTCTTTATATTATATTATATTATATATATATAATAAAAAATGTGCTTTATATATATATATATATATATATATATATATATCAGGTCTAAAAAAAGGGGTATGTATGTATGTAATAAGACGGACTTCTCGATGGGGGGGTTGCAGTCATGGCCCATAAAAATGACACCGTTTTAGCTACAGACCTATATTAAGGTAACGTTGGAAGACGGGTTCCCACTTCATCATAGGGACAGAATAAAATGAGGGGTCAGCTAGCATGAAGTTATTGTTAAAAAAGCTCTTAACACCTTGTCAACATTTGTGGGAAAATCTCTAGAAAAATCTGCCTCCGACAGCGTGCATCTCCTTTTTGTTTGAAAATTTCCTAAATTTTCCACTAGGGCAGTGTAGAGTTATAATTGGTCAGACCCCTTCTCTGAGGGCGTAAACTGTAGCCCCAGTGGTCCATTTAGGTTAGGGGTTAAAAAGGGGAATGCAAAAGGACGCGGGAATTTTTAGCCCTTGACTTCAGATTTGAAAACCCCTGAGAATTTTCCTTACACACACACACACACACACACACACACATATATATATATATATATATATATATATATATATATATATATTTATATATTATATATATATAATATATATATATACATTATATATATATATATATATATATATATATATATATATATATATATATATAATATTTTCCTAACGCATTGTTTCAGAAACTCCGAATAAGGGACACCTCAAGTAGAGAGAACTTTCAAGAACTGTCCAGGAAATTTCGGGAAACCGGGAAAAGCCAAGGAAATTCATCATTTAATCCTTAATTAAATTTTTTTTTTTTTATTTCGTCTGATTCTTATCCGACGTGAACTTCTGTAGAAGCGTATGTGGAAAACAGATTGTGCATTTTTTTTAATATAGTCAGTGGCTATATGGTAGCCATATGGTCAGTTTTCTAAAGACGTCTAAATTAATGGGGAACATGTGTAACATGTGTTAAAGCTCACCGCTTATACAGTCATTTTCTTTTTCTTGTACATAATCAGTTTCATGTTTTCAAAGAGTTTTCGTTTTTTTTTCTTTTCGTATTTTTTATGAAGTCAGTAAAATCGAGAGGACCTAATTCAAACATTTCCCTCCCTTTCCTTTCTTGTTTGTGTAGACTCATCGTCGGAGTTTCTCACCTCTCTTGTGACAAGAGGTGGACATCTGCCTGTTTATTGGTTGAAGTTATCTCTCCCGCTTAAGTTGAAATTGAGACGAACAAGTAAAGGAAAATTTTATTGCATTTGGATATACGTCACGAATAAGAACGTTCATTTTTAATTATGAATTAGAAAGAAAGAATTTACCATTTCTAAAAAATGAATTGATTGAAAATTAAAAAAAAAAAAAATCTAATCTTTAAAGTCCTACATTCGCAAAAGCAAATTCGTACCTGGAAGGACATTAAACAACATTTTAGCTGCCAATTTGGCAAGTAAATCGGGATCAGAAAGAAAACGTCAGTGTTGTCACCTTATGGTATTATAAGGCTCTTCTGTTATGGATTAAAATGCCCGGTATATGCAAAATAGGGTTGTATTGTACCGCATATAGGGTCACCCCGCTTTGTATGATTCTTCGGGACCGCTGAGCTGACCATATACTACAGACTAGTAGAATTAAATGCGTTCGTAGCCAATGAAAAGAAGGCATTCACTTCATAAATTAATAGGAGGTAATATCTAACAGTATTCTTGAAGAACGTTCTCAATTTAGGACCTTTGCCACAAAGCGTGTGATTCTAAAAAACACAAAAACATTTTTCTGGATATATATAAATACACATAAGTAAAAAGTAAGCTATATCTACAAACGAATATATAGATTTTGTATAAAACATTGACGATTCCCTTAAGGAGTGTACTGTCAATCCTGTAATTCGATACAACAAAAGTACCGAAGTAAATTTATAGTCAAAAGCACTCATTAAGACTTGAGAAAATTCTCAGAGGTTTTCATATTTAAGATCAAGGGCAACCCCCCCCCCACTGTTTCGGCTTTTCTCCTATTTAACCTCTACTGTATGCTGACCACTGGGGCTACAGTTCACGCCCTCGGGCAAAGGATCTAACCAATTAAAACTCTATAGTTTCCTAGCGGCCAATTTGGGAACAAAAAGAGGATGTAAATAGTAGAACACAGTGTTTCAGAGGATTTTCTTATATTCTCAAACTGTTAGGCAGATTGAAGAATGAAGAGAGAACCCCTACAGTGATACTAAATATCCTTTGTCACCGAAACAGTCTTTTGCTTTATTACCACCCCAACTGGCCATGACTGTGCCCTCCCCAGTCGTACATTTGGTTATATGACATATATGTTGTAACGCCATTTGAAAGAATTTTTTCATTGTCATTAGTAAGATAAAGGTCCGTTGATGTTTTCTCTTTTTTGTCTCTCTGCAGCGGAACTCCGGTCTTCTAGGACCACGCTCATTCTCAGCGTCGTGTTCGTCGGAATCTACATCTTCAGTTGGTGGTGGATGGCTTTTGCAATCAAGCAAGTCAGCAAAGGGGTGAGTGTGCAAAAGTATTTTTACTTCTCACTTTAGCTGTTCGTTAAACATTATCTATAATAAACGTCAAAAAAGAAGTTGTTCCACCTTCGCTGTATGTGAAAATTTGATAAGTTTCCTCATTGAAGGAAATGTCTTACTGTAGGTTACACTTTTTAACGCTTATGTTGATCCATATATCTGCAATGATAGAATTGTTTTTAATGTTAATTTTCTTACATGCAGTTTGGGAACGCAAAACATGAAAACCCTGCTAAAAACAGGGTATAACGAACCAATTTTTCTCCACTAGATGGAGAATGTCATTATAGTATCTGCAATGATAAGTGATTTACAATGTACTTTGCGTAAGCCAGAAACCAAAACCCTTGGGTCTAACCTCTGCAGCCTTGCCTAAGGGCCTAAAAACATGAGGGATACAATCTGATTTTTTTTAATGCTTCTTCCCACAAGCCCCCTTTTTTTGTTATTGCTTAATTTTATTTTGGTCATGTTCTTTTTCACCCCCAATACTAATGCGGGGTTCTGGTATGTATTTTCCGAGCTAGCCAGGTCATGGAAATTCCGCAGGGTGGGACAAACGAACAGATAACTTAGGCTATTATTATATAGGGGATTTTGGCTGTACGTTTTGCTGTCTTTACATTGTTTGATATTATGCCTTAACTCTTTTTCTTTATCTTTCTTTCGTTTCCATATGCATTAGTTTGCAGTGGTCTTTGATCATCTCAACCTCTTCTGGCGAAATACCGTGCAACGTGACCATGATTTGGCTGGGTGGTTCTGGGGAATTTTTCTCTGTGGCTTTTTGAGCAAAATCACTAAAACAATCTTAACTGACGCGGACTAAGGCAGCATTTCCAAAATTTATAATCGAAGGGGAATATAATGGGGGGAAGGGAGGGATTTCGAACGTATCTAACCCTACCTTATCAAGAAACCAATATGGATGCCTCTATCCATTCCAGGTACAACAGTTTCGTAAATTCGAGGACAGACGGACAGATAACTTAGGCTTATTATATAGGGGATAAGGTTTTGGATAGCTATAAAAATTCTAGCATAGAAAGATTTGATTTGATTTGGAGCGCTACGGTCTATTTTTTTGCAACACGAGTGCTAATGACACCGGGACCATGCCACAGTGGGATTCGAACCCACGAACTCCGGGTCCGAAGGCCAGCACTCTAACCATTCGTCCATCGTTCGGCTCTAGCATAGAAAGAATATGCCACAAAAATACAAAAAAATTAGGATGTTCCCAATTAGCATTTCAGTTCAATTCATTTCTGTAAATATCTTAAACCTGCTTTCATTGATTTAGAATATTAAAAATTTTTGCATGGTATGTGTGTGTTGACTGTTTTCTTTTCCAGGGGAGCGTGTCTCTGAGGACTGTCCTGTTGTTGGCCGTTTTTGCCGCCGTAGACATTGCTGCGAGCACAGGTTTCGTGTTGCTAAGACTGATTATGGTAATCATCTTTTATAAAACTCACAATTATCCTTTTGCTCGGCAAAATATTCAGAATTTTTAAGAATTCAGATGACGTTTTGTGGGCTTAAATTCACAAAGGCGTTATCAAAATCCTGATCACCCTTTGTAAGTGAGTTAGTTTCATGAATAAAAGTTATTCAGATGTAAATTTTAGGAATTATTATAAAGCTTACACCCCGTCCGATGACAGAATCAGTAAAATTTGTAATTTTCCAGAATTGTAAAGTATCCTATGGTTTGGTTTGGTGCACTATGGTCTGCTTTTTGCAACACGAGGTCTAATGAGACCGGAACCTACTGCTTAAAGCCTATTCCGAACGGCTACGAACATCCATGCCACTGTGGGATTCGAACCCAAGAACTCCGGTTCCGAAGGCCAGCACCTTAACCATTCGGTCATCGTTCGGCAAAGTGTAGTGTTTCCTTGTAAAATGTCCTATGAGGCAGGTTAAAAAATGGTTTATTTTTTGGCTGAGAGTTATCTGGTACACTCTCGATAATTTGTTTACCTTCATACTCCTCTAAAGTCTCCCGATACTGTGAATGCAGTTTAGAATTACACTGAATTCATTTAGTCAAGTCGTGTGGTTATGTATAAAAAACACACAAACGAATAAACTTCTTAATTTTCAAAGTTAGATAACTTCAACGCTAGATATTTATGAGTCCATGAAATTGACTCTTACTTTTGTGAAAAGAATTTGTTGTTAATACCAGTGATAAAATTTTCATTGCAACCAAAAATAATCGATGACTCAATTTAAAATTATCACATATGTACCTAATCTATTATTTAGGCCAAATATAAAAGAAAATTATTTATGTCTTATCTAAGTTCAGAGATAAAACGTATTAAATAATGCAGACGATATTTAAATAATTTAAAATAAGAAATGATTAAATGATATGGTTAAAGGAATGACGTCATAAGAAAAAAGTGTTATTTTTACTTATTTACTATGTGATAAATTGATAAATTGAATCCCCTGTTCTTAACCGAGAAAAATAGAACTCGAAATAATGGCATTTAACGCTCGAAAAGGTTAGGAGGGGTGTATTTCGAACGTTTTAAAGACGACAGTATTTTTTGCTGCGATATGAAGCATATTTATACTTATTTATTTTAGAATCGAATCGATAGTGTAGGAGAAGATAAACTTGACTCGCTTTGAATTTTTTAAACCATAACTCATGAAGAATCCAATATTGATGCCTCATTCATTCCAGGTCCAACCGCTTCAGAAATTCGAGGACAGATAGACAGATAACTTAGACTATTATTATATAGGGGATCCACAATCCCGGAATTAAAGTATGTTTTAAAGACTTCTAGGCTCATGTCGAGTCCACCCGAATTTTTTAAAAGATAATCAATCTCGATTTACCAAGATTCCGAATTGCCAATCAGTTATGCTCATTATATTTCTTTAACCGGGAAGGACGTTGCTTTTTCATACCAGAGACTATAAGTTCAATTTCCACTGCTAGCAAAAAAAAGTTCACAACCGCCCGAAATCAGCATTAGACGTACTGGCCTTATATATTGAAAAGTGGCGCTCCTAACAAAAACGCCACTTGATCTATAAAACATTATCAGCATTTTTAAAAAGGCTGATTTCGCATCAGTTTAATTCATTTACTTTCAAATTTCAATGTAAGATATCGATATAATATCAGAACACCTGAAACACTTAAACAGGCATTTATATCTCAAGAAACTGAAACCACTAAAATGAACTTTTACATTAACCAAATTGAAACGAAATACATGCTTGTTTGAAATAAGAATATAACCATACTTTCCTAGAAATAGGCACTTTAAGATTTGAAAAACTTGCATATCTAGGTTCTGTAGTCAGCACACGAAATAATGTATCAGTTAAAACTCATAGTAAAATGACTGCTACTAACCAAAGGGTTTTTTTTTTTTCGATTTAAAGAAATACTTAAAACTAATTTCACTAAAAGGAAAACCAAATTAACAACATATAAGTGTTTAACAAATTGTATGTTGAACACGTACTAGTAAGTTTTCTAAAGACTGATACTTGAGCGCGGGACACGTACTAGTACGGGTTAGTGTAACAACATGGTTTGTTGGTGGGTACAAAAATAACGGCATATACAGGAAAACGAAGCCGAATGTTCTTGTCTTTCATTTTTTTATAATGAAAAAATGTTTATATATAACGTAATTCGAAAAAATTAAAACTATATACTACTATTTCTATTTGATTTTTCATATTTTCGATACTGTTATAAATTTATCCACTAAAAATATATTTTTTTGTTTACAAAAATCTTATGGTTGTTATTTATGTATGTCTATTTATATATTTGTTTATATATTTCAATATAAAATATGAAAATTTGGTTAAAAAATTAAATAATTTTCGATCTATTGATATTTAACTGAATAACTAAATTTACTCGCAAAACGCCCGCTCCCGGTACAATTCCGCTGCGAAATGGACCAGCACACAATGTGTTAATAAGACCTGTTTTAAAACCTATTAAGCGGTAGCATGAACACTGACAGAAAAGGATAAAGATACCATGGCAGTTTTTAACAGAAAAAAATTTCAGAAATATTTCTGGCAGTAATCCAAGCAAATGATGCATGAAGAAAAAGAACAAATATTGAATTATATAGAATTTATAAAAATGCGCATGTAGTTAATTTCATCATTGAAAGGTTAAGATGGGATAGACACCTGATCAGATTGAATGGCTACAAATCCACAAATAAAAGAGTTTTCAGTCAGTAAAAAAGATAGCCAAAGTTTAGATGGTTTTATTCGATCGAGAATGACTTAAAGGCTTTAAACCCCTTGAGGACCACACGCAAATGCTGTACGAGTCGACCGTTGTAAAAACCGTTGCCGTTTAACGCCCTCTAGTAATTAAATCTAGCATTTATAAAATTAAAATAAAACGTTCCCATCTCCTATTACGCATACGTCCCTCAATATCTACCTGAGATCATCGCGTGGAGGCGACGCTGGACTGATAAGAGTGAAATCACTGACTCACGTATACGACACGTTGGTCGCGAAGAGGCTAAAAATTATTAATTGGTAGTCCAAGGCCAAAGGTAGGACTGCCTGGTATCGAATTCTAGAGAAAGCTTTGGCCCATCTACAGCTGTCATGCCACCAAAGAAGATGGCAAGTACAAATAAGAATAATTTTACACCTTCCTATAAATGAAGTGAATCTTATGTGGAAAAAATGCACGAATATAAATGTTTTTTGCTTATTTACTTCATTTTTTTCTAGTATGTGAGGCGAGATCGTTTTTATCCCAGTGCTTTGAAACCTCTCAACTTGCAGAGTGAGTCGGACCAAATGGCAGCTTTCACGGCTCTCAGGTTAATAACCATCAAAGTAAGCCAGATTTTCATTTTCACAAAAACCCTTGCCGTTACTGCCTACACAGTTATATCACTTAATCTTTTTTTTTTTCCTTTACAGTCGAGTTGTGGCAACGCAGATATACTGGTGTCCGTGGTCGTGGGATTTTTGACGGTTTTGAGGGTAAGTTGACATTTTTCAACCCTTTTTCCGTAAATGATTGGGTTAATTTTTACTATGATAGTGTGTAAAGTATGTTTCGACAGAGCCTGATTAACCTCTGAAAATAGAGAAAGTATTATCGACTATAACTCCATCTCTTGAAAATTTAGGAAACTTACTTTTTGGATGACCCTCGTATATAATAAAAATCCCCCCCCCAAAAAAAAATAGTTATTTTCACTTTTGTATTTTTTTCCTAATATTTTTCGTGAATACAACCAAGTTTTATTCAGATGTCTAAAAAAATATCCTAAAAATAAAAATGATAGTATTAACTGTGAGTGGAACGCGAATGGTAAATTTTACAAGAAGCTCATTTTGAAACAATAACTTTTAAACTGAAGGCCTTTTGAAATGCTACTGTCACCGCAAGATATTCAATATATAATAACAACCCTATCTATAAATTTTTCTAGGTATACAGCGTCGTCTGTGTGGCCTCATTCTATAAAAAAGCGAAGAATGGCTCCCGCGATATATTTCAAAAAGGTAAAAACTTTCTCTTTCCTCCTTCTATTGCCAGTAACTCAAATGCAGTAAAATAAAAAATTATTTTTGACTTTCGACTCTTCTAGATATCACTGGCAGCTGTGATACGTCGGAAAGGACCGAATCTGTGAAAGATCTCGAAGATTATACTCCGAAATCTTTGATCATTGATTAGTAAGTATGACTCACTTCTCTTTACCTGTTGTATTTTAACTATGCATATCTAAACGGAATTTCAGTTCAAGTATAATTTGGGAATAAACAGAGTTCCCATTGTCCTTAAAAGTTCTTAAGAACTCCTTAATTTTAGTTTTCATTTTTAAAGGCCTTTAAAACTCCTTAATTTATGTCAAAGGTCCTTAAAAACTCCTTAATTTTTAAATTGGAATGTAATCAATTTCTCCATCAACGCGATCCACCGTCGTCTCGTGATTTCCTATCAGTTTTCTTATAGGGCAGTTTTTTTTTAGTAACTTATTATTTGACCAATAAATAACCTTCCGCATACTGAAAAGGTTTAAAGTCAGCTGACCTTTCCTAACAGCTAACAGTCATGCAGATTTTAATTAAGCAAAGCATGGAGGTTGGGGGGGGGTGTTGTAGATATTTCAGTTAGTTATGGATGTTTAATTTTTCTTGCATCGAATGTAATAGAAAATTTTAAAACTTTCTTCTTTCCCAGGGAACGTCGGGTATAATAAGCTAGTATATACATACATATATTTATGTATTATATATATATATATATATATATATATATATATATATATATATATATGTGTGTGTGTGTATGTATATGTATGTATATATATGTATATGTATATATATATATATATATATATATATATATATATATATATATATATATATATATATCAGAGTCATTTTTAAACCCTCAGAAAGTACTGTTTATAATGTTGTTTTTATTCACAATTTATTTCTAGTTTGATCACTCAAAAAGCTTTGGATGTACATTTTTCAAAATTAGTTTTTGTCAAATAGATGCCTCTTATATTAATTTTTAGTCATTTTTAAAAACTTCATTCTGAAATATTGTAGGCCATTTATTGAACTTTCCTTGTCTGGATCGTAATCATTAAAATTAGTTCCTTAGGAAATAGGGTTTATGACGTTATGCCGTGCATTTCAAGTAGGTCCTTATAAAATGTTACTTTGGTTCTTAGAAAGTCCTTAATTTTTGTTCTAGAAAAACAGTGGGGACCCAGATAAAATGGTAAATGTACTATTAGTATCGAGGTGGGAATCGGATAAATATCTTTATTTAGAAAGATGAAAAAAAAAGTATTTTATTTTTCCCCCGAGCGAAAGTTAGCTATTAACTGACCAGAAATCTTTTGCTACTCGACAATGGTACTGGACAAGTTTACTCTTTTTTTTTTCTTTGTTTCTTTAACGGTCTCCGGAGTTTTAATTTAATTTTATATAATAAACGATATATATTTTTAAAATTTCTTACGTTTTCAATTTCATTTTCAATTTTGAAATATCAGATATCTTTAAAATATTAGGTTCACAGAATAAAAAAGTTATCTATCCTCAAATTGATGCAAAAATATAGTTTGTAGTATACATACTTAAAACATTATTTTGTGGGAGAAATGAATTTCAGTTTTTAAATTTATTGTATATTTTTATGTCATTTTAAAAATATATTATTTGTAATAACAAAACATAGAGTGTTGTTAAAGAACTTGTAAAATAACATTCTAAAAAGGGCAAAACTTTTTATTTTATCATGAATTTAAAAAAAAAAGTTTTAATGAAGATTTTAAGGTTGAAAACGAACTATGTCCTCTTAACTTTATAATAAAACTTAAGTTGACTGAATAATACTCATCATTCTAGCTATTTAATACAGTGGTAAACAAACCGCAGTGTAACGTCGCAACATACATACACATCTGTGTTTGTGGGGGCTTAATAAAAACAATCTCTTGTCCTAGACTTTATTATCTTGACTATCTACAATATATACACGATAAAAACAACATCATTTGGGAGAGAGAAACAACCTTCTCTACCCTCAAGCCCCCAACAACCTTCTTGAAAGACCTCTTGCAAAAAGAGGGGGGAAAGGGGTGAGAGCAAGGTTGTGGTCAGCGGACCGGACTCCTCAATGATAGCCGGCATTCCACACAGATATACGCAGAGACATAAAAATCCGAAACCCCTCTGGGTCTGGAACTCCTGATTTTACAGGGGAATAAATTCCCACGGGTCCTGAGAATGACCGACCCTCTCTGGTTCTCTTGTGACCAGATGCCACAGCAGATAGCAAGAAGGCCTTGTTCGACCTCGGATTTAAAAAATAAATAAATATACACAAAATGGAATGTCGGTAATAAAGACAGTTTGCACACCATTGATAAAAGATGAAATTTGTAAGCAGCTGTCTAAAGATGTGCTTTTTATTGCAGTGGTACTAAAAAGTCCAACCCGGCCACCTTGCACCGGGATCGCAGTCGTCGTTCCAGCGTGGTGGCCACATCGACCATGCCCGACGACGACTTCGCGGAGGTCAAGATTCAGGCTTCGGACATGGCCGTAGAGATGCAACGGGCAGCGCTCAATTCGGCGTCCCAGGCCATCCGACTCTACTCCACGGAGAAACACATCGCAGAGAGCATCAAGCAAGACTTCGACCAGATGTACAACCCCACCTGGCACTGCATAGTCGGCAGGAACTGGGGAAGCTGTGTCACGCACTCCAAACAGTGCTACATACGTCTCAGCTATAAGGACATGACCATCATGCTCTACAGGTCCACCTGAAGGCAAGGCATTTAGGGTAGCTACGTCACCTACTTGTATGTGCCTCATTAGCGAGAACGTGGCCATCATGTTGTACAGGAGAGGGGGATTTCATGAACGCTGGGAGGAAATCTTGCCACACCCTGAGGAACTATCACCAAAACGAGATTCGCTAGTCTGGACTCTAAAACACTGGTTGTAGCAGCGAAAATCATTGACGGTGGACGTTACAGATAAAAACTTAGTACTTTGATAGGTGACAGTTTTCGGGTTGAACGTCGTTTGAGGACTGGTCTAATATTTAATATTCATACACACCAAACATGCCCCAGTTTTGTACCTCCCTATTAGTTCTACAAGACTATCTAGTGATACAAAGTTTGAAAAAAATAGATTGTCCAGTTTCCTGCTTTATACAGGGTTCTCAGCATAAAATCTATTTCAAAAATGGTGGAGAAAATGACCTTTTTTCTCACAAAAAAAAGGAGCGACTTTTTAAGTCCCCTATACTTTTTAAAATGTGACCAAAACAGGAGCCTTATTTGCATAATGATATAGTTTGTTTAGATATATAATTTAAATACACTTCGGTTATCATGTTAATAACATTAGCTGATTCGAAGTGGAGAACTATCAATGATTAATGTTTTTATTTATTATCGAAAAATTATATATATATATATATATATATATATATATATATATATATATATATATATATATATATATATATATATATATATATATATATATATATATATATATAAGCAAATTATTAGCATGCAAACCAGCAATACTAGGATACTTCAATTAATCAAAGATGCTTCGACAATCGTAGATATCGAATTTAGTTATTGAGATCTTCATTTAAAGCCCTTTCGAATTCTTTTTTTGCCTTGTTATTTCAACTGATCTCTTCTTGCTCTTCTGAGACTGCACTCTTCTCATAAACTTTTAACCTGTCATATAAAATATGAACTAATGGTTCCTCTTTGTGGAATAAGATTCTATATTAAAAAAAAAACAAAAAAACCGAGTTCCATACAAAATGAATAACAGCTGAAATTTCAGTGTTTTGTCCAATAATACGATGTGTATTTTTTTTTATAGTGATTCACATTGAGGTATTATTGAGTTACGCTGGTCGATATATACCATATTACAGTGGACTCCGCTTAATGTGATCGCGGTTAATGTTACCAATCGCTTATTGTTATCGAAATCACTTTTCTCTATTCATTTCTATGTTAAAATGATCGCTTTACGGGATCGTTACATCGGTTAATGTTATCAGTTTTCGAACTTCATTTTAACTGGGAAAGGAATATTCATAATACATTCAGAATGAACCCATTCATTTCTTTTCCTTCGCTGTTGTTTAAATTTTCCAGAATTCTCCTCTTCAACCTAGGGAAATGGGGAACGAACAAAGGAATAGGAAATTACACGTTCCTGGAATTTTTCAGAAATACGCACACCCTGCTGGTGGTCAATGGTTGTCAGAGAAGCAGAAGGCAACACATTCCTATCGGAACTGAGAAGGAACGTTTTCACATTTTATGCCTTTCTCGCTTACATGCAGCTTGTCTCTATGGAAGCCAGAAATCGAAAGGATTTAACATTAAAACAAAAGATCGAAATTTTAATCCTTTATGACAGGTTGATTATGATTACGAACAATTTATCAAAGAGCTTCTTAGAAAAAATTGTAAACAGTCAACAATGGATCAATTTTTTAATTACGCATACAGTTCTCATGTTTAAAAGGATAATATACAGTACATAAATATAAGGTGAGTTTTTTCATTTTGTTTTGAAATTTAGTACGTGTGAATTAAAGGGGGGAGGGTAAATTTATCTAATTTTGCGTATCGTTTATTGTTATCAATTGGTTATTGTTGTCAAAATCACGATGTCCCAAACTGATCACAATAAGCGGAATACACTGTATATCGAAATATTTTTAATACCATAGTAATGGTATTGAGATTTCAATGCCTCCGATATACCGTTTCAAACGGCATTTCATTCTCCTTGTGGTATTAAAAAAATTTAATGTAACTGAAAAAGTAATTACTTTAGAAGAAAAAAAAGAACAGTGGCTTTTAAATGACAAGCATACAAAAAGGGGACTTTTTAGTTAATAACGTGATTGCTGATAACCCTGTATAAGATTATTGGACCTCAGATTGATGGTTGCTTAAGGAATGGTAAGGACCTAATTTGCAGTTGCCATTGGGAAAAAAAGAAAAGTTCGCCAATAAATGAACTGAACTGACAAATCAAACTACTATCGCTTGTCCCTCGATATCATGCTTAGTAATGTTTACATATATGAGTCACAGATAGAATGTTAATATCAGATCATTATGTAAAGTGCTAGAACTATAACACCAGAGACAACTGCCATCATTAGAAGGTATTCTACAGAACTTTTAATGTAATTATAAAGTTACAATTCAAAGTTACTGCTTAATATTTTGTTGAAGAAAGTGGAAGCTACATACGTTATGTTCGATACAACTGAATTTACTAAAACAAAAACTGCAAGAGAATTGGGGAAAAAATATGAAAATTAAATCTAAATAATCTTTAAGAGTGAAAAGAAATACTCTTACAAATCATTTTAATAAAGTGCTATCTACTCTTACGAAAATTCACGAGTTTAATAAGAAACAAAAATGAGGTGTTTTTTCTGAAAAGTATTGTTTCCTGTAACCGAATGAAGGGATGAATGGCAGTTCAATGAGGAAGTAGTCAAGAATCAAGCGAGGAAGATAAAGCAGTTATAGCAGGCCATCAGTTCTTGAACTTTCGTCGTGGTGTTCTGAAAAGCAATTACTTTGCCGAATTCCTTGCACACGTGATAAAAAATGTGTGTAAAACACGAGCTTTTTAATTTATTTCAATGTATTTGTATATTGTATGCTGTGAAACCTCTCTTTTTCCGTTAAAGCTGATTATTAAAGAACATTGCAATCAAATCTGATGTATCACATTATTGGTTTGCTTCGAAAAAAGTAGTATTACTGCAATTTTTCAGTACAGGCAAAGCCATAACTGAAAATTCACTCCACCTGTTAAAGAAATTGTTCTTAATACAACAAACCCTACTATAGGTATATCGCGGACGTGTAATACCCATCTAACTGATGTGGAAATGTGGCTTCTTGTTTCAATGATGGCTAAACACAAATAACGGCTGAAAAGAAGGGGGCCTACTTACTCCTCTTCGGTGTTTATTTTCAAACTTCAAAATAATTTTTCTGCAACAGTCACCCAAATTAGGCTTATCTTTCAACTAAACAGAAATAACAAAATTTTAACCCACAACACTCTTTTTCTTCTAACGTTCGAACTGACTCTCAATATCCAAAGTAAGCCCCTAAGTGCAAACAGGGAAGTTCCTAGTATTATCGTCACCTTCCAAAAAGTATGAAGCATCAGGACCCTTACTATAGTACCATGGATTTGGTGGTAGTGGCTTCTAAAGGCCCCTCCACAATATGGTCCACTGCAAGCCATTAACACCGTCTGAAAGGGGTATGGCTTATCGAGGTCGACGATGGCAGACAATAGCCAGATGCGCAACTAAAGTGCGCAGTAGACCCTGTGGACGAATCCACAAGCTCGGCTCATTTAGTGGCCCAGCGTGTGGATGCAACCCGTGAACCATCGTTCAAGGTTACCACCAGGAAGTGGTGAACAATTGGCCATAGTGTGGATGCTCCATAAGAAATGTTTATAGAAGCATTTTGAATATAGCTCAAGGTACGGCCTAGGATCACCAATAACCTGAATGAATAGAGCCCTCCTTCACCAGTCCATTGCAGTATCATTATCTCTTCTCGTTGTTTTCATCTTACTGAAAACCAAAATTAAAATCCTTTTTATCGTTGGCAAACAAACATTTTTACTCCTCTACTGCTACAGCCATGAGAAGAAATTGCAACACTTTGTTAATTCCAACAGTAGGGGACACATTTCAGCTTAAAAAAAAACAGTATACTTTCTAAAAATATATATTGATTTTAAGTACTATAGTAAACATTGCAATTATTTTGTATTTTAAATTCAATTTAAAGAATGTTCAAGAAGGTAAAGTTTATTTAAATTGTTCATTAAATTAAAATTTAAAAAACTTTTTTAAATCTTCGTTATATTATTGTAGGTAAATACAGGACTACGCATACCACATTTCGAACCATATCATACACATTAAAATTTTTGAAAAAATATTACAGCTAGTATCAAAGAAGAGGCCTAGTAATGTTAGAGTAAGGGTTCCATGGCACAAGTCCAAGGTTCAATCCTTGGGTTGACTCAGTCTTTCATCCCTTCAGTGGGTAGACAAATTGAGGACCAGGCATGCTTGGAAACTCAACACTGGGATTTCCGCATAAGCTTGACCACCTAACTGGGACATAGGCTTCGCACCCCGGGGCCCTTGGTTGTAGGCCATGACCCCAAGTTTGGGCTGTAACGACGGGGAGTTCAGTTCAGTTTATTATCAATGCTAAATATAAATGCATAACTTTGTAGATAATAGGGCACTTTTTTACAGCGTAATTCTTTCTTCAAAAATTACATTTTTCTATATGTGCACATCGAAAATTTTCTGCCTAGCTTGGAAAGCCTAATATACAGTATAGTTAACAATTTTATACTTAATAAAAAGCTAAATTTAAAGAAAAATTATGGTGGTTTTAAATATTAATCAAAAATTTTTACGTACTAAAAATTGAAAATTTGATAATTTGAAGACAAATTTTTGTCAAAATTATGCAACACGGAAATAAAAATGAAAGGTTTCACTGCATTTCGATTCCTTTATCTTAAATTATGTACTAAAGGTATAAAAGTACTTATCTGTGTGTGGAAATTTTACTCCATGTCATTTTGTCATACTCAAATGTAAAGTCAGCCATTTCTTGTGCACTTCGGATTTCATTAAATTGTTTTCTTGGGCTGAAGTTTGTCATTTATACGATTATAAAATCGTTATATAAAAGTTTATTTGTAAAATAAACAATTAAGAGTAGGATAAATTTATGAGTCAATTCTTCTAGATTTTTATATTTAATGTCTCATCCAAATTATATGTGGCATTGAACTAGTACATCCTATTATCATATTGGTATTTAGTGGGCCATCATTGGCCCATTCTAGCATTATGTAGGTATTCTGTTAGAAACAATCAACAGCTAACTGTTGGCCAATGTACCATATAGGGGCTGACCCATCAAATGGAGTATTATGTTGGCCCATTACAAAGCGGCTTGTTAGGTGTACCAACTATTATCGCATTACATTAGTATTAAGTTTCTACACACATAATACATATACACTCAAGAGCTAAAACATTATGACCACCCCTACATTTTGCAATGAACTTGCCTGGATGATGTGGAAGGCACGTGATCAGGTGGAAGTGGCATTTAACTGCTGCTGGAGAGTCTGAAGAATCATTCTTTCACTTACTTCTGTGTGTGATGGGAAAGGCTGCGGATCTAAGCGATTTTGATAGAGGGCAGATTGTAATGACTCGAAGGATTACCGAATCTCAATCCGATAGAACACATTTGGGATTCAAAACCACCAATTCGCAATATCTCAGATTTACGTAACCGTTGCTTAAACATCAGGTACAATCTGTCTCCGGTCATCTACCAAGGACCTGTGGCATCCATGCCAAGGCGGGTTAAAGCTGTGTTGCATGCCAAAGGTTGGCCAACTCGTTATTGGCAGGTGGTCATAATGTTTTGGCTCTTGAGTGGATACAAACAATAAATGTATAAGAATGTCATTTATGTATTCATTGCACAAAGATGCTATTTTTTGATAAACACTTAAATCTATAATAGATTAACTCATAACAATATCAAATGTCATGAGTCAACTGCATAATTTTAAATAATCAGTCATTTTTAGGCCAATAAACAAGGTGCATATTTGTGAACAGTGTTTGGATTTCTATGCAAGATGGAATGCTTTTACTAACTACAGACTAAAAACTTGCATTAGCAAAATATATGCATATTTGAGAATTTTTTAAAAAAATGAGAAAATGGGATAAGACCCAGTATGTGTTAACTATGCCAACAATCTGTTAAAACATCTAGATAAGACAAAAAGAAATAAATCTCCATATAAAACTGTGACATAAACTTTATTTTACCATATGATTCCAAAAAATTAATCATGGACAGTACTGAATACATGAAAATGCCATAAATATCTTATAAATGTTATTAAAATTTACAGATGAATACAGCAAATATACATTCTACTTTTCATGCAAAAAGAATGCTGCACATCAAATTATCTTGAGATTGCTAAGTTTATCATTATTATTTTTTTTATGGAGGAAAGGTAGCACCAGAATAGCTCATCTCTTTGCAATATATATACAAGCACTTTTTTATTACTAAACAATTACACATAAGGAAAAGTAATTTTTAAAAAATTAGTTATTTTTGGAAATAATACTCATTAAATCATGACAGTTTCAAGCTGTCTTTTTAATGATCATAATTTAACAACAAAGATCTATGCACCTAAATTTTGAAATATATTCTGATAATGGCAAATTTTCAACAGGAAACCAACAATTGATTCCTCAGTACTAGATTAACGGATCTTCTTTACAAAGTTTTAATATAAATTTGTTTTTCATTATAAAAC
Source organism: Pardosa pseudoannulata (assembly GCA_032207245.1). Lineage (NCBI taxonomy): Eukaryota > Metazoa > Arthropoda > Arachnida > Araneae > Lycosidae > Pardosa > Pardosa pseudoannulata. Next base: position 11,343,408 of record CM063509.1, on the reverse strand, counting down.
AATTTATTTCTATTCTGTATAAGGGTACATATAATTCATTAAATAATCTTTAAGCAGTGAATAGTGTAAATAGTAAATTTAAAAAACTAGGGATAAAAAGGATTGGGATTTTGAGGAATTCTAAATATTCCGAGCTCCCTTGTTTGTCAGATATGGATATCTAATAGCCCCCCTAAAGTTATCTCTACATTTTAAACCAGATATCGGATCCTAAAATTTTTCCTATATATATATATATATATATATATATATATATATATATATATATATATATAAATATTTACAGTAAAACCGTTTAAGAAGTTCTCCAAGGGCCTAACTGATTACAACTTCTTAAGCGTCTCCCACTTAAGTGGGAACTTATTAAATGGGAAATCAGGCAATAAGCATTATTTATGTGTATGTATGTATGTGTGTGTGTGTGTATATAAATATAAATACGGTAAAACCCACTTAAGTTTTCTAAGGGAATGGAACGAGAAAACTTCTTAAATGAAATTAATTTTTTAAAAAACAAAATAATCACATAGATAATGAGGAGATATTTTTTTTTCTTTATAAAATATATAAACAATAAGTTTGGTTTTTCTCAAAAATTTACACTTTTTTTACATACTTAAAAAATCAGCTAATAAAGGAAAACAACATAATTACCTTAGAATATCTCAGAATTAAGCTAAGAAATTTTGCTTTAAACACCACTGGAATTGATTTTACAGAAAAATTCAGTTATAGTTTTTGGTTTTTGTTTTTTATCGGAAATTTGTAATTGAAAACAATTCAGCTGTCTTAAGCTTTTAAAAACTTCTTCAGGCACATTTTAAATAAAAATGACAACAATCGTTTTTAACCATATGTATTGACTTTTACAAACAGAGAGGAAAAAAAAAACAGTAATCGAAAGGCAGCTATAAATGCTTTCTGTAAGTAAACTTAGAAATCAAAGAAAACTTTTTAAGCGGGAAAGAGTTTAGAATGAAATTTTATAAATGGGTTATCTTAACATTGTATGAATAGGGGGAAAAGTGGGTACTGAAAAGATAAACTTCTTAAGAACTTTTTAAACAGGTTTTACTGTATATCATTCCAAAATAATAACTTACAAAATATTCTATATATTGTTCAAATAATTTAAAATATATCAAATTTATAAAGACTGTTAAAATATATATCTATTACTAATACGACATATATAAAGATAATAAAAATTAAACTTTTCTCCTTTTTTTTTTGTATGCATGCTATAATTTTAGAGTAAACAAAATTAAAACAAGTTTAACAAAATTTATTAATACATACTTTTTAGCAAGTATTTATTCAAAATGATAAATTTAGTGCACATAAATAAAAAAAAATGTGGTATTTTAAGTCCCTTTTAAATCTATTATGAGAATAATTTTTGGAGATTAATAAGCAGATAAAATTAATTTCTGAATGATATAAATGTCTTGTTACAAAGGCAAAAGGCCACCTGACTTGTAATGCTAGCCTGAGACCACTTCTCTGGCTTTATTTTTTCCACTTCTTCTAGGCATATGTTTGTTGATGGCATTTGTTTTATTAATCACTACACCAGCCATTTATGATTCTCAAAAACTAATTATCATTAATTCATTAAATTATCAAAAGCCAGTTTTTGAATGTAAACAGAAATTTCCAATTCTGTATATCCACATCCAGGGCTGATTATCACACTTGAACTTCACATGCCATGAAAATTTAGTCAAGTGGTTGAAATATTAAATTTGAAAAAATTGCAAACATGCTACCATCGTTAAGTTGAATAAATTATTGTACGAGATAATTGTGTTTTGTCATGAACTCAGTTTCTTATTTACTTAATTTACTGTTATTTATCTGATAATTAATTCCTAAACAAATGGTGTCTTTTTATCCTATGGGTTATTGCATATTTATAAGACAGATTATTAGCAACGTACCACTATCCATCAAATCATCATTTAAAAAAATTCTAAATTATTTATTTTCTGCACCACAGAGCTCGTGAGTGTGACAAGGTACAAATAAAAAAGTTCACTCTAGGTCTTTAAAAGTCTTCATTAGTATGGCTAAACAGAGACAATATGATTGTAAAATGAAAACTTGTTTTATTAATATTACTTTAATGCTAATTTCTTAAATCTGTTTCTCAATTCAATGTTATAATTATAACTGTAATTATGACTTTTCACTATAAATTTGCATTAACAAAGAAATTGTGCCAGCAAAATTTTAGTATGTTCCACATTTTCAGAGTGGATATTCAGAATGGTAAGTCGAAATTCAGCCTAAAGCCAGACATCCATTTTAGCTATAAATAAAATTTTCAGGCAAAATTATAATAAATCTACAATAGTTTTAAAAAATATAACATTTCTGAACTGACCAAACTTAGTTCATATTACATACTTCAGGAAAAATTATTGAAATTTTAGAATAATTTAAATTTTTAATATTACTAGGAAAAAATTAGGCCTCATTCTAAAAAATTTCATTATGTGAGCTACAGAAAATATACTTTTTCAAATAAACTGCTACAGAATTCCTATAAGCAATATCAAAACAAAATGTTTGTTTTATGATACTATTAATAGGATTTCTATATTTGTGAACAATCTATAAAAGCGATGAATAAGATAATTTTGCAACATCTACTAACAAAATAAATAAACTGATAATAATAAAAGTAAATAAATCTTACATTTAAGGTTAGGGAGATGACTGAATAGCTAGAGTGCTGCTGCCTGAAATCAAGAGTAGTGGTCTGAATTCTACAATTAGTATAGATCATGATTAGCAAACATATATATATATATATATATATATATATATATATATATGATTTAATTTTTCTTTTAAAAAATGTTTCATCTACTTGTACTCATTTAAGGGGTCAGAAAACCTATGTCCAGAGGTATTTAATCAACTCTAAACTAAACTCCTTGGTGTAACAGCCCCTATGAGGCCAGGGCCTACGGTGCGAATCTCTGTTTTTGAAATCAAGGGCTCTGGGGTGCAAAGTATACATTCTGGTTAGGTGGTCAACTTTAAGTGGAACCCCCAGGGTTTAGTTCTCAAGCATGCTGGATCCTCAGTTTGTCTACCCACTGAAGGGATGAAAGGCTGAGTCAACACTGCCCAGTCTGGGGATCGAACCTCAGACCTGTGTCATGAGTGCAAAGTGCTACTCTAATGCCACTGGGCTTTGGTATTTAATCAACATCATATATAAATTAACAACATTGAAAAGAGCCACAGAAAACAAACACAGATGGATTTTATTTTCATATCAGAACATTAATGAGAAGGCTGTGTATACACATTTTTAACCAAGGATTTATAATTTGGCATACATCCAGACAGAGATAATACGGGATCTCCTGTATGAGAATCAGTAAGTAAAGTGCTCAGTCTTAGTGAAATTTAAACATGAAAATGCCAATTTATACAAGTATATAGATGCAAAACACCCATAAATATATTTCTAGGTTGAAGTATTTCCAAAAGTCTTCTCCAAATTATTTTAGCTTGTAAAATTATATCAGTTTGTTAAGCTATAATTTCATTTTCTAATTTTTTTTCTTGAAATAAAATATGCCATTGCATTATCAAATTTCTATATACTGGAACAAATTATCTATACAGTCACCTTTTTAAGTCTAAAACTGAAAGAAAAAAAGTTTTTAAACAAGAAAAATGGACATAAAACTCGTTAAATATTTTTCTTAAAGTCCCTACATGTTATATGCTGTTTTAATTTTAATTAGTAAAAGTAGTCAATTTTTAGCAAATATTTTGTAACTACATAATTGGTTTCAGTCTACTCTATTTGTATTGACAGTTTGTTTCATAACAAATAAAATAAATATCTTCCTGATTTTTAATATTACTTATTGATAGTTATGGGCAATTAGAATTAAATTGCTGAATATCATAATTTAAGGATCGACATACTTCAAGTATAAATGTTTTGGAGTATTAAGTCTACTTTTCTGCTAAGGAGGTCAGTAGCTCAGTTGGCAAAGTCTCCAATCTCATAACAGGAAAGTTGCCAGATCAAGGCTCGAGCTGGCTAAAGATCTGCTATGTAAAAACCGTATTATAAAGAAATTGAACTAAATATATTTATCTCATTCTTGTTTGTCATCAGAGCAGAAAAAAAAAGCAGATTAATAAACTTTCAGGCCAAATAAATTACTCAGAACGTGAGAAGACTCTTTAGCATTGAAAACTAAAGGCAAAAGAAGGATGAAAGAGTACTTCTGAAGTCTTTCCGTAATTTTGAATTGTTGCATTTAAAACTGGCTCACAATTGTGGGAGAACAGGAAATACTGTGTAATTAATAAAATAAATCCTAGAGAAGTCGAAGACGAGAATTGCCATTGCTGTAGTTTTGTATTGACGATTCAGAGATTTTATTAACCAAAGGCACAAAAAAATAAGCAATAAAATGGAAAAGAAAAAGAACTTCGGATAGGTACTAAAATGAATGAAAGAAAGAAAGAATAAATCAGAGCTGACACTTCGGAACAAGCATTCAATCTGTGGTATTTCTTAGATAAATCTATGTCTAGGGATATATATTTAGGAACCAGAAGGAACTTTGAGAGATAATGTATAATTCCCAGCTGTCTGTTACTTTATTTAGTTGCTGGGGCACATAAAATAGGATTGAGGTCACAATATCTCCCAAATTTAAAGGATACCTCTGGAGGTGACAGGCTAAGCCTGAGGATCTCCTACTTGGTCATTGGTTTTAAATTACAAGAATCATTTTATTTGCTTTTGTTGTCTTAAGGAGTAATTTTGGCTGCCTACATGGTACTCCTATAATAAAAAATGGTCAATGAAATCTGTGCTATAGTATGGGAGAATACTCAACAGGCAAGCCCTTTCGCTTTAATAATAACAGAAAAAAAACCCTCGTTTGGTATATGAGAGCTAATGCAACTAGGACCTACTGCTTAAGGTAATTGTGAATGGCTACAAACATTTACTTCCTCAGTGAGATTTGAATTTACACTGGTCTTGAAAGGCAGCAAGCACTCTACCTGTTCACCCATTGATAAGCTATAGCTTTGGAACTGGATTACCTTCATTAGATTTTGAGAAACAAAACAATGTTTCTAATCATACTTATATTATTTTTAATAATAAGAAATAAAATAAAACTTCATTTATGGAAGCATGCAGTAAAAGATTTCAATTTCAACATACTTTCTATTCATTTAAAGTCTATATTGCACAGCTGACAACTTACAGTCATGCATAAATATGAAAAAATACTATTTATACAGTCTAAATACATAGTCACACATATATACAAGTGCATGTCCACACACAATTTATTAAAATTGTCTTTACTGTAAAGTAATTTAAACTTTTGAAACAGTGATTCAGTTTTTAAAGACAGTTGTAAAATATTACGAAAATTTTCCACCAAGATACACAATAAAGTGAGATTTTTAAAAATGAAATTAATTAATCCATAGGAAAACTCTTCAGATTTTTCAAAAATTCAAATAAAAATTCCAGTTTGTAGGAGTTTTTATAATAATGAAGCAATTTTCAAAAGTACAAATTAAAAAGAATTATTTGAGATTTGTCAACAATAAAGTTGACATTTGAGATATTTCACTTTCTATCAAAATATATTTTGTAATATCTATTAAACTACTCTGAATAATTCAAATATAACTTGATAGTTTTTATTATCTTGCTATTCACAGTGAAAGAGCTGTATCCATTAACCTTTTGCACTCCAAATTAATATTTCATTTCCAGTCATCTGGTCCATTAGTTTTAACATTGCAGTGCAAAGGGATAAAATTTAAAAACTTTGATTTCACATTTTTATCCCATTAATCTATTAATCTCAATAAGTTTGAAGATCTGAATTAAAACAATAAAAAACCATTTCAAATTTAACTAATTTGGATATGTAAATTGGATTAATCAATCACATTCCGAATCAATTTTCTCAAAAATAATCATACTTAACAAAAGCATTAATAAAACTACTATAAACAGAAATAATAACATTAGCTATTACTTCTATATGACGGAGCCCTGAATTGAAATAATTATGTTTACATTTTGGTAAACCCATAAAATATTACAAAACATTTAAGAATAATATTTTTTTCGTTTGGCTAATATATTACACTACTGCAATTCAACATAACGTAGTGTTAGTTTCTTTTCAGAAAAAACACAAAGGCAAAGTTTAAAATAATAAATATTTTTGTTAATATCTTACTTTGAAAATAATACCCACAAAATATTTCTATATTTTTTATTAGATACTACTCATATTTGTTGCATAAAGGTTTAAGTTCACACGCTTAACACTAGAATTACGGAAGGGGTCATTTTCACACCTAGCGAACTTTTATCTCTGACAGCTCTTATATTTTTTTTGCAAATATCTTAATCCATTCTTGACTTTTCCTAAATTATTGCGATTTACGAAATAGTAAAGATGTCAAGAAAATCGTATTTTTATTTTAGCCTTAACAAATGATTATACCTAGAAATACGGCAAACTATATAGTGATGTTGAAGACAAGAGTAAACTTCATAATGACTCTTTTACTATTTTATTAGCAGAACTGGAAGCATTCATAGTGTTGTTGTACATAAGGGGGCATTAGCCTCCAAGGGCTTACCAATTCTTAGTTTGTGGTCCAAGACTTAGGGACCAAAGTTTTTTCATGAAACTATGAGTAGAGATAGGTTTCTGGAAGTTTACGAAATTTCTTTGTTTTGAAAATAAACTAACAAGGTCTTCACGTTTGCGGTGTGATAAATTTACACTATTATCCGAGGTATGGAATACTTTTATAGAAAACTGTAAGCTTTGGTACAAACCAAATGAAAATATTACGTTTGATGAACAGTTATTCCCTACAAAAACAAGATTCCGTTTTTTGCAGTACATGCCTAACAAGCTTGATAAATTCGGAATAAAATTTTGGTTAGAAGTAGATGTTAGGACAAAATACTTATTAAATGGATTTCCATATTTAGAAAAAGATGAAATGAGACCAAGTGATCAAAGTTTAGGAGAGAACGTAGTAAATCGTTTAATTGATCCTACACACCTGCAAAGTCTGTATATTTTTAAAAACAAACTGTAGTTGTCATAATTTTAGCCATTTTAATTTATCTTTCACAAATATATTATATTATGTGGAGAAATATGCAGATGTCTGATCAAGGGGTCAAAATGACACACGTAATTCTAGATATACAAAGACCACCGTAATTCTAGTGTTAAATGATGAGAATTATCCTAATTTATCTATAACAACTGGGACGAAAATGACAAGAATTCTTGTATGTAATGTGTTAAGTACAAAGTAATACTAAAACAAAAGATATACATTCTAAACCTTTAAATATAATTTTAAAATTAACTTTTATAAATTCCAAACATTTAAAATGGAATTTTCTCAGAGATATTAATTTTAATTTCGTATGAAACTAAGGTTAAAGTATCCCATTTATAATCTACTGTTATTTATTTTTAAAATTATTTTTTAATTATAAAAAGTTTTTGATAAATTTACAAAAAATTTTTGGTTTAACATTATTTGACAGGAACAAATTATTTTATTAGAGATAATATTTCAATCAATGTAGATTCACATTATGCAGTACTTTACAGTAACTAATTTATAGTACTAAGAGAGTATTTCTGTAATTAAGTATAACAGAATCAAATTTTGCATTCAAAACATTTATTTTATAACTTGTTGAACAACGTTGATAGAAGCCATGTTTTAACAAAATGACAACACAAAATATAAACTATGATTTTATTCTACTGAGTCAATCCCAGCAATTACAACTTTTACTTTTTATAAATTAAAGAATCACTGTTAAAATACAATTTTGTTATGAATCTAAATGTCGTAAGCTACGAATTTTTCCTACTTTAATAAAATATTAGAAATCTTTAAAGCATATTTTTGGCAATAACTTGAAAGGACAGTTTCCTCACATACATAAAAGCATTAAAAATAAAAAAAAATGTTACATACTTTTAAGCTCAAATTTGATACATGACTGATGATAAACTATTTTGATTTTGAAGCAGAAATATGAAAAATAATTTCAAATGTTTACAGCAGTGGATCTCAATAGGTGCAGTACCACTCACCTGTGGTCAATGAAGATATTTTAAGGGGCAGTTTTGTCCAAGGTAAATTTAGAAAGCAATGAAGACCAACTGTTAAGTAGGAGTTAATTGCAAGAATGCACTGTTTAAAAAAAATAATAAAGTTTTAAATATATTCTCTATAACATGACCCAGCAATTTGAGATTGCTGATACTAAATACAGCACCAAATACCCCCAAATTATGGTTATCACACCAAATTCAGCCTTCTCATTATTAATATAATTTATTTCTTATAATATATATGATCAAACTTTGAGCCTTACACTAATATTATATACAACTTTTAATAATTTTTAAAATATGTCATTGTTTTTCATCATAAAATATAATAAACTGGACCTTAATAGATGGGTATCATCAAATCTCAATTTGAAAAAATGAAATATGAAACTAAAAGGTCGAAGTGACCACTAATTTCAAAAACAGGAGTTAGTGTGCTTTTTTCTGTAAAAGGGACAATAGACCAAACAATGTCGAGAACCTCTGGTTTATACAGGGTATCCGCCAAAAGGAAATTTTTCAAATCCCTGACTTTCCATGACCTTCCCTGATTTTAGCAGATCATTTTCCACGACTTTAAAAATATTTTGTTAAAGTATATATGAATAAAACTTCTGATGTACATACAAATAAAATGTATGCTTTAAGAGAAATTACAATAACTTATGATAAAAAATACTTTATAAAAGTTTGTAAACTCATACATATATATATATATATATATATATATATACTGCAGCCGCTTCCGTTCAGAAAGGACATTACTTGCAGAGGCATTTTTTGATTTTTTTTTTTAATGGTAGCTTTGCGGATCCATGACTTTCCATGACTTTTACTCATTTTACTTAGAAAATCATGACTTTCCATGACAAAATTAATCCATTGTCTAAATCCATGATTTTCTATGACTTTCCAGGTGCGCAGAAACCCTGTTTATATTCATGCAACTAACCATATAAAACAATCTGTTCATTGGATATCAGTATTTATTAAACTATGCAATCTATAACTTAACAATATTTGTAGTAACAAATTACTAAATCTTCAACTTTAATGGTTAATATTAAAGTAAAACTATATTTTTCATTGACTATCCTAACGTTTTATTTGTTGAAATAAAAGTGTGTCATAAAAAAAGTTACTTCATAAAAAGAAATTTAAGCATACTAAAATTATTTGTATTAATATCTCTACGAATCAGAGGGCAGAAAGCTTCTTACTTTATATTATTACATACGCCTGACAAATAGTCTAAGAAAGACCATTTCAAATAAAAAATTATATACATGCAATATGTTTCATGCAAATCAAATGTGTCAACTGAATAAACTAGAAACTAAATTCAATATCAGTCGAAAGAAATGACAAATATTTTCTTATGGAAAATTTATGAGGAATATATAAATGTTTAAGAAAAAATGCATTTAGTTGATTGGAAAATAAATTAAAAAAAAAAAAACTTTTTAAATTTATTTCATTCTAAATATGATGAAATGGTAGAACAGTATAAAACAAATTAAAAGATGAGTGATGAAAATATGTACAGATAATGCAAGCCTTTTTTAAGAGTAAAAGCTAGCACTTTTTAGCATATCCATGACAGTAGATGCTAATTCTTATTCATGCACTATCTTATAACAAAAATCTAACTATCATTATATATATCAGTAAAATAAGCAATAGGTGTTATAAACAAATGTTATAAATGCATTCTTATGTTACATGCCTGAATAATAAACCATTACAAATAGTTAAACACCTTTAATGACTACTATAACTGCAGGTACCTGTAGTACAGCAAATCATTTTAAATGTAAAACAGGAAAACAAAATATGTTGTGTATTTATTGTGAAATAGGGGTGAAACAAATATTTTACTAAACTCAAATCATAATCTAGACAGTATAATTCTAATAAATAAAAAATTACCAAAAGTATGCAAAGTAAGAAAGTATCTAGTATAGCAAAACATGCAAATTAATACCTCCCCCTTCCAAACTAAAGGATTAAAATAAAATAAAAATTTCAAAAATTACACTAGAACTAAGTTAAAGACACAAGCATACGTTACATAACAAAGCTATAAAAATTAATAAAATATCTAAAGAAAATTTCTAGTATGGAAAACTGTAAAATTAGGATAAAAAAAATAAAAATGCAATATGTACCTTGTAACCAAAAATAAGAAATTTATTTTATTTATTTATGAAAACTATTTTTATAATTTAGTAGTAGATAAGTCGCAATTGTTATCCATCATAATAAAAGCCAACAAATTCATTTATAAACTTTACCCATATCTGATTATATTTTAGTATGAGGTTTATAAACATAATCAGCAGTTAAAGGGTTAAGCAATGAGCAGGGCAACAAAAATAGGTCTGTTGAATATGGCAAAAAATTTTATACTCAAACCTCAAATGTCTACACATACAAACAAAGCAGGGCAACACACATACATTTGGTAATTTTGCTTAGTACCTCTCTAGGCACAAGATGGACTAGTAGTCAGTGTACATGATTAGAATCTTTAGGTGCCATGTTTGAGCCTGGCAGGTGTGCATGAAAAATCTCTCTACACCCAGAAAACAAAAAGAATAAATATATGAGTTTGGATTTCCTCTGTAAAAATCCATCCTTGTAAGGATGATCAAAGCTGAGAATTTCCAGCATGGCATCACAAATAACTTACATATATTAGGGTAGTCAACTTGTTATAAGTTGACAAAAAGTGTAGTACTTTTCCTCTCAATTTGGAAAATTGTTTTCAAGTATATCACATTAAAAAGCATGACTAGAAGTACCTGTATGCTTAATAATTTTTAATAAATGTTTCACTCATTAAATTCTATTCATTCATTTGAATCCTTTAAATCCTTTATTAAAAAATTAATATATATATATATATATATATATATATATATATATATATATATATATATATATATATATATATATAGGAAGTTTCGCTCCATGTTTACCAGAACATAACATTCATTGATGTGTTGAAAAGAAATCAAACCTCTATAGCCAAAAAAGACAGAACAAAATTCAATATTTATATGTTTCTTTAGAAATGGAAGGGAAAAAAACTGAACTTAGATCCAAACTCAAAGAAAAAAAAATCATTAATTATTAATTAGTAGCTGAGAAGAATTGACTGAAAAGGTTCTGTATCCAGTATTCTAAAATTAAATTACAACTGAAAATTTAAAAATGAATTAATAATCAAACCCATTCTCTTTAACAATTTTCAATATAAATCAAATTTTGGACATTAAATTCTGTAAATACAGAAAATAAGCAACATATTTATCAAAATTAAAATTTATGCTTATTAAGTATAATACTTTATTATTTATCTAATATGTACAAATCTTACACTTCCAACATTTGTCTAAAAAAGTAATTTTATATTATTTTAGAATTTACAATAATAACACTAGCTTGTTTTCACAAAGAGAATCAGAGATTTATTTTTGAAATAAAAAAGAATTCCTTTACTATTTTATTCATCCTCTAATCTTGTGTTCAGAATTTTATTAGATAATAAAATATCTAAATGTCAAAACATAACAGAAAATTCGTCTGGTCCTTAAATCAACTTAAAAAATAGTTTTATGATACTATGAAAGACAATGGGTAACTTTGGTCAAACTAAGACTGTTAATATGAAATGATCAAAATTAAAAAACCTCAACATATAACACTTTAAATTTTCAGTGTTTTACAACAATACAGTGTAATTAAAATCAATTTAAAAATAAAAGTAGATGCTACATACACAAAACTTGTAAATACATTAAAATCTATTAATAAAGGCTTGGTATTTTCCGAATTTAGATAATGTGCACTAATATCCTAGCAAGAATAGTACATCTCAAATTGATTTGTGTTTAAAAAAAATTCAAAAAATTTTTATTGCTATACGTTGAATAATGGACGTTGGATAATAGTATATAATGGACTTCAGTTATTTTCGTAAAGCATTTAAAAATGCTTTACAAAAATGACTAGAGTCCATTTTTATCAGTTCTCAATATGTAAGATAAGTCAATCTGAACTAGGGATATACATAGTACCAATAGTATATGAAAAAGTGTCTATAGTACACTGGCAGAAGAGCAGTTCTACGAACACATTTTATTAATATAGTCAGTATAGTTTAATAGTTTCAAACACAATTTCTCAATATTCATATATTTAAGTAAAATAAAGAATAAAAACAGGCAAAACAGAGGGCAAAAAAATTGGATTGTGCCCTGGGCACAAAAGTATCTTAGGCCCTGACAGAGGGAGTAGGTTGTCAAACATAATCATTATCGGTAAATATGCTATGCATTGATAAGTAGATAGTTGATATACAAAACATTAAATTATTTCTGAAGAGTAATAAGCTGCAAGCTGTCTACAGGCCAAAGGTTACCCACTCTTGTTTTATATTCTTCTAAGTACAAAATTCCTTTTAGGATAATGCTTGTATCTTTGTGAGTCTATATGAGTATGGACATAACTCAAAAATACAAAAAGCTACATATGCACTTCCCAACTGGTGGTGTGCAAAAATAAAAATAGTAATGGCAGCCAGCCAGCTAAAAAAAAAAAAAAAAAAAAAAAAATATGAAAGATTAAAATGAAATTTTAGAAAGTACAGGTTTTTATTAATATTATGAGCAGTAATATTGAATAATGTATTAATAAAATATACATTAAGTAAAATTAAAATATCTATGAATTAAATCTTCAGTGAAAGATGGGTTATGCCAGCTTTTGGACATGTTATGATCATTTATTCAGTGAACATTTCCAAAACTATATTTTGTGGTTATTTGCTAGCATAGAGCTTGTTAATCAAGTTAATAACTTTGTACAATCACTTACGAAATAGAAAAGCAAATTAAATTTAGCTCTGGATTTCAGATCAAAACAATCTTGTTTTAAGCCTAATATTTCAAAACTTTGAAACTCAATAGTCTCAAATATTCCTCTAATTCACCCCCCCCAGTCTTTCTTAATTTGCTTGATTTAAGGAAAATAACTATATTGAAATAATAGCTCACTTAATTCAACATGCAATTTTTTTTTTTTTTTTTTTAGAATTTCTGGAATATGTAAGGGGGATAAACAGATTAAAGCTGGGGATGCCATGAAGATAGGTATAGAGGTATGCAGACTGAAAAAGATTTAATGAAATTCAGCATACAACTTTTGCATCAAATTTGTAGATCTGTATCTAATTAAGAACCCAACAGGTAACCAAGAATTACTAGACAATATTTTTAAGTAATAATATATAGCTATTATAAATATCCAGTTAAAATAGGCAAGTTTGTGAATTTTGGAAATTCTTTGAAATGTATGATGATTAAATTATGTAAAATATTGTGAATTTCATGTTTATAAACTTTGAAGCATGGTTTAAAAATTGTATAAAAGATGAATGACAAAACTTTTACAATATATCAAACATTCTTTAGTGGGTGGAGTACCCAAGAATCTTGGGAAGAAAACTTATTTGTTTATTTAAAATATTGTCAGAAGTACTTGAGCACAAATTTGAGATTTCTTTCAAAATGAATCTGAAAAATAAATACAGTATTTGACTCAACCCTCCTAATTTAATATTAAAAATATCTTTACTTAAAGCTTTTCAAAAGAGGGATCCATAATTTACAATTATAACATTTTATTGATTTTTATTACTATTTTCGCAAATTTTATCATTTTTTCCATTTAGTATTATAAAAAATTTTTTCAGGTCAAAATTGTAATCTTATTTATTTACTTGTAAAATCTATTCCAAACTCTATAATAATATAAATTATTATTTAAAGAAACCAAAAAACTTTGGGTGGTACAGAAAGAAAGATCTAAAATGCAGGTTTATAAAATCTGAAATATATGTATGTATATGATTTACTTTTAAATCTTTTTTATATAATAGTTTACTAGTTAGTCATATATGTGTGTGTGTATATATATATATATATATATATATAAACATCTAAGGGAGTTAGCTGAAAATTTCTATTTCACTTAAAAAACATCTAATACACAAATAACTTTACCTAATAAATTGCTGGAAACACATCATTTCCAACAAAATTTTATGAACTAGAAACAAAACACTGAAATAGTGAACAGAAACATTTTTGTTTCAACTGTGTAGGTTTTTTCACTTTTATTTAACTATAGAAAACTAGAAATAACCACTGTATTATTTTAAGAGCTAAATTTTCAGTAGAAAGAAAAAAAGATCTAATAATCTATAACAAATGTCCAAAAGAAAAAAATTTGTGATTTGAATAGCTTTTTATGCAACATATAATAGTGTTTTGAGCAATAATATAAGCCAATTACTTTGTATTACTTGAATTATATCTCAATAAACAGTGGCATTATATAACATTAATCGGTTTAGAGTATTACTACATAATATGCACACTTGAGTATTTACTGAAGCAGTGCATCAGTCTTATTAATGTTTAGCAATGTATGTTATGCTGCTTTAAAAGTTTTCAATGCAGTCCTTTTTGGACAAAGACCAAGGGATACTCCAAAAAAGAGATGGGTCGACTGTTTGGACCATGACTTTAGTGTCATTAAGATCAAAAACTGGAAGTCCATAACCAAGAGAAGAGCAGCCTGGTTGGATCTTTTAACCCTTTACCGGACAGTGGTTTCGTAGCCAAACCACCAATTAAACATTTTTTTTTTTTACTTTACTTTTTGGATTACTTTACTTTATCTTTTTATAATTATTTACGGCTCCAATCTCATTTATATCTGTGATATGTGGAAGCCAATGATGTAGAATCAAGAGCTTTTGTAATTAAAAAAAACTTTTTGGAGACATGGATGAGTTTTCGATTATATATATCTATATATATATATATATATATATATGTGTGTGTGTGTGTGTATATGTATATATATGCATATATGTATGTATATGTATATATATATATATATTTATATATATATATATACACATATGTATATACATATATTTATATATATTTATATATACATATTATATTTTTGATATTTTAAATATATAACAGATGATAGTTCTACGTTTGACTTATTGATTTCTTTTTCTATTGAAATATATGTATTTAAACTTTCTGTACTTGAGAAGTCAGATTCAATTTATCTTACTTATGACCTCAAATAAAAGTATCTATACAAACAACACTTTTTAGTTGTTAAGCTATTTATTTATTATAGCAGTTTAAGGATTATCGTTTATTGTTCTTCCAGTATAGTTAAACTTTTACAAAGGCATAATGTTCAAGCTGTACAAGGGTAGGGGTTAGTCAGTTAAACCACTTCTCAAACCCTAATTTGGTATCCTCTAAGGCAAACCCTTCTAAGGAATGTAAAAAAAAATTTATATATTTTACATATACAAGGCTTATAGATAACATTTATAAACAAATTACATTAATTCCCATGAATTTATTTGGGTGACCTTTTAAGGGTTAAAGAAGGACAAGGCCCACAACAGGCTGTCAAGCCAGCTATGATGATGAATATGTTACACAAAATTATAATCATGAAACTTTCAGCTTTGTAATTTTTCTTTTACATTATCTTAGGTATGATTGATTCACAGTTCAAGAAAATAACCTGAAGTCTAAACTTCAGAATACTTTCCTGGATTATTCACTTCAAATTAACAATTCAGTTAGTAAACAAAAATGAAAGGAGTATACTATATGCCATGAATTTATTAGCCTTTTTATATCCCCTGAATAAATTTTCTAATAAATGCAAGAAATGTTTTTTATTGCCTTTACTGACAAATTCTTCTCAACTGCTATATTACTAAAATAATTTTTGCAGACTCCTATGACAATTATAAAAATCAATGTAAGAAATTAAATGAATATTTTAATTATTTAATGATTATTTACACATTAAATTAATCACAAAAGTTATGACATTGTACATTTTATTAATTTATTGTGAAATCAAAAATAAATTTCAATTTCACAGACAATAGAACAAACTGTATAATTAGAGGGGAAAACATTGAATAAAGTTAAAGAGATGTGTATTTAATATTTCCTAACTTAAACCAGAATATTAATATTAAACACCATATTTACTTGTACACAATGTGCATCACAAATGTAACATGCAAATGAATCTTCAGACTTTAAACCCATTGATATAGAGACAAAAAGAATCAAACTCCAATGCTTTCTACTCAATCTTCAGCTGATTTAATTTTCTGATTCTTAATACTCAGAACTAAAGAATACTAGTCAATCTTTTTCAAAAAACTGGATGATCACCAGGTTCCCAGCAACACAGCTAAGAATTTGATGAAAACTGCAATTTTGAATAAAAGTAAAGAATATATTTACTACATTTACCAATTATTTAGAAGCTTAATAAGAGTAATATAAAGATTCAGCAATACTTATTAACACATTGCATACGGGTCTATTTCGTCACTGACTTACACTTGCAGTGGGCTTTTCACAATAGCTTACTTTATAAAGGGTGTAATGAATAATGATAATAATAAAAGAAACTTTAAATTTACAAAAACATGACTTGCATGTTCTGGAGCTAGTAACTCAACACTAGACCAAATAACTTGGCAAACTATTTTTCTGGAAAGAAACAATGCAAATTGTTTCCTAGCAACACAAACATTATGCAATCATACATTGTATTTATGCGTTACCCACTGCCTAACAAAAATCTACTAAATACGTACTTTTATGTGACCCATGCTCCAGTGACGGTCTATGAAAAATGTAAAAGTACGTATACCGCATGCAGTGGGTTAAGAAAGATTTTTTCTGTTTTATTTTCTCTCTTCAATACCTGTCCTATTTAATATATATATACATATATATTGTGATTACCTGCAGCGAAGGTCATAGCTAAGATTTAGTTTTAGAGATTGGAGGGGGGGGGGAGCTTCAAATTGAACTAAACCAATAATATATTTCACTATTTTTAATACTAAAAACGTTTAATACTTGTTTAAAAATTATATAACATATAATGATATATAGATTTAACAGTTCATGCACAATATTGTGAAACATGTTTCTGAACATATATAAAAAAAATTGGAACATAAATATTGCAAAGCAAAAAAGAAGTAGATATTACATTAAATTTTGATTAAGTATACAGTTTCATAAAATTGTATTTGAAAATTTACTTTTATATTAATATTAAAAATCAATGCATTAAACTCCAGAAATTTAGGGAGGAGGAAGGAGTTTGAGTCTGTCAAGCACCCCCTGTAGCTGTGGCCTTGCCAGCAGCAGTAAAATGTATTACATGCATAATTTGCATTAAGAGTTTTTGCCCTAAATTTTTATTTAAAAAAAAAGAGCATGTCATACAAGTGTAAATATGGTAAACAATGCCTTTATACATACGTTAGAAAAATCTGTAGGATTGTCATAAAAATTAAAGAAAAACAAATCGCACAAAATGTAGAAATATTTTTAATTCAGATGCTCATACATGACTTTAAATAAAAATTAAAGTAAAAATATGCATTAAGAGGAATGATAATCTATACAGTTGTTTTCCAACTTAAAAACACTGGCCAGTTTTGTGGATCCTGATATAGTATATAACCTATATACAAAGTAGTTACCTCCAAGACTGGCTGACCAATGTATACCTTAAATGATATATAAATAATTCCATCTATTGATCAAACAACTCGTAGTTTCCCATGTCCAAACAAATAGAGAGACACTCTATCCACAACAAATGCGAGAAAGAAATCGGTGAACAAAGTCATCAGAACAACGTTTTGGAACTGAAAAAGAAAGCAATATATTTTTAAACAGTTCATTGTAAAGAAACAGATTTAATGTCTAATCTTATCATTTACCTATATTATTTTATTCATATTATTATCAGATGAACACCAAAATCAATGGATTTATTTTATATACTGACCCATATGATCAGTTAGAAATTTGTAACATGAAAGTCTTTGTATATGAATTAGCAGTTTCATTGTAAAAAAAACATGTACAGCTTGGATTTAATGAGAACTCGGATTTACCGATGGAAGCGAGAATATTTGGTTGGATCAATGTTAAGTCTATGGAACAGAAGTCGCTTTTAACGAGCAAGACCTGGTTTTAGCGAGCAATATTTTACTGTCTTGCAATCTTTTTTCTCATCTTTCTAGTCTTTCTGTCTTATCATTTTTTTTCTTATCTGCGGTTTAATACTTTTGTAGGAAAAATTCCTCCAGCATTCCAATGTCAATAGGAAGGGTTCACAAATCCGGTGCAATAGCAGGCTTGCAACTGCTGAGGTACTTTCAAAAAAGTGAGAAAAGTGACAAATAATACAGAATAAGTGACTGAAAAAAAAAGTGATTTTTTTTTCTCCTCTTGATTACAGATGCTATTATTAAGATTTTTCTATTTATTTTAACTCTAAATCAAATGATTCATGCAAGACATGATTTTAGCATCAAATACAAAAAAGGTTAAAAATTTTGTTTAACACAACTCAACATTGCTTTTTATTCAAGAAAATCCATAGATTAGATTTGAATACGTACAATACATTAATTTTATAATCACAATTTTCTGCATACATTAATGATGTTTTGAAATATGTACATAGCTAGATTAGAGTATCTAAACAAAAATTGTGAAGAAAAAGAGAAATGTGTGCTTTGACATAAGTTACTTTAATATATTAAATGTACATTTCAGGAACTTCTTTACGACTTATTAAAATCACTAAATTCTGGAAACCATTTGACTAATTACATTTTAATAAGAAAAATAAGATTAGAGCATTACATTTTTGGTCTTTTATTAAAATATTTTATTATTAATTTAGATTTTCTTTTTTCAACAACAGACTTTTGCTGTGATACACCATGAAAAAAAGTGAGTGTTAACTTAAAAAAGTGACTAAAAGTGATCAATTGTAAAAAAAGTGACGAAAGGTGAGAAAAGTGACGGAATTGCAAGCCTGCAATAGGTGGGGCTTATTGTAAACAGGAGGGGGACAACAGCTGCACCTGCTAAGTGTAGGGGGTCAAGTAGGAACGTCAGATGATCATTCTTTGACCTGAGTTCATTAAGTATTAATTAAATTTTAAGTAAAATTAATCACTTGACTTCCCAATCCCCTCCCATTCTAGTTGCACACTTGCCTTAAGGACCCGTTTATTACGAGCACTCAGATTTAACAAGTAAATGTTACGGTCCCTTTGTGCTCGTTATAAACAAGTTCGACTGTACTTATTTTCCATATCAAATAAAACCAAAAACTTGAGATTTTTAAAAATCTTATTAATTTATAAGAGCTTTATGAAAAAAAAAAAAGATAATGTAATATAGTTGCAACAAACTATTTCAAAAATAAAATGATTTATTAATTTGTATTGATTTGGAATTTGAGTAAAAAATGTTTAACTGATTCTAAGGGAATAAGGACCATCAAAATGACAGTTTTTGACCTTAAGTACGACTTTTTTTTTCCCCTATTGAAAAATAATCAAGCACTAGGTGTACAGTTTGTCTTCAAATAAAATAATTACTTTATTTCATTAAAACCTGCTTTTTTTTTATTTAGTGACGTAGATCACAGAGTAAAAAAAAAAAAAAAAACATACTCAAATGATTATATTCAAATAGAGTTCCATTTTGTGTCTTTTAATTATTCAAGGAAAAGGAAAAAAATTAGTTACAAATTTTAATAGAAATTTTAATTTCTATTATATTCTATAAAAAGGTTATGACAATCCATGCTTTCTAAGTTATTGAAAAGAACAGCAATTTTAATTGCAAGCTCTCTGACTAAAGCAGTGTTCCCACTCTTTTGCCAGAACAAAAATTAAGCCCTTTTTAAGGATCAAAGTAACTTTTTATAAGGACCTACTTGAAATACACGCATAACGACATAAACCCTATTTCCTGAAGAACATGTTTTACAGATTATGAACCAGACAAGGCAAATTCAATAAATGCCCTACAATTTTTCAGAAGTTTTTAAAAATGCCTAAAAGTTAATATAAGATAAATTTATTTGATATAAACTAATTTTGAAAAAAGTTTTTAGTGATCAAACTAAAAATAAGTTGTGAATAAAATACAGTATTATAAACATTAGTTTCTGAGGGTTTAAAAATGACACACACACACACACACACACATATATATATATATATATATATATATATATATATATATATATATATATATATATATATATATATATATGTGTGTGTGTGTGTGTGTGTGTGTGTATTTATATATTAGTTGATTATACCCGGTGTTCCCTGGGAAAGAAGAAAGTTTTAGACTTTTCTATTACATTCAATGCAAGGAAAATTAAACTTCCATAAGTAACTGAAATATCTACAAATTCCCCAACCTCTATGCTTCGATTAATTAAAATCTGCATAACTGTTAGCTTTTAGGAAAGGGAAGACGACTTTATACTTTAAACCTTTTCAGTATGCAAAAGATGATTTGTCATTAAGTTGTCTACCTTGTGATCATAAAAAGTACTAATTAAAAGTATTTTCATAACTTTTTAAGGATATCAAGGAAAGGAATTTTGAATTACTACAGTAATACACTGAAAGCATATATGTATTTGAGGATTTTTTTTATTATTAATGCTGCACTATTAGCTAGAAAATGTAAAAGAATGTTATGAACATTAACAAATATTTTATATATTCTTAGTATATATATTCTTTGACCAGTGCTTATCACCTCTACTGGCATTTTTAGAACCAGTTTTGAGCAAGTTTAACTCCGAACTTATAAAACCAGAAAGTTCAGAGAGTATGGCAAAAACCAATAGGAAATCATGTGGCGACAGCGGATTGTGTCGATGGAGAAACTGATCTCATTCCAATTTAAAAATTAAGGAGTTTTTTAGGACCTTTGATAAAAATGAAGTAGTTTTAAGGGCCCTTAAAAATGAAAGCTAAAATTAAGGAGTTCTTAAGGACTTTTAAGGACCGTGAGAACCCTGTAAAGAAAGAAGTCAAATTTGAACCATTTATTACACAAACAAATTTAGTAAGATTTTTTTTTCCAAGTGTAGAGACATACCTTCAGAATTATCCTCGCAAAATTCCTATTACAATTTGTAAAAGTTAATCGCTCAAAGGCATGAAAAAATAAGTTAATATATTAAATTATGTTTGTATAAAAAAATTTAAATTACCTCATATGGAAATTCTACAATAGAAAACACATCAGCTAATTGTGGTGATGTGCCAGTGACAAGCATAAATATTGCTACTCCAGATAATAAAATACTGTACAGTAATGCCTTGTTTTCAGTTAAACTAGCCATAAAAGGATGACCCTGAATAAAAATAAATATTTATTAATACAATAATCAAATGACAATAATCACAGGATGGATGACAAACTACACTCAAACCTGTTTTTGTGCGGTCTTTTTTTGTACGGTAACTAAAAATTTCAATCAAATTGAACATAATTGATGAAGTTATCGAAGTTATCAATAATGACATCGGTGAAGATGGGTTTAATAGTTTTAGTGAAAATGATCTTGTCGAAATGATTCAGGATGACACCGTAAGGGAAGATGAAATTATAAATTACGTAACAGATGTTACTGATGGGCAATAAGAACACGATCATATGACAGCAGATAAAATCTATGCAGGACTCCAACTCTGTCATAAATTAGAATGTCATTTTCTTGCAATCGATGCCAATTCTGAAAGAACTTCAAAATTCCAGAAGGAGCTTCAGTCGTGCATATCTGGCTACTGGGACATATACAAGTATCTAGTGAAACAACAGTTGTCGCAAAAACTAATCACTGACTATATGGTACTAGAAAAAAATTCAGTTCGCATATTGTCAGAGTGCGAAGGATAATGTTTATACATTTTGAAAAGTTTTGTATGTGTAAAATAATCACATAATATGTAAATAAAATATTTAAAAATGTTCGCAAGTGTATTTTTTAAATCAGATTCCAAAACGTTTGGCGAAATTCCAGGTATGTACTAGTTATTTTGTAAGGTTTTGAGTTATTTTAAACGTGAGACATTTTTTTATGTGGTCCCTATTCACCGCATAAAAAAATTTTTAATTGTGTTCCGAAAACTATATATTATAGCTATTCGTGAAGTTTTGTGCAATTTTTTTATGCAGTCCCTATCTACTGCACAAAAACAGGTTTGAGTGTAATTTACAAAATTAAATTATCCTTTCCGAATCAAACAGTGTTCCATATTAAAACTTTTCTGGAAATTTCATTTATTTTTAAACAAGAATCATTTATAACTAAGACAAAACTTCATGATTCTAAAGCAACAACCAATTATTTTAATCTTTAATATGCATATAATACATTAAATAACTTCTGTTTTCAACAGAATTGAGTCACTAAAGAATTTCATTCCAATAAAAAAATAAATAACTAAATTCTGAATTGCTTGTCAAAACATGTGCTGCAATGTAATTTATAGTTATATGCATTGTACTATTAGTAAGATTATACACAACTGTGATCAAAATTTAGGAATGCTTTATTTAAAATATATAAATGCTATACATTGTTTTAAAATATTTATCAAATATATTTACAATTCAAGGAAATAATTAGGCAATATATAGTACTTGATTTTATATTATAATCAGAAAATAACACTGCTTTAATAAAAATAAGAATTAAATTTAAGAATTGAGCATTAATTTTTGCTTCTGCAATGAAACTCGGGGAAAAAATTGAAATATTGCAAAAAACATTCAATGATGTTTATCCAAACCAAGATTATTTGAGTAGCATAAAATGTTAAAGAGGGTAGAGAATCCATATGCAATAAATGACCACAACAAAAATGCTAAAACAAAATAATGCTGACAATTTTCTTTTAATGTTATGTGTTATATATTTCTATTAACAGGACAGAATGTCAATACAGAATATTATTTGAGTTGAGTGCCCTTGCAGTGTTTGTACAAAACAACTAGTATTAAAAAATCCTGAATTTTGGGGAGGTAACTCATAGGGTTGTACATCATGATATGTGAAATCATTATTCCAGGTTGTTTCACATAAAAATTCAACACAAATGGCCCCAAAAGCTGGATTTCACACATGTAACAACACTGTTACATTTATTTTTTGTTTCCATATTTAAAAGTACCACTTCATAGTCGCTCTTTAGACTTTACAGATTCAATAAAAGAAAATTGGCTATAAACTTTGAATAAAATTAAAAAATTAAAGCCTGTTTTGACGATAAGAAAAAAAAATCTGACAGAAAAGCATTGCAGTATGTATTGTAGTAGGTATATCTACACACATATATCAAAATTGATTATTACTGAACAAAGCATAATCTAACTAATAAATATGAAACAAAATGAGCATTAATGAACCGTCATTTTTTAATCTGACAAGGAAAATTCAAGTAAAGGTAAATTGCTCATCTGAAAACTAATTTTACTTACCCTGTAATTAATTGCGAATGTAGATAACTGAAGAGACATTGAAATTATATAAACTGTACTATTTAGAAGAGATGGTTTAAATTCAGCCTCCAGGTCTGCATATTGTTCAGTCCTAATATAAAAAAATTTTTAATATTTTATTCAATGTAAACTTTTAAATATAGTAGGAACACTTTTAAAGACAGGAACATATAAAACTTACGAAAAACTGTCTGTGAGTAGTTTCTACAATTTTTCAATTTGATCATGTTTAATAAGTCATCGTATTACCCTCCTACTTCAATGTATGTTTCCTTCAAGTTCTGAGTTAAAACTGGGTCTTTATAATTTAAATATAAAAGTCTGAGCAGTCGAAGAAACATTTCTTTGCATGATTTATTGGTCAAAATTAACATGTGTGAAGTAATTTTTTAGACAAAGGTCTTTTTCTTAAACTACAAAATTTAACATTTTATTCAAAACAATACAAAAAAAAAATCTTGTGGCATTATTGCTTTATGGAAAGACAAGTCCCTCACTATCTACACAGCTTTCATCAGGCTACTCGAAAAGAATAAGTCTCACGAGCTAGAGTGTCCAATTTAATCTCATGTCCACCTTTTCTTTCTTCAATAGGAAACTTCTGTTTATGGGGGTCACATTTCCCCTCTACTATGATTTTGATTCTTGGGATTGTTAAAAGGCCTAAACCTTAGAGCTTGGCTGGTATAGTAAAAACAATGTTCTACTAGAATTTTTCCAGTGGTTGATACACATTTTTCAAATACCAAATTCAATTATCTGATACACTGAAAAGTTTGAATTTTTATGAAGATCATGACTAGAAATGCCTTTTCATCCTCTCGAAAGTTCATGGATAACACCCTATTGTCCAAACAAGACTTGAGAGTCCTCTTTTTATATTTATTTTGTGTGTATTTCACAGTCATTATCAAAGGTCTAAAATCAGGCCTGTCTAACCTAAAAGACTTTGAGAGCTGCCATTAAAATGTATTTTAATTTAGCAGGCTGTATTTTATATGTGTGTGTGTGTGTATATATATATATATGTGTGTGTGTGTGTGTGTATATATATATATATGTATATGTATAGGTATATATATATATATATATAGAGAGAGAGAGACATAAATTTTTTCTATGAAAATTTGATACAATATATTATTACAGTTTTAATTTAAGCTAAAAAATTTTTTTGTAGTGGTTTACAATCTGGACACTGATTTTTTATATGCCTGTTTCTACAGATTGGTGTGTTAATGGAACATAAATTTCAATAACCACTGTGAATATGCAAAGTTAGTAATATAAATCACTGCTTATTACCACTGTTATCTCTTCAAATTCGTGAGTAATGTTTTTGTTTGGTACCCTACTTTTAGAACAGCTTTCATACATATACTAGAAATATATATATTTTTATAAATGGTATTTAAAATATTCGTAGTAAAGTGACAAATATCAAAAACAAAGTGTTTTGTTTCTGTATAAACTTATTTGACAAGTCTGAGATATAAATTTTTCAATTTTGAGCTACCAATTGTGATCGAGAACTTTATCAAATTTGAAGGCTTATATGAGTCTTAGATGTGTAAAGATATGTTACTGAAGACCAAAGTTTGTTTAATTTTTTTATTATTATTTAAAGTGGGTTTGTACCTGCCATATTGGATTCCTCTCACTCAATGCTAACAAATAGAAAAAATAAAATTTCCTCTTACTGGCTTACATTTTGAGAATGTCTAAAAAAAAAAAAAAAATTATATCTTGTAATACAACAGTATATACTCTAAGATGCTTTTTCTTTCTTTATTGAATGTTTTTATTTTCATTTGAAAAAGAGTATATCAAAATTTCTCACAAATAACTTAGAAACAGATAGCATCCTAGAGAATTCATTTGATTACATAGTATTTTTTTAAAGAGCAATTCTTTACATGAAAGTTGTCCAAAGAAAATTTTATTCAGCCAAAATTTCATTACTTTGAGTGAAAGAAATCCTATATAATAGGTAGATGCACCTTAGTCTCATATGAGGTTCAAACGAACAAGAGGGTTAAGACAGACATTGCATCAATTCAGTTTGACAACAAATACCCTCTCCACACAAACAATAAAAAAACTTAATTCAAATAGGTTTCACTTAGACTGAAATTTTTTTTATATAATCTACAATTATATTTACCTTGGTGGAGACCTTGCAGTAGCTTCTTCTACAAGATAAACTAAACTTGTAAAATGTACTGCAAATTGTAACAGTACTGTCAAAATGGTATAAACATTAAAAATGTTTGGAAGTGGACGTTCTTTAGAAAGAGTCTTTAAAGGCTAAAAATAAATTAATAGGATATAAGTTTGATTGTAGAAGATAAAAATAATATATTCATAAATTTGATATTATTTAATGCAGACCCAAAACTAAATAAGTCTTAATACATTTTTAATAGGGAATGCTCAAAGAGTCCAGTAACGTTGTAATAAAGTAAAATATAAGGCTTATAATCAAATAATTCAAAAGAAAGCATATCCAACTATTTCATTAATTTTCAGAAATTTTTCTTTGGGTATTAAATGTTAAGAAGGTATCTTAGTTATTCTATGCAGTTATGTTTCCTATAACTAACCATAGAAATTATTTTAATCACAGAAAATTTATTAGAAATCTTCAGCTAGATTCAGATTTTATATCAATGAAAAAGGTCAAAAATACTCCAAAGGGAAATTATACATTCAAATTTCAATAATGCAAGCTTATTTAGAAGCTTTAGCTGTTAAAACTTCCCCTTTAATCATCAATAGAATTATTCATTATTTCAGCAAAAATTTTACAGATGAACAAAATCATTCTTGGAAAAACAACTGTATTAAGTTTAAAAGCTGTATTATTGCTATAGCATGGTAGAATACTAAATGCTTAATAAGCATTAAAAGTATAAAGAGAAAATATTTTATAATAACTTTGATTCTAACAGAATATATATTTTGTTGATGATAGAAATTATTCTCAACTTCAGATTACTATTCAATGATGATTACATTTTCCAATACAGTACAGCACTGTTTATATGTCATTTACATTTATAGAACATTTTATCACAGTCTCATTGTATTTGTATAAAAGTTTTTGCTGATACAGTGCAAAGGATACAAAATTTTGTGTATTATATTAGTTTGGGGAAAAAGAAATCCATTAGTTTTTTCAGTAGATGGTTGTAGTGATTGATATCTCGTAAAGTATCGATCAAACAGTTTCAAATTTATGTTCGTTGTCAAGGTGACATTTCACACTAAAATTTTTTTTTACTGTTTTCTGTTGGGTCAGATGTGAGTTACAGGACATTAAAAGTGGAAGTCAACAAAGAGATAATTCAGTACATTTTACAGTTTTTCTTTGATAAAGGAGAAAATAAAAGCCAGGAAGCTGAAATTGTGAATGGTGTTTATGGTGCCGATACTGTAACAGGTAATTATGTGCAATTTTAGTTTTGTCGATTCCGTGCAGGCATTTTTGATGTTAAAGATGCATTCGCACAGGCAAACCCGTAGTCGAAAATATCGGTAAAAATCACAGAAATACTCGAAGTTGACCAGCAGGTTAGTAGTTGTAGCATCGCCCAGGAACTAAAGATTGGCCATAAAACAGCTTAAACTATTTGAGCAAAGTTAGATTAAAGAAGCTAGATGTTTGGGTGCTACACCAATTAACACACACACACACAAAAAAAACAAAAAAAAAAAAAAAAAAAAATCGAGAAGAATTAAAGAAAATTGATTACTAGAGTTTTTCGCCCATACGGACCAAGACTTCTATGAGAGGCATTATGAAGCTACCTTTAAAATGGCAACAAATTTTACAACAAAATGGTGGATATTTGACCCAAATCAGACAATTCGAAATATGTTAAATAAGGTTATTAATTTCAAGCAAAAATAATGGATTTCTTTTTCCCCAATCTAATATTTCCCTTAATTTGATTGATAGAGCCAGTGCTGTTCCAGGGGTTTGAGACCTGTGTGCAGGTTTTGATGTGCACTCCTATGTAGTTTTTTTATAAGGCACCAATAAATGACAAAATAGTAAAGCCAATAAAATAATGCTGGAGTTGCCTGACTCAAAGAAGAGTAATAGAATAAGAACAGGATGTGAAGCTATTCACTAAAAGAAACATTTTATTACAAAAGTGATAGTGTTTACTATATTAAACAAAAAAGACCACTATTGGCTAATATATTTGAATTTACAGAAGTAACTTCCACTTTATAAGCAAATCAAATTTTTGCCCCTCAATTATGCCTCCTGCTTTCACAAGGTGGCATTTGTTGCATTTCTGCCAGGTATGGCCCTACATATAGCAGTACTTAATGCTTACAGGCAAAATGTCATATCTGACAATGATTAAATATTATTTTTATTTAAAAACCAACCTGCTTACACATAAATGGTATAGTTACTACTCAAAATATGTATTAAAGGTAAGATTTTTCTTTATGACAAATGCTTAAAATTTAATTATTACACTGTCTGCAAAATATATTACATAGAAATATACTAGAACTACTACCCTAAATCTTTAAAATTATTACTTTTACTTTTGCAAGCAATTTTCAACTATATGCCTGTTTACTTATACATTGTTTTACATCAGTCTCTTGAACAATAAATAAACTTTACTTTATCATATTATTATTCGCAAAAACAAATGGAGATGTAACTGAAAATTATATAAAACTGCAATAGTTACCTTTGATCTAGAAATAAATAGAAAACATCCAGCTAATAATAATCCTTGTAATGTTGCTTGGGTATCACTAAACTTAATTCCATCCAAGTATAATACACTTTGACAATAGGCTAAAATCAAGGCATTTAAGGCTAAAATTTTAAACATTTGAAGAGTTGTAACTAGAGTGCACCTTCCTTGTTTGATGATGTGGCATACTGGAAGATAAAGGTTAAAAGATTAGTTCATTAAAATAATAATAATAATAATAATAATAATAATAATAATTCCATTTTTTTTAATATCCAAACTGAGAATATTGCAAATTGGAAATAATATATATTAAGGTAGTTTCAACTTGCCAAATACTTTAATTTCATTATGAATAATCATTAAAATGTGTATACTTTTTTATAAACATTTATTTTGATGTTTAAATATCTCTGGGATAACTTTAATTGTTTTAAAATGAAGCACTAGTCTTCAAACTTTGTTGAAGCATGTAATATCCCTGTCGGAACTTCAAAACTATTTTTAGGAAATTCCACCCCCTCAGAAAAATATATATCCCCCACACACACCAATGCAAGGACACTTGCTATTATTCAATACTAGCAAGTGTGCCCATGCTTCGTTACAGTGACTTTAATATATTACTTTTAAACAATTTTTTTTTTTTGTGAATAACTCTCTAAATTTGTCACAGTTTAGTTCGAGGCATTGGCATATTTATATATATTTCTATTATAAGCCTATTATAACAATATTCAGTTTTTATACTTTAGTTTCCATTAAACCTGAGTTGTACAACCATATGAACATAAAGATAACTATATAAAATGATAGGTTTTTCATTTGGATATGAGAGACACTGAAATTTGTATTTTTTGTTGTTAGAATATTGTTGATAAACATTTCATTGTAATGTAAAAATTAACTAAGAATTAAATTTAAAATTAGTTCTTATATAAAAATTCTATAATTTGCGTCACACAGAAATAGAAGTTAATCATTATATCTAAATTTCCAGGTCAAATCAAATTGATACTATGCAGACAATGTTTAAATATAAAATAAGATATGAATAAATGAGATATTGAAAGAAATGACGTCATAATGATAAAAAAAATATGGTTTTCACCTATTTATTATGTGATAAATTGGAAATTTTAATCTCCTGCTTTTAACCGAGGAAAACTGCACTTAAAACAATTACATGGGATTAACAGAACGACATCACTTTGGTAGAAATACTGCTTCTTTCACTTAGTTATGATGCGATAAATTATAAAGTTAATCATTTGTGTTTAACCAGGGAAAATAATGCTTGGAATAATGACATGGAGCACTCGAAAAAGGGAAAAGAAATGGATTTCGAATGTTACAAATTTTCAAAAACCTTCCTTGGGATATACCTAATAATTTCCCAAATTTTCCTGGCAATTGGATGTATGGTTGAGTCTATCGAGTACAGACAGACAGACACAAATTCATTTTTATATATATAGATTATTCTAAATGTTGAGCATCTTATTATGTAAACACCCTTTAGACAGTCAACTTTACTATCTGAGAGGGGAAAAAAGAAATACATCGAAGCTTTATTAAGCAATTGAACCCAAGCCCGTAGGGTAGAAGGGTAGTGTATTAACCACTATATAATATGAATGGTAGAAAAATGTATCTTAAAATTATAAGTAAAGTTAATCAATACATTATAGTGCTTTATGTAAGCTCAAAAGCATTGTATTTTTTATTAAAAAGTTTTAATAAGTAATTGATGTAATTTACTCATCAATAGGATTTTACTTGTTCTACATGTGCCTGCTTTAGGAGTCAGCTGTGTATGCATTTTCACACAAATTTTTGAAATCTTGCTCTACTAATGTTATCTCCAGTTGTATTAGTTTTTTGCAATAATTTTGTTTCTATACTTTGTTTTTATTGCCATATATGGTGAGAAAGATCTTTATATTAATACATTGAGGTTTAATATATATTTAAATTTTCACTTAAAAGACTTTGGTGTTCTGTGGAACATGGTTTAAGGACCATTACAACAAAGTATTAACAGCCAATTTTTAAGCCTTTGCAGTCCAGCTAATTTTGCTCTCTAGCTATGTTGTCGCAAATATTGCAACAACAAAATGCAAAGAATTAAACTATTTTGAGAGAAAAAAAGAAAACTTGATATTTCTTATCCCTATCAAACCCAAAATTTTATTTACATAAAGGAAGTACACACTAAAATAAAAGAACAAGTTCTCTCTTGTATAAAACCAATGAACATGATAAAAAAAAGGTTTCTTACTGCATTGTATTGATGATAATTTTGATGTAAAAGGTGCAGCAATGCTAGCATCTCCTAACTTCACAATTTGTGCAGGATCTTGTTCTTCCATTTCTTTTAGTAATTTTTGAAGTCGCTTCTACAATAAAATATCAATTTTTCATTAAACCACACACACACACACACACATATATATATATATATATATATATATATATATATATATATATATATATATATATATTAAAGATGCAAATATAAATGAAAATCCCAAAATATAAAAAACAAAAACTATAATAAAATTGTACGAAAATAGCAATACTACATATGTTGCAAATCTTCTAAAAAATATATTTCTATGCAATTGAAACAAGTAATAAATCACTAAAAATAGCACTTTGAATGTTTTTAGTTTTTACTGCTTAAATTTATGAAAAAGTGCTTCAGATAATGTTACCAGAGTTGAATCTATTGTCACGGATGTCAATAAGTTAAAAACATTTTTGGCTGCATGGCCCAGCTTAGCAATTCTAAAATTGGGTACTGTCATAGTAATCAAGAAAAGTCCATAAAATTGTGATATTAACAAAGAAAGCATAAGTTACTTTAAAATTAAAATTGCTTTCCTTTGCAACTATCAAAGTGTGCTAGGAATTATTCTTGGGTTTTTTCTCTGCAACCTATATGGCAACTCCACTGTTCTCAAACTGGATATTATGATGACAAAAAATTTGAGAAGCATAGGTGTAAAAGTTATTTATGTTTTAAAAAATATATTTGTTTTTCTGTCCTTGGCATCAGATATAACTTTTGTATGGAATTTACTTTAGTGATGAATGTGTTTAGTTTGTGTTTGGTGTAATAGTACTTAAATAATAAATTAAAAGATCCTAGCAGATGCATTTGATTTATGAAATTACCAATAATTCATGTAACGCTTTATTTTACAGCAAATTGATTGAATAACATTTCACCTGTTTTACCTTCCTGGCACCATATTTGAATATTACAAATGAAGATTACTTTTTTTTCATTTGAACTTATACAGGCTTTGAATTTGGGCTAATTTTTGAATAACAAACACACTCTTGACTTACACAGATGGGCTTATTTTTGGTAAAATACAGTAGAGTAAAGACAAAGATTCAAATAATAAATAAATCATTTAATAGCCCGAAATAATTAATAATTAATTCAATAAATAATTAAATTAATATTTAATAGTACATTTAATAGTTTCAGAAAATAAAAACCATTATTTAATAAACTCATTTCTACCTAACATACACAAAAATCTCTTGTGATTTCTGCTGTAGGATCCAACACAATTATGCTGATCAGAACAAAAATATTATCAATAACATTAGTTTTTTTCTCTTGTTGTGATTTCATTATTTTAAAAATACAAAGCATAAGCATTAGAATAAATATGCCTAGACACAGTTTAAAAGAGATTACAAAGATACCAAACAATAAAAATCACTTAGCTTACCTGTGTTTCTGTGAAACTATCAGCTTTAGTAGGGACTTTGTTTTTATTTTCAGATCTTCTTGCTACTTTCCCTTTGGATGCCATTGTTTCTAGCTTTGACATGGCTTCATTTACTATATTATCTTTTTCAGGATCTTCTTCCCTTGGACGCCTCGGCCTACCAGGAATTCGTTGTGGAGCATTGGACAAAATAGCTACACCTATTTAAAAAAATAAAATATTTAAGGCTGCTTGTTTACTGTAGCTTTAAATATTTAGTTAAAACTAGCTGTTTAAAAACTGATCTCGACAACTGAGGTTCCTCAAGGTAGGTTATATTAATTTAAAAGTTTATATTATAATACACATGCAAAATTTCTTAGTTTTCATTTTTACAATAACTTCAGTTCTCTACAGTTTTGCCATCATTTTATATTCATATATATGTCAGTTACATGGAACCCCAAACATCAGGTGATAATGATGCCAGTAATAAGAGAACAGCAATTTATTGATGCGAACAGAATGACAGAAATGAATGTGCAAAATAATTAAACAGTATTTTAACTGTTTTCCCTGAATATCATTAATTTATAATTAATCAATCAATGGCATCTTTTGGGGGGTTCTCACCAATCTCCTCAAAATCTACATATATGTTGCAAGTGGCAATAACAAAGAGTAATTTATGTAACATTGCCTCCACACAAAACATCCAGCATATTTCCATCCAGCATAATGTATTTATAGTTTCAGCATTTTCCTAATTGGTTACAATGTAATGGAGCATAAAAGCATACAGTCTACTGTAATAAATAGGTTAGAGGTGACTTAAGGAAAGGAAAGTTCAGAGTATTTATATGACTTATGGCTATCGATAATATTGCTCGCAAGATGAAATAACAAAGAGGGTTCCCACTCTTTTTCCAAAACAAAAATTAAGGACTTTCTAAGGACCAAATCAACTTTTTATAAGGATTTACTTGAAATACACAATATAACGACATAAACCCTATTTCCTGAGGAACATATTTTGATGATTATGAACCAGACAAGGTATGTTCAATAAATGCCCTACAATATTTCAGAATTAAGTGTTTAAAAATGCTTATAAACTAATATAAGATAAATCTATTTGATAAAAGCTAATTTTGAAAAATGTACATATAAAGTTTTTTGAGTGATCAAACTAAAAATAAATTGAAAATAAAGACATTATAAACTGTCCTTTCTGAGGATTTAAAAATAACACACACACACATATATATATATATATATATATATGACAAATCGTGATCCAGAGTTAAGGCGAATGGAAAACAGTCTTCTTGATAATAATAAGTTTTATTAACTCATTGTTCTTAAGGAAAGCTACATGCACCAATTTCATTGTTCGTGGCGGAGTTATGCATGAAGTTGTTGACCGCTCCATGTCCACAAGCCAAATTGAAACATATCTGTTTACAAGCTCATCAAATAGCTCAAAAATGCTTCTGCCTGATCGGATGATCCCAAAAGCTTATGCGAGTGTGGGTCTTTTCCATTTATTTTATTATAAAAAGAGTTCACTTTTTAAAATTGCTTTTAACTCACATAATTTCCAACTACCCCTTTTTTAGACCTGACATATATATATATATACACATACATATACTGTATGTATATACTAGATGATTATACCCGACATTGCCTGGGAAAGAAGAAAGTTTTAGACTTTTCTTTTACACCCAATGCAAGGAAAATTAAATTTCCAGAAGTAACTATAATATCTACAAACCCACATCCTCCATACATCGTTTAATTAAAATCTGCATGACCGTTAGCTATTAGGAAAGGGCAGCTGACTTTATACTTTAAACCTTTTATGTATACGAAAGATTTTTTGTCAAATAAGTAACTAAGAAAAACCTGTCATAAGAAAACTAATAGGAAATCACCTGATGATGGCAGATCTCGTCGATGGAAAAATTGATCACATTCCAATTTAAAAATTAGGGAGTTTGTACGGACTTTTGAAAAAAACTAAGTTTTAAGGGCCCTTAAAAATGAAAGCTGAAATTAAGGAGTTTGGAGTTAAGGAGTGTGGGAACCCTGAACAAAGAACTAAGACAGAATTTTTTTAAGTTTTGCTTCTACACCAGAAATTTTTTTAAAAATTGGGGCAGTAAGATGAAGGGAAAACAAGTACAATGTATGGAAAATGGGAAAAATACAAGAACGAAATCTTAAAATAAATAAGAAAAATTGAAGCTCAGTGGGGCCTGTGGCTCTAATAAGCTATTAAAAGACTGAGAAAGAGAGAACAGTGTAACATGGGAGAAAATGTTACTTACCCACATGAGCATGTTTTAGAGCACCAACATCATTTGTTCCATCACCACACATCAAAGTCACATATCCCAGGCTTTTAAGTTCAGTGATAACTGCTTCCTAATCAAAAGAATATGTATAATTTTTTGTTTTCAAAATGAGGCAATAATATTCTATCAATAAGCAAACACAAATTTAAAGTTTTATATCATTCAGTATAATATAAATACTATTAATATTTGTTGATGTCTGAGCACAAACTTAGCTGGGCATTCGTGGTCAGGATAGGCATCCAAACAATTAGGGAAATTCTACAAAATTCATTTTTGTCAATTCTCATTTATGAAGGAATCTCATTTATGATAGTAATCAACAAGAATTGCATTCTTATTTTTTCTTTTCTTTAAAGGAGAAAAAAAAAAAGAAGGAAATAGGAAATTTCTTTCTTTGAAAATTATAATAATAATAATCTTACTTTTATTTTCAAAAGAGAAGAAATATTTTCTGTTCTTTAAGTGCAACTTAATACAGATAAATTGCTACCACTTTTAAAATCATGCAAATATTAATTTTTCACTTTGGGTAAGAATCTGTTGACTATTACTAGATTAAATACTTTTTACCTATACTAACTGAATTAAAAAATAAAAATTAGCCACATCATACAAAGACATATAATTAAAACTGTACAATGTTGTCTGAAAAATTATAGAAGTTTAATTTGAAACTGCCTCTAAGATTTACATATTTTTAATAAATAATACATTATGAACATCTCTAAATAATATAGAACCATTTTCAATTTATTTCTTAGAAATTAAAAAAAAATCCATAGCTTTATAAATATACCACTCTCTGTGGTATAAGAGGTAAAAGAAAGAAAAATTAAATAACAGAAATAATTTTATAGGGATGTAATCTACATTTTAAAGTAATATTAAGTTACATAATTCAAAATATTTTAATTACTAACCTTTTGTTTGGGTGCAACTCTAGCAAAAATACGAATATGTGGAAGGAGGTTTCTTAAAAATTCTGGATTCTTAGAACTCAAATACGTCATACCCTAGAAAATGAGGGAAAAACAAATATATCAGATAAAATATAAAGGAAAAATAAAATTTTATTGAGGAAATTTAAATCCAAATATTTCTAGTTATGAATCACCAAAAGTTATAGCCAAGACAAACTAAAATTTGCATAAAAAATTGTAAAAAACATTTTTAAATGTATAAACTATACTTATTATTTTGAAAAATTACTTTTCAACCAAGGGCTGTATTAATATAAAGGTTTAATTTTTGCTTTCTAGATCACAGTAACTCATTTTGCAAATGCGTCGATCTCATAACCTGAAGATTCTAATCAATGCTCTCACCAGCCAAAGAATAGCATTAATGGCAGCTGGAGCACATAAAATAGTTTCATAGTCGTATTGTCCTCCAAGTTTCTAAATAATACCTCTGAATATGGCAGGCCAAGCCTGGAGGTCTTCTTGGTCCTTGATTTTAAATTATGAGAACTCACTTTGTTTTTATTATCCTAGAGAGTAATGTTTACCACCTATATGACTGCCGTAATATATATTGTCAACAAATTCTATGACATTGTATAAACAAATGCTGAATAGGCAACCATACCTCACCCCTTACTTAAAATAAATACCCTAATTTCCTGCGTATAATCTGCAGATTATACATTTAAAAAAAGCTTCAATTTCCTTCTAATGCATATTATATGCCACCATTTATTATGTGCTGTTAAAAATGATTTTTATAATAAAATTTACAAATATCTTCCATAAAGAATAATAGATGACAGCATCTGCTCATATATACAGAATTTTTTTTTTAAATGAGGATTAAAAATTCTTTTCAGCCAAGGACACAGCGATTTGGATAAAAATACCTGGTTATAGATTCAAATAAATGGGGGGGGGGATGTCCCCCTTCAAAAATTAAAAAAATATTGTAAAATTGTTTTACAGAATTTTATTATTTCTTGTGTGTTAAAATTGTTAAATTTCAACTGTTTTTAAGAATTTTTTCATTTTATTGGATAATATACCTATTTCAGTAGTTTCAGTCAGTAAAATTTATGATGTGTGAGTATTTTTCTTATTTTGCCACGTGGTGCTGTCCATGTTTTTTTTTTATTTTTATTTTTTCAAAAAACCCCTGTTTGGCTGCCATTTTATTTAGCGACTTTCAGAAAATGGAGTTTTTGCTAAGATCGGCAAGAAAAAAAAAACATGGCGGCCGGAAGCAGTGTGGCTATCGCAGCAGTTCCAATACCTGATTAAATTAATATATTCCTTTTTGTATATTTTTTTCTATCAAGAAATAATGCTTGTATAATCTGAAATAGCAACATTTTGCTGCATTCTTCATTGTTTTTCACTTTTACCTCGCCAGATGGTGCCATAAAGGCAGTATAAAATTTTAATAACAATTGCAAATAACCATATTAAATTAAAATGAAAAGATGCATTTTAAGAATTCTAAATTTTAATATCTTTTTTATTTAAATATGTGTTTGAATAATTTATTTGCATCATTGTTTCTGTACTAATTAATGTAAATATTTTGACTATATTTTTACTGTGGTTAAATATAAAACTTTTTAAGTCTCCCAAATTTTCACTTTATTAGATTACTTTTTTTAATTAAAAAAAATGTTATCATTAAGTAGAGAGTTTAAATTTAAGTTTTTTAACACTAAAAGGTATCTTTTTCCCATATACATTGAAAACTGTGAATCATATGAGATTAAAATGGAAATTTAATTTGCAGATTATACACCACTGCAGATTTTACGATATTTTTCTCTGCAAATATCTCGAAATTCATACCTGCAGATTATAAGCAGGAAATTAGAGTAAATAGAAAATAAATATTTGCTTACTTCATGCGAAAAATTCAGATACTAACAAACAAACGTTTATTTCTTTACTTGTGCAGCATTACTAATAAGCTTATATTAAATGTAAATAGGCAGTTTTCATAATTTCTATTTATAAGTATTTTAATTGCTTAAAGAAAGGTGATAAAATGAGTATTTTGAAATGCTATGTAAAAGAAAAGCACACAACAAAATATTTTAGTAATGTACACTAATATTCAGCAATCAAAGGAATTCTGGATATTTGAAAAGCAATATGTTATCTTTGTGCTAGACTGAGTCTTCATGTTTAGCCACCAGCTCTCATGTAACTAGAAACCCACTTAGCTAAGTTGGGTAGAAGCTCTTGAGCAACTATCTTGCATGCATGCTGCTTTAGTTCTCAGATTTTTATTGATTTATATTATATATGTATATATATATATATAAAAAAGGATAAACTTAAGAATGGTGCGAAGGTCCATCTTAATTCCAAATGTTTTTTATATTAAGGTATCCGTCTACATTGAATACGTCATTTTTTGCCAAAAATCCTAATTTTTTTTATTTCTCTATTGTAAAATTTAAACTATTAGGCTTCTAAATCTGTTTTTGTTTTGCTTCTACGGCATTTTAAAGAAAAGTTACAGCTCTTTAAACATCAATGACAGCTGTCAAAACAAAACGGAAATAACAACTTTGGAACCGGAAGTTGTGAATTTAAAGCCTTTTAAAGAGCATTTTTTGGACAAAACTTTTTAAATTTTCATGAGAATTAGTTTAAACATTTTTCTAGTATTTTTAATAATTAGCAACTTGGCAATTAGAAAGTTTTGAAGCAAGAAAGTGTGGGGAATTTTAAACATGTATTTTAATTTTTTAATAGTTAAAAAGTTGCTTTCATAAACTTCAAATGCATTTTTCTCAGAATGGTATTTTTAATAAAATGTTGAAACTTGAAACGTGATTTCTCAAAAAGTTCTTAAAATATTTTGTTGAAAATTATTATGAATGCTTTTGATAATATATATACTAGTGAATGACCTAAAAGCTTTAAATTTGGATAATTTTTAATGATGTTACACTCATAGTTAGATATAAATGTAATGAAAATTTGTTAAAAATTCAATGTATATGATTTTGAAGAACCAAAATTTTTTACCAAATGTAAATTAAGCAAAGATTTTAAGTGATTCACTAGTCCAGTGTATAAAAAATGTGTTGCATCAAAAAATATTGAAATTTATTAAAAAATTAGACCTTTTGAAAAACCCCCGATTTTTTTTTACTAATTTTTCTTTATTTATTAGAAATTTTATAAAAACTTCAACAGGAATAAATTTTTTAAGTGCAATTCTCTATGATAATATAAAAGCTAAATCTAAAAATGTAAAAACATGAACTTGTTTCTACATTTAAAGAAAAAAAGTTCTCCGAACGTAGAAGGATACCTTAAACTACTATTCAGCTTTGTTGTGTAAAATAAAATTGTTCAAAAATGAGATACTTTATCGTAATAATATATATATATATTACATTAAGGAGGCATTTCTAAAATTCATTCTGTTCACTAATATATATGAACAAAAAGGTATTAAACAGTTAATACATATCAACATATATTAATCAGCTTCATTCTTAAAGACAAAGGCAAATATTTTTATCTTGAATTGGAGAGCAATTTTAGAAATATATGCACCATGATTTTTGTTACATAAAGTATTTTGTAAAAAGCAATTAAAAATGACTACTTACTTCTCCAGTAAGACACAAATCATAATGTTTATACAATTTATCAGCACGTTTGTTTGGAATATCAGGCAAAAATACACTTTCATCGATAGATATCCAACTCCATTCATTTCCTGTAGAATAAACAAAAAAAATATAGAGAGAGTGTTTGCTTGTATGTATCATATCAGTGCAGCATATTGCTATGTTTATTTGGATACCCTGATGTGGGGTCCCATAAACTGGATTTTAATGCTTTTGTGACAGAATAAGAATCATAATTTTCAGAATGTTTAGATGGGCCTGCTATACAGGTTTATCTCTTGAGTATCCTAGATATCATAAACTTTGTCAAAAGTACTCCAAGACACTATATGAATCAAAGTTTGGGTCCATTCACTTAAATTTTCAAAATCTGACAAAGATAATTAGTAACACTAAAAGACTTATCTATCTGGAAACACTAAATTCTAAGGCTTAAAAACACAAAAGAGGGTAACCATTTCAGAGCCTTCCCTAAAACAAGATTATACAGTAGAAACTCTTTTAAACGACCCCACTATACAACGACCCCTTCGTTAGAACGACCATCTTAAAAAGTCCCAATTATTTTACCATAGGAATAATGTTAATTTTGAATGATTACAATGACCCCAAGCGTATTATTTTTCGTTAGAGTTATTACCAATTTTAGACTGCAGAATTCATGAGCAAGTGGGCTATGCTTAAATTATTATACTGTAGTGCAACTTCAAAAAACCTGTACTCCTCTCTTTGTGTTTGCTTAAAGGAACCTTTTGTCACGTACAACATTGATGTCCTAAGTAGATAACACTCCAGACACTAATGAAATGACCCAGCTCCTCAGTGTCAAATTTCCGGTTCTTCAATTATCTTTTGATGAGTTTGTTGCAGTAGACAAAACTTTACAGTGCTGTGAAGAAAATTTGAATGAGAACGATTTTATTGCTTGTATTACCAGAAATGAAGAAATCTGCGATTCCGACAACTGAGAAGAAATTGTCCAAGCTTTTGAAAAAGTGTAAAAAAGCCTTCAATGCAATCAAAGCCTTGCGAAAATATTTTGAAGGACAATTTAATTCTGAAGATATTCTTCAAAATCTAACGGATATGGAATCAGTGATTATGAAAAATTCCCAAATGAACTTGAAACAGCCGTCAATCAGACTTTTTTTCAAAAATTCAGTAATGAATATACAACTAAATAGAAGTATTCTCTAGGTATGTACTGTTGCATCATTTCTTTGCTCAATTTTTTTATTATCTTTTCAATTCATTACTACGACCTTTTGTTACAGTGACCATATGAGGTTGGTTCCACAGAGGGTCATTATACCGAGGTTCTACTGTAAATACAAAGAACAGTCAAAGAAAAAAAGAGATCATAGATGCAGAGTCAAAGTCTAGTTTTTCGCAAGAGAGCCTCTAGCCAAAGGATTTTAAAATTACTATCCATTTAAAACCTTCGGTTCTCAGTGGAAACAGTACTGCACCCCAGTGGTTACTGAATCCTTCCAAAGATGCAGTAGCAGGTTCAAAGGTTAATGAGTGTGTTATGGCAGTCAAGGAGAGCAGCCAGTAGTCATACTATCAATAAAAATTTTCAATAAATCATTAAAGTACTGTATTTATGATAATAAATGTGATATTCTTTTAACTATACATTTTGTGAATTCCACTATGGGTTGCCATTTGATCACCCCTGGGGTACAGATATTTTAATAGCCTTTCTTTCATTGTGTTTGGTTGAATGTGAGTTCAATCAGTAGCTAGTGGACTGTCTAAGAAATGGTACATGATTGAATTTGGAGATTTGCAAATGGTGTTACATGGTGTCATGAAAAACTCTCATATCACATTTTATGCAAATAGCTCTCTCCATTTCACTACAATTATGTTTACAGACACTCCTCTTTATTTAAACAGATACCATTTTATGGAAAATATTAAAACATTCTTTAATAAATCATTAACCAATATTTCATTTGATTGTTTATTATAGCTTTAATATGTTATATTACAAGAAAACATTATTTTTTAAGTGATAGGCCTACAATAGACAAACGTACAGACCCACCTCTAGGTTTGAGGTTTTACTGACCATTATTTGCTCCTAACTTTCAAACAGGGGATGGGGAGAGAGAATCTGAATATCCCACCAAAAGAAAATATTAGAAAAACAGAGAGCTACGTAAACATGGGAAAGACAGTGCAATACATTCTGCTTTTATATAAATCTGTACAGGTTGAGAAAGAAAAACGAATAAAAAAAGTGAATGGCTGGGAAAAAAAAAGAGAGAGAGAGAGAGGAAAAATGCCATGAAGTAAGGAAAAAAGAATAGATTTCTAGAAAAAGAAAGAAGAAATGGAGTGTTGTGGAGTCTGTAAAAGAGGAAAAAAAAGAAACACTACACAGTCTGAATATATATTGGCAGCAGCAAAAATATCTTACTATGAAATTTTGGTATCTATTTGTCACTTGTTACATTTCAATAGATGTTTCAAATCTTTGAATATGCATATTTATTTTTTATTACTTAACACTGGAACATTCTGGATATTGATTACCCTTAAATGTCTGCCAGAGTTGTTTTGACCCCTTGATATAAAATAATTGTCATTACAAAGTAATTGCAAGACTACTGTCAGTAGGGTTTAGTTTTAAGACTTTTTAATATTATTTCATGTAATTATCATGTGTTATAACCCTTTATATCATAAAAAACTGTAACAAGACAAACTACTTAATCTTGTAAAAGAAATAAAACAGTAATATTTATAATTATTTGTATAATAAGCAAAATTATAATTTTTATGAGAATGTTAAGTTTTTAAATAATTTATCAATTTTTTGCATGTTTTATACATACCTCATTTGTAATGGATACAGTGATATTCAATTTTTCTTGTAAATAATCTTGCAAATAATTAGATGAGTTCACCCCATTTGATTCATTCTCAGAAAACTTTCACAAAAAATTAGCACTTTCATCAGGGCTTAGACCTTTTATATGAACCAACATTTCAGGGTGTCTGCTTTGCACAAGGTTCAAAAATCGAATGAAAATTTTTTTATGAGCAGATAAGCAAATGCTATGTAACACTTACACACAACTTACGATAACTGATTCATTTCCACTATGAACCCAATAACACTACATTCAAGGTAAAAAAATGTGCAATGCTACTTTGGGAAGTTAGTTTTACTAATGATATCTACTTAGTGAACTACCTTTAGTTGAATGACAGCTATTTATAACGATACATTTCTTGGTGTCAAAATGAGACCAGTTGACGTTCTAGATTTAAAATCTCTCCCAAGTGCCCTAGAACCACAAAACTTTTTCTGTGTAATCACCATGGAAAATGATTAAAAGTCACAAAAATTTTCAATTTCCATGCAAAATACAGAAAAGAGAAACTAAACAGGCTCTGGTGTCCAATCGACACCAACAAGTTAACTAGTTGGAAGGTTGGACTGTTTAGAGGATGTTGATAATGTCAGGTTTTTTCAGCTATGTGTGAAACACTTTAACTGTTCTAGTGTTAATACACCTTTAAGATTTTTTTCTCTTTAATATAATCACCGAGATTATAATTATAATCTCGGTCAAACTT
This sequence comes from Pardosa pseudoannulata, assembly GCA_032207245.1. Taxonomy (NCBI): domain Eukaryota; kingdom Metazoa; phylum Arthropoda; class Arachnida; order Araneae; family Lycosidae; genus Pardosa; species Pardosa pseudoannulata. The sequence goes on along the minus strand of CM063509.1, from coordinate 11,300,704 downwards.
TAAAAAATATCTGAAACTCTTTTACCTTTCTGCAATGATCTGGTAAGCTAATAAGTTTGTAAAGTTAATTCCAAATGTTAAACAAATCCTTGTGACTAGCGAGTTTACCATGTAATACGAATTATATTGGAAGACATGAAAAGCATTTATATTAGCAAATAAGAGCATTTTAAATACCTGATTTAGAATCTGGAGGGGTTAAAATTAGTGTCATATTGTGTTTAGTGAAATTCAGCTCTCTAGCAACATGACATGCAGTTAAAGGTGCATCTCCAGTTATCATCACAACCTGCAAGAAAAAAATCCATTATAGTTCCTACATTTATTATTATTATTATTATTATTATTATTATTAAACATAAAACATATCTAGCTTCCTGCTAAACTCTTAGATATGTACTAAATATTAAATTGTTTAATTCAAAAAATATACTATTGAATAGCTTTTGTCAGTAAAACTATTATATCCATGAAATATCATAAAATATTTTTTCATAGTAAAACAAAAAGTAAAGTTATCCATAAGAAACCAGCTGAGTGGGTCATGTAACAGATATGCTCTATCATAACCTATAAAATGCATGCCCAGGCCCAGTCTTAGCCATCTGGGCACCCTGAAAAAGATTCTTCAGTGCTTATTTCTTATTAACTAGCACTTTTCAGCCATGAAAAGGGCACATATTAGTTATAAAAGCTCCCTACATTAATGAAAATTATAAGTATTAGTAAAAATTAACCGAATCACAAATGAAGGTGTTCTAGCAGACCCAGGAATCCTGGTCTATGGAACGAAAATGGGTTCAAAGTGTAGGGCAGAAGTACTTCATTATAAGGTTGGTTGGTTGTTTGAAATTTAGTGGCGCTAATTCCTCAAGGGACAAACTGCGCCAAACAAGACGAAAAATCCAAAAGAACAACACAATTTTGAAAAAATTTTGATGAAACCGTAAAAATGAAAGATGCCCAAAACCAAAGAAAAACATTTAAAAACAAACACATAAGTAGAAAATTTAGAAACACAAACAACACGATAATCAGCAAAGTTTGATTAAAAATTAATTTTTTAAAAATGTAAAACAGAAAATGAGAAATTGAAAAAGGTACAATACAACAATGAAATTTATTAATTTACAAAGATTGAAAATTAATTTAAAATTGAAAAATAAAATTAAAAATTAAGAATTAAATATTACAAAATTGAACATTAAAAGTTAGGAAAATACAAATCAGATTTCAAAATACAAGCCAGTACAGCGAAGAAAAGGAAATAAGCCTGGATGCAGCATTTTCCCAATGATTGAATTAAGATTAGGTGATGAATTTCCAAAGAATTTTATGTACAGAGATTTAAAATATATACAAGAAGTTAAGATATGTGCGACTGTATAAATAGTCTTCCAATACGGACACTGTGTGCCTCACCAAGCAAGAGATGTGCATGTGTGAGTCTGCAGTGACGCACCCGAAGACGAGTGATAATCACGTCCTGACTCCATTATAAGAGACAAAATGTTTAAATAATTTTCTTCAATAGAGTTACAAATCAAATTTTTGTTACTGAGACATTTACAACATTGACAAATGAATGCTACAGCCAAATGGTTAGGGCACTGACCTTAGGTTCCAGAGTTCGAATCCCACTGGGGGCACAGATGTTTGTAATTGTTCAGAATCGGCTTTAAGTAGTAGGTGCCAGTCTTAATAGCCCTCATGTTACAAAAGAGTAGACCATAGTGCTCCAAATGAATTCTATTGATTAAATATATTTTTCTGAATCTCGACCCAATTTCATGCAGAACATGGGTAGTAAAAATAACTGGTTATGGAACCACCACATAAGTTTATTTTATTACTGGTAAAAATCATGTAAATTAGATAACTAATGTAAAAATTTTATTCAGTATTTTTAAAATTAAGTTTGAAAGCCAAAACTTGTTAACATTGCCACCTTACTACTCAAAATAAGTTTACTGCCCCCCCCTCGACATCATCCCGCTGTTCCCCAGGGGGCATTATTGCCCCCGTTGAGAACCACTGCTTTAAGAATTTATACATACATGATGGCTAGCAGCAAGAATTTCTTTGATAACTGCTTTTGAGTCTGATTTCAGAGGACAAGATATTATAACAAAACCAGCAAAAGTGAGTTCTTTTTCAATATCATCTCTTGTCAAATTGCGAACCTATATATTAGAAAAAAAGAAAGCAAATAACAATGTACTTTTTGACTAAGCATTTAATTGAGCAAATATATACACTATTATTTATATAATTAAAAAGCATAAAAATATACATATATAAAGTACAATTTATTTTTAAAAAGCTTTATAAAGACACATATAACAAGATAAACATATAAAAATTAAATAATAATAGCTTGTATTTCAATGACACAAAATGTTATTTTTATATTCAGTGGATCATTGTAAAACTTATAACATACGACTATGAAACTGATACTTAAATTTCATTTAAATCAATACATTTTATATAAATACCTAATTTAAGCAGTTGTATCAATAATGTAGTAAAGTTAGATGTAAAACTAATAACATTATAGTAAGCATTCAGAGTACTAGTCCTTCAGCCTTCAGTCTCGGTGTTTAAAGTTCTCAAACTAAGGCTATATTTACTACAAAATTTAAATTACATTTCAGATTTTATTAATGCTAACAGTTTTTCTGAGTATAAACTCATCCATGTATAAGATGAGAGTGTGCTTTTTCTTCAAAAATTTACCCAAAAATCAAAACTTGTATAGAAAACAAAATGGGAAAGGAAAAAAATCTAATATTTAAATATGTCCCAAAACAGGAAAAATATTGTGGTAAAATAAAACTCTAGACCAGGGATGGACAAACTTTTTTGGCCGTGGGCCAAAAATCGAAAGAACAAATTTGGTGGGCCAAGATAAATTTTTCTAAAATTTTAAAAATATAAAAGTACCTAACAGTTTAAATACGTTACTGAGGTGAATGAAATTGCGATTTCATTTTTAAAAGTTCCTTATACTGAGGTTCAAAGTGAGATGTACTGATTATAAGGAACGATGTTAAATGCTCCTCTGTCAGTCTACTTCTGAAATTATTCTGTCTAAGGTTCAAAGTCGAAAACACTTGTTCACATATAAGAAGCAAATATACCGTTGATATTCTGGGATAATAAATTTGGGATATAATATTTAAGCAAAGAAGAAAAGGAGATGGATATATAATGTATAAATATGTATTTCTTTTAATTTGCCTCGGACCGGCACCTTAAAATTCTATCCGTGGGCCGGGTAAAACCTTCTGGTGTGCCGTAGTTTGCCCATCCCATCCCTGCTCTAGACCAATGCTTTTTAAATTGTTTTTGCTGCAGCATCCAATTTAAGTACCATGGAGGTAGAATATTAGTTGCACTTCAAGATAAACAAAGGACATCTCTAGCATGTTTCGACAGTGGTGAGGAAAAACAACTTTACTTTTAGTTTTAAAGTAACTTCATCGGTTTTTATAAATTTCACAATTTTATGCTGATTTTTTCAGATTACTGCAATGGTGTCCAGTCCAGTGCATTACTGCAGTGTTTTATCCAGTGATACAAAGGGTTAAATTTAAACCATTAAATGGGTTTTCTGTTAAACTGTTTTGTCGATTTCAGTAAATATAATTTTTAAAAAATGTTAAGATACATAATGAAATTTTACCAAATTATATTACCAATTTTTAATTATGTAATAAATTAATAGCTAACCTATTTATTCATTTACTAGTTGATGCACAACCAGTATGCTCACTTTTAGTTTTATATTTTTTTTTCAACAAACAACTCAAAAGTACAGATATAAGAAATGTTACCATTACCTGTCATCATCAACCAAAAATTTAGAACCATTGCTTATCTCTCTATATAGCTGATTTTAAGACATCATAACTAATATATATGAATGATTTACATGTAACAGAAGTTAACACAACAAAGTCAAGACTTTTTAAAGAAAACAGGGTGAATATTCATATTCACTACTGTACTTCTAAACTATTTGACACTTAGAATTCATATTTACAGCATGATACATTTTTGATTAACACATAATAAGATCCGGTAAACACTCAAACACTTGAAAATTATCAAAATTTGAGGGGAGGGGGGGGGCATGGTAAATATTTGCAGCCAATACTTGATTTTAGTATTACTTAGAATCTAAAGAATCAGATACATATAATTTTTTTAATAATATGCAATACATAAAATTATTGTTAATAACTAAATAAATTTTACTTGCTTGTGCAACTTAATTTTAAGTATTCCTAATTTCATTTCACAAATTCATATTATTTCTTAGCAGCAGCTGCATATCACAAACAACCACTAATGTTTACATATGGTCACACTATGCAACTATTGCCAGTCAGAGTGTAGAAACATAATTTTTTTGTGCCACATACCTATACATTATATATTTATATTTTTTTTTAATGGAAAAATGGACAGTTTACTTTCAACTTTTACAAGTGATAAGATCTGGCATTTAAGCACACAGATGTCATGGATTATAACAAAACCATCATTATCATTTGGGTTATAAAATGAAAAACAAACCAAAGATTACAATTTAATTAATTGTTATCTATTACCTCTTGATGAGACAAAACTCCTAATTCTCTTCTTCCCAAAGCCAAAACACGAGCTCCACGTCTTGCCATCTCCGTATAAGTTTCATCATAATGAGATGGTGGATTTTTGAACTAAAATGAAATTTTGGTCTATATTAAGCATAACCTTTTTATATTTTACTATATTAAACATAAACCACATGTTAAAAAATCATACAAATACAAGTACAACATTGATGGCTGTATACACCAAAAAGAGGGTAACACCTGGGTCATGAAATCTCAGGATTACCTCCATTTCAGGATTAACCTGGGATCATCTAGTATTCTCAAAAGGAGGATTTTCTGATTCTTGTTTGGTTGTCAGAAAGCCTGCAATTGGTTGAAAAAGTCATGCAACTTTGTACAAGCACACACTTGAATTTGGGTTCAAGCATTGGTAATGAAGATGGAAATTCCTTAGAAGTTAAATTTTTTCCCCATAGAAAGAGAATGCAGTAGACAAAATTATCAATATCCTTATACTCTTTTATTTATTTATTCATTTATTTTATTACAGGCTGTAGAACTGGAAATCCTATCAGTGTAATGTCACACATTAACAAAATAAAATGATTTTTAATTACTTTTTAAAATTCTAATGTTACAAAAAATGCAAATTTCAGACTAGAATAACAATACATAACTGTTAAAGTAAGGAAATATTGAGTTACCTTTACATCTATGAAAAAGAAATCTGATTTAAATATTGCTAAGAACTAACATTACCAAAATATCAAAAACCGAATTTTTTTTTAACAGAAACAAGATAAAAGTGAGCTTGATTTTTAAACAAGAATAAGTAAAGTCATATATTTCAGAGATTAAAAATTTTAAAGTAAAGAAAATTAAGAAATACTAACATACCTGCATGAGAGCTTATACGGAAACCAAACTCCACACTCATAAAATAAATATTTTTATCATAATTACATCCTTAACAACCATTTATTTTCAGATAAAAAACACCCAGTTTAAATTTGAGTCAGTTTATATGCAGTCAGTTATAACAGTTAAGTAAATTACATAAGTAGACATAGATTAGCGTACATCAGAACTCAAATCAAGGGAGTGTCGATTTTCTGCCATATTTATTTAAAGGTATGGTGAGGCAAACTATGCATGCCTCATAAATAAATCTGAGTGTGTTCTGCCAATTTGATGGAACACATTCAGCAAGTTAGAAAATGAAGTAATTATTCGATTATGATCTGGTGAATACTAATTTTGCATTGAACACTCAGGTAACACTTGAATTGGGTTTAACTTGAGCTGGTGAATAAGGCAAAGAGAATCACACACATACAAGCTTGGACACAAAAATGCATTTAAAAAATAAGCTTATAAATTTTGATCATTAGAAAGAAACAAAACTTAAAGAGAATATAGTGGAATCTGTTTAATCAGAATATAATGGAACTTCTCTTGAATCTGATGATGAATATTGATTGTTATAACTGGATATAAAAAATACAAACATAATTTCTTCCTAAATCTTATTTATAATGTAAATTATATATATATATATATATATCGTGATCCAGTGTTAAGGCAAATGGAAAACAGTCTTTCTTGATAATAAGTTTATTAAATCATCATTTCATTTAAAAGCAAAACTTGCACCATTTTCATTTGTTCATCGAAGACATGCATAGAGAATGTTGACAACTCCATGTCTACACACTAACTGACTCATATCCGTTTGCTTATTCAAAAAATTCTTAATATCTTTCTGCTTAACCGGATGATCCCAAAAGCTTATGCGAGCGTGGGTCTTTTTCATTTATTTTATTATTATAAGAGAGTTCCCTTTTTAAAATCACTTATAACTCACATAATTTCCAACTACCCCTTTTTTAGACCTGATATACATGTTTATATACACATATATATAAGGATCACTGTAAAATAGGGCAATGTGTTCCATTCTGATAAAAAAAATTAAATTTATGATGCAATTTATTATTTATAATGCATCTTTTTTAATAAGAACTAGGTACTTATATATGTCTAGAGACATTTGTTTTTGCCCACACTCGGAAATTTGGCAAAAATGAAACAGTACATTGATGTTAAAAATTTTTTTAAATATTTGCCACACAAGGGTTAATTAAGGAGACTAGGACCTAAATCCGATCTCGAATGGCTATGAACATCCAAGACAGCAGTGGGATTTGAATCCACAAACCCAGGTAAAGATGAGCAGCACCTAACCCACCGGAACCTGCTTGAGATGAGATTCCAGAAGGATTCTTCATATAACTTCTCTCAGGGCTGGATATAAAACAAATTGTACCCTCTGCCTTAGGGAAATTTACACTTTTAAATATCTATAATATTAAAAACGCGACAATTTTTCCTTATAACAGTAAAGAGTATAAAAGTAAAATAAAATACTGTTTTGGTACCAATACTAACAATTTTTTCTAAAAGTTTTTTTCTCCGTATTTATACAAATGGTAATAGAAGTACATTATATTCACAGAAGCAAAACAGTAAAATTTTAATACTTTGCTTCAGAACAAAGACTCAGGAAATTAAAAATACATTTATGTTCGTTCACACTCAATAAAACAATCATTCATTAACTATTGTTTTATACTTGACTGTGATCTTTAAATGTAGAAATCAGGCTACCTTTATGATGATGAATATTGATTGTTATAACTGGATTTTGATTTAAATAAATATTTAAAAATATTTCATTACATACATATGCACCCAAAATCTATCAGTGACCTGGGGGTTGGGGGAATGGAGAATGGATGGAAAAACATCCAATTAGGCCCCCAAAACTTAAGGAATCCAGGCCTGCACATTCTGTGAAATACACCTTGATAAAGAACCCATTTTTTTACAATTATGTTTGCTTGTTATTACGAATCATTCATTATGCTTGTTAAGTAAGGTTTGACTGAATTAAATAATGCATAAACAATGTTAGCATAACTGACTAGAATTATAAATATTTGAAGTTAGTCTTACCATGGCTTTCAGTATTTCAGGAGCTCCTTTAACAGCTGCTATGTAGAAAGTATCTGAAGAACCAGGTTTATTGTAACCAGCAATGACAGACATTCTTTTTAAACTACTAGAAAAATGGAATCTATGAAATATCTTTAAACCAGACATTTTTCCTTTGCGTGGCACCACAGCATCCCCTAAAAGTGCATCAAGCCATTGGAAATTATTTTAAATTACAGAACACACACACACAAATAATTACTTTTATTATAACAAAGACAAAAAAAAATTATATAAAAAAATCAAGAATTACATAAGAAAAATTCTAAAAAGGTCTTTAAAAAATTTGAGATTTGATACATTTTATTGTAAAAGAGATGTACCACAAAATAATCCCCATTTCAAAACAAATTATCTAAAATCTAACTTCATGCATAAAATTGGTTATTTACAACAAAATTGTCTATTTCAACATACCCTTTGTAAGGTTCCATTCTACTGCTGTTAGAGTAGCTTTCTCTAAAGGATCTCCAACAATACCATCATCAAGTTGGACAAGCGAATGACAAGTGGCAAGAACTTGTATACTGTCTGGAGGGATGTCACTTATGGCACATACATCTTTATTATCTCTAAGGAAAAATTTTAGGAGTTAACAAATTGCCAGGTTTTAATTTCAGTATACAATTTATTCTTTTGATATGATAATACTGTTTATTGAGGTGAAAATAACATCAAATTAGAAATATTAAATATTTTCTTATTTATTGGGAAAAGTTTTCTTTTGAAAGAGAGTAATAATCTTTTACAAACATACATGCATACATATGCATGCCTATTAACTGCAAATCCATAGCCAACACAAATGGCTATCACAGACATGCCAACATTCCGGCATTTGTGTCCAGAGCAACAGCGTGGTTTGAAATTTTAACATGCTAATTACAAATTATACATAAGTATATATCTTACTGGTTTCTGAATTAATTTTAAAATATTTACACAGTAGTATACTGTAAAAGGTAGATTAAAAATTTTGCATTTAAAAATTTGAGTAACTTTTTTAGCTTTAACAACTTATTTTTCAGAACAGAGTTTATTACAGCAACATTGACCTTGATTCAAATATTTCTATTTTTTTATCATTCGGGATTCTAGAGTTTGTCTACTCAAATTTGACCTAAATTCAGTTCGGTTTTTTCGCACAGTACTGAAAATTTTTAAAATGCTTATGGAAAAAAGTAATATTCAGCATTATTTTTTGCAAAACTTTGTACTTAATTGCTGAATTGTGATCTTTTAGTTGTTTAAAAGTTTTGTTATTTACCGGAGAAATCTGAGGAGTTTCCGGAGTTGTCAAATTTTCTCATTTCTCCAGAGCAACTCCAGAGTAGTTGGCATGTTTGCTACCAATAGGCAGGTGGGAATGCCCTTCTATCGAAACACTAAAGCACTATGATTTTATTGAATTTAAAAAAATTTATAGATGACTAATACCATTTACATACTTTAATTTCTATTTAATTGTGTGAGAGTCTATATAATCTAAATTTCTATAATAAATCACATTATATGCATTTATAAAAAATTCATTCAAAACTGTATTCAACGAAGGAATAGTTAGTACTAAATATGTTATATCATTTATCATGATATCTTAACAGCCTCATACTTTTGTAATATTCTTCTGAAATAATTGTTATGAAATATTTTAATTAAGTTTCATGTGGTAATCTGTTGGTGGATGCACTCACCAGACTGCAGGAAGTATGCAAATAATGTTCTATGTTCCCCAAGTTCCCACAATGACAGTTACGACTTTCCAATTTTTCTATTTTACAAAAGTAGCTCAGGAAACTTATGTTATCTATTATAAAAAGTAATCTAGTATACAATTTGAAATGCCATTTTATTTAGTTTTCTGTAGCTTAACTTTATGTTTTCACTATAGTACCAATAATATTGCTAATTCTTTAAAATATTTTATTGCTTATGTTTTTAAAAATTAAGTTAGGTAGTTTATGTGTTATTATATCTACATTTTTAATTGCATTTTTTGTGAAAATGTCTGCACGTTCATTTCCAACATTGCCATTGTGGGCTCTGATCCAGTTAATATTCATCTTTCATCGATCTACAAATTTTTTGTATATGAAGTAAAATTTATCTGGGGACTAGATTGTCCATACTTTTTATGACTGACAATATATATCTATATATCTATCTATCTATCTATCTATCTCTCTCTCTCTCTCTCTCTCTCTCTATATATATATATATATATATATATATATATATATATATATATATATATATATATATATATATACACACACACACACACACATATATATATATATATATCCTCTTCTCTATTTTTAACTGATGTTAATGAATCTATTATTGCCAAGCTCTCTGCCTGAAACACAATTTAAATCTTGTGTTTTAACCTTTTTTTAAAGTATTTTTTTAGTTTAATTACAACTATACCATAATATATGCCAGCTTCAATTTCACTAACATCTGAAAAAGATTAAGTTATCATCCACAATTTTATTTTTTGGTTTTACATAATTTTACATTTTGTACAGTTATATAATTGAGTTCCTTGACATTTAAAAATTTTTATTTTCAATATTTTGAGTTTCGATTTGATGAAAATTGTATATGGCAAAGTTTCCTTTGTATTTAATTTCAGACACTTTTGCTTAGGTGTTTTCCACTAATAATAATAATAATAAAAAGATAAACCAGAGTAAAGGTACAGGATTAGAAAAGAATTTATATGTATGCAAACTTTTTTGATGAAAATTCTACTTCCTGATGACATGTTAATTTTAAAAGTTGAACCATGCCTTAATTTCTTACAAGATTTGCTTTTCTATTACAGTTAAATATCAAGTCTTTAAATTTCTGTTTTAACACTCCAATAAGCATTACACAACCTATTCATATTACTGTAATTTCACATGTATAGTCTGCAGATTATCTGTGTTTAAAAAGCAAATTTCTTCAGCCACAGACTATCTGCTGGTTGTTCATTGCTCAAATCATCAAAATCGGAAAAAGTGGAAAAGAGCACATCACGCAAATGGCTGATGGTTAAATGTAAACAAAATCCCAACTCACGAAACGTCAAGAAACCATCGTACCGGTAATAAACCATAAAAACATACAACCCATAAAGCAGAACGAATCAGCTGTAGCAAGTAGTGAAATCTTAAATTGTGTCCTGGAGTACTGGAATATCGATAGTCACTATACTCAGCTCAGACGACACAGAGTGGATGGGTTCAAGATCTAATTCTGAGAGTCGAAGGTTATTTCACCACAAGGATCTCTCGTAACAGAGTGTCTTTTTTTCCAAAGTTTCGATTTACGGTAATATTGGTCATTCATTATGTCTTTAAAACATCGTAGCAGTTTGACTGCTGATTTCAAGCTGAAAGTAATTTAGAAAGCAGTAAGAAATTGGCACAAGCAAAAGGAGACATTAAAGATGTGAGAAGAAAGAGATCCAATCGTCGTGGAAAAATATGATGTCCTGCATTAGAGGACGATTTACATAGCTGGGTTATCGAACAGAGAAATGTAGGGTGCTTTGTTTCTTCAGTTAAAATTTGTCTAGGTTTTTTATTCTTAAAATGATTTAATATTGTCATACTAAAATACATATTTTTGCCTGTATAGTCCACAGATTATCTAGTAGTGCAGACTATCTAGTGATTTATGAAAGTTTTTAAATAAAAAAATCGCACCCGAGGACTATAAGATGGTGCAGACTATATGTGCTAAAATTACGGTAACTTTCAATTTTGCTATTTATGTATCCAGATATTCTGTAAGTAATGTTAGATAAAATTCAGGTAGAGCTATTAAACCAAGAAACTACTATTTTAAAGCCAACAAAACCTTTAAGGATTAAAAACAAAGCAATTTATATATTTTAAGCCACATATTTATTAAAGGTTATCTTCTTATGGTAGAATTTAGAAAGAATAGTTTTTATTTCACAGATAATTTTTATAAATCTCTGCTTGTAAAATAAATAAAACTATTTAAAAAACTTTTTTTTTTAAATTGTTGATATGCTTCCCCGTGGGTTTTTTTTTAATTTCATCAATTTTTTTGACATTCTTAAAAATGTATATTTTATGCATTTATGCAAATTTACATGCATTTGTGAACCATAGCAAACTTTTAGCTAAAATTAAAATCTTATGCTAAAGCCATTTAAAGCCCCTAATGTAAATATTTTTATTATTTTCTACATGAAAATTGAATATCAACTTACTTCAAACCAGCTACACCTTCTACAACTAAATTGTCACTGGTGAGAGTGCCAGTCTTATCAAAGCAACAAATCTCAACTTTTCCAGCAAAAGGAATTCGAAATGGTTCTGTGCAATATACATCTGTAATAATAAGTAACAGATATTAGACAAAATTCAAATGTTATAAGAAAGGAAACAAAGAATAACTAATATTTATTTCTCCAAAACATACAATGGAGAATTTATACATCAATGATTATGCTTTAATCTAAACAAGACCTTAAAATGTTTATTAAAATTAAGGTAAGAGTATATGGATTATGTGTGAAAAGTTTCAATGGTAGAAAATTGTTCCTAAATAATTCAAATTTACTATTGTAACCAGGTATAGTGTTATCAGAGTTCTGATGTGTAACTTAAAAATAGAGCAATTTAATTTGATAAGCAATATTCCTTACACAGAGATTTTTTTGTTGTTTGTTTTTATCGACAATCGGTCAATTTTATGATTCCAACAAGAGAAAAGACATTCATTAATATCAATAAAGGAAAACAGCATGGAGGGAAACAATAGAAACATGGGGCATAATTAAGCAGATTTTATTTTCAGTTTTTCCTCAACGTCTCAAAATAATAATAATAATAAAACAAATTCTATGACCTACTCTAAATCCCAATAAATCTATGTACTAAGCTTGGTACCGATTGGTGCAGGTATGTATATTTGTATAGCTTACAAAAATTTACACTTATGCTCCAAATATACTTTTGCTCAGGCCTCTCCTGTCCACCTTTTAAACTGTATAGGGTGAGGACCTATTTCACTTCTCATTTACAACTTTGGAGGAGTATGTATTTGGCATCTGCCATTATATTTGACACTAGATGAAATCTATGTCACTCAACTGTATTATCACAAGCACCAACAGAAAATGTGAGAAAATAATAGCAAATAATATATTCAACTTTCTTTTACAAAATTATGATGTAGTAATATTAATATGTATATGCAGTACACAATGATTGATATTTTAAAACTTTTTTAGCTTTTCCTTTTTAGTTACTTTTCACAATGCATTGAGAAAGCAGTATTACATTTTCTGTCAAATTTCACCCAGTTGAAAGCTTACTGTAATTAATTAAAAAGATAATTTGTTTGCTGGTAGTTAAACAAATTATGGTCTACCATAAAAAGCTTTCAGTGCAAATAAGAAATATTTTAATAAACTTACATAATTTAGATAATGCCAAGAGTGATGTGTTGACAGCAAGTGAAAGCTCGATTGGTAGCTCTGGTGGTACAACAGATGTTATAATTAGAGCACATTCTAGGAACAGTTTATACCTGTTACGCTTGGGATCCTCAGTTCCTACAACAGATAATATAAAAAGCTCAATAAAATTACAACACTTGCACTTAAATATTACATATAAATGAATAATTCTACTTCTTAACTAATTCTACTTCTCTATAAGCATTTTGAATGAATCACCATGTTAAAAATTTGCAACAAACACAAAAATTAATATTTTTAAAGTGAACATTAAAAAAAAATGATTTGTTGATTGTTGTTATGCAACACTGCAATTAACATAACTGGATTACAGAATCTGTATGAAATGGCAATACTAAGTTTGTTTTTCATATTTAAGTTTAATTTATTTTTCAATTTTTGAGTTTTTCTCATTTCAAAATTTTTGCAAATTTCATTTATTTTTCATCCTTATATATTTTTTTTTGTTACTTTCTAATTAAAAAAACCCTTTTGTTTATTTTTGCTAATTTGGCAACTTTTTGTACATATATAAGTATTAATTTTTAATTCTTGAAATTGATTACACAATAGTTGATCTGATCACAATTCTATTGATCAGATTCTATTTATCAGATTATTGCTGATTTATGACTGTGAAATCTTTCGAAATATTACATTTTGAAAAAATAATGAGGAGATTCCAGAAGCACTAACAAAAATAATTTGAATTTTTTATGTAAAGACAATTCTCAGTTTATTATGGAAATATACAGCAATCACTAATTACATTTTATAGAAAAACATTACTTATTCAAAATAGTCACAAATAGAAAAATTCATTACATTCTGGAGAACTTATGTAATTTTATTTTCTGTAGAATATTGAATATGGAATGACTATTCGATTTAAATATGTTAAAATATGAAATAATGTAAAAAAATATCGAGGTGCAGAACTTACATAACTAAACTCTACTATAACTAAGATTTGGTGACCCTTAATCTTCAGGTGGCCACATACTATTGTGCCTGGCTTGCCAGTGTAATAATCAGGCCCTGCATATTACAGTTAAACCACTCTACAGTGACTTTTCACTGGACTATAAAAAAATTCAGATAGATGGTTGCTTAACAGAAGTAATTGAAAAAGCAAAGTTTCGTACAAACACATACCAAAAAGAAATAAAAAATTAATTTGCTTTCATTTTAAGGATTTTTTTTTTTTTTTTTTTGTTCAGTTAAAGGGAAAGGGCAAAATGGCTGTTCTACAATGGTATACAGATGTTGGTTTACTTGTCATACAATATGAATGCTTCACATGTGAAATTCATTCTTTCATTATGTTTGTAATCTTTATTTCTTACAAATTATATTCTACTTTCTTATGATTTCTTTCAAAATAATATAACTATTGTAGAAGGACGAGACTCATTTATTCGAAAAGACGTTGTGAAATAACCAGTCTATTTTTAGGAACCATTTTTATTTTATTCGCTATGTTCCACAACACAGTACAACACATACCCTGAGAGAGATCACTGGCACTATAGAAAACAAACTAGATGGCTCTCTTAGCACCACCTATCATAAAAGGAGAGGTGAGTAATTGTACCCACTGCACTAAAATCTTTAAATTATTAAATTATACTGTTTATTTTAAAACTATTTAATTATATTAATAGCAATTTTTAAAGATGATTGACTAAATAAAAATTTCTAGATTTTATTCTACAAAATTTTTTAACTCCCCTATGACCTTTGATTGAAAAGATGAAAAGTGTTGTTGTCTTATGCACTTGGTCAAACCAAGCACCATATAGATCCAGAGGCTACTCGAAAAGTGATGTTCCACAGAGGAAAAAGTGAAAGGCAGTTGGTTCTTTATACTCTTCCCAGTTTTGTTTGTACTGTGTTTAGACCACTTAGGCACTGTGTTTAGACCACTACTGATATGCCTTTAGACATATGGACAATCTTGTTTCTTGTTTGTACTGTTTCACCCAAATATTTTCTACTTTTAATATCAAATTAGCCATATAGATGTTCACTAAATGATAACTTGTTTTCTATTGTGTTTTCTCTTCTGACTGGTTTACTTCTTTCACATGTTTTGTAACATTAAATTTTTTTATTTATTTTTAAGTGCTTAGTGTTTGGTTGTATTTTACTAATCACTTAGTAATTATATTGATGATATATAGATATTTACTTTAAAATAATAGCTCATTTAGATTACATTTAGTTGGTTTCCTTGTGACACAAACTGTGACTCAATCAGAATCTTAAATACATGTCTGATAGTAGTGAGAATTTACTAGATGTCTCTGATATTAATAAAGATGGCTAGTAAATGGTTGATTAGTACATGTAATTGTAAAAAAAAAAAAACATTGAATAGTATTTGTTGAAGCCTTTTATATTTCCATCTGTAAATGTAGCTTGTAAAGGCACTCTATCTAGACCACTACTGATTTGCCTTTAGACATATGGACAATCTTGTTTCTTCTTTGTACTGTTTTGCCCAAATATTTTCTACTTTTAATATCAAATTAGCCATATAAATGCTCATTAAATGATAACTTGTTTTCTATAGTGTTTTCTCTTCTGAGTGGTTTACTTTTTTCACATGTTTTGTAACACTAAAACAAATTTTTATTTTTAGGTGTTTAGTGTTTGGTTGTATTTTACTAATCACTTAGTAATTATATTGATGCTATATATATATTTACTTTAATAGGTGATTTAGAGTACATTTAGTTGGTTTCGTTGTGACACAAACTGTGACTCAGAATCATATGCCAGATAGTAGCGAGAATTTACTAGATGTCTCTGATATTAATAGAGATGGTTACAGGGTATCTGTCAAAATAAAAATTTTCAAATCCATGACTTTTCATGACTTTCCCTGATTTAGCAGATCATTTTCCATGACTTTAAAAAGCTTTCGTTAAAGTATATATGAATAAAACTTCTGATGTACATACAAATAAAATATATGCTTTTAGAGAAATTACAGGAGTTTTATCATAAAAAAGCTATAAACTTACTTTATAAGTGTTA